>JAPEIP010000005.1:45587672-45624598 GCA_026120095.1 Capsicum chinense
AACTAATACTAGTGGTATTGTTTAGAGGAGCTAAACTAAGTTTACTGAGTTCCCTTGACTTAAGTAACATACTGAGTTTGGAGGACTGACTGAGAGTATTAAAATTATTGAGATCACTAGGAATACTATTGTTACTGAGATCACTAAGATTACTAAGTACTGATGTTACTAACTACTAAGGCTACCGAGATTTTTGAGTTTTCCTGAGTCACTTGACTAACTGAATTTTATTCACCATGGTTTGACTGAGAGTATCATGATAACATGACATGGCATTAGGCACACAACTATAATTTTGGGTATGAATACCCCCAGGACTCGATGGAAGGAAACTGACACAACATGACTGACTTGATCATACGAATGGAGTTCACAATTCACATTGTCATAAGTAGGGGATATTATACTTCATGTAGTTCTTCAACATCTTAAGCATGGTAGGGACTGCATAGATATATCTCATGTACATATTATATATCTCCATTATCATGCATGCTTCATACCACCACAATAGGAACACATCAATAGCATGGACTTCATATTGAAGTATATAGCTAACATGGACTTGTAATTTAGACATCATGGAACTATGTAAACATGAATTTCTAGCATCCTAAGAATTTTATCAAACACCTTGCATACACTCTTTAAGGCATAGGTGTGCTTATCAATTTGACAATCTTAATCCATCCAAAATTCATGGGTTTCAACTAACCTATTCACATTCTTCATGAGAAACACATCAAGATACAACCTTGAATCTAAACAACAATCATCAACATGAATATAGTCATAACACAACAAGGAAATCACAATTTATAATTTAAAACATAATTCTTGAGCTCCATGGATGAAAGGGACCCATGGATGAACACTATGCATACCTTATATTAAGAATTAGTGAAGATTGACGAATAAATTTCTTTGAAATAGACTCTTCTATGAAAACCCTAGGGCTTGTTCATGAGAGTTTTGATCTTGAGAGGAAACCCTAATCTTATGGTTGAGAGTGTATGAGAAAGATTTTTGTGATGTTTAATTAAAGAGAATAGAAGATAATACGCTCCTTGAGGGTTATAAGTCATAGAAAGTGAAGGAAAAAGACCAAAATACCCTTACTAAAATATCCCTCAAGTTCTGGAAAGAAAAGCTGACGATATTCATGACAAGGTATGAAAAATATGACAAGCCGTAAAAAATGTCATCACACAAAAGCTGGTTTCTGCTTAAGCCTGATGACCATTTTGACAAGGCGTCACAAATGTGACAAGCCGTTAAAATTATCGTCACGCAGTTGCCAACCAAACATGCTGGGGTACAATGGGCATAACTCTTTGATTCGATATCAGATTTAGGCAAAATTGGTATCGTTGGAAAGATAATTCAAGGATATTTCATTTGATATATATTAAGCCACCCGGTTCATCATATAAAACAAGTTATGGTCGATTGAATTTGATCCAAATTTTGACACTCACTAAAACTTGAACAATAGAAAATCTTTCAACTTGTACTTGAATTGGGGGACCTATATTATCTAAATTCATGATTAAATAGATTCCCACACTTTAAAATTGATTAAAACACTAAATTTATATAGGAATCAAGGCTTTTGAAATGTCTACGCATAGGAATGATGGACTTTTATTCTATTCCAAAATGTGGTGTATTACAATATCATCAAAGAGTCTTTCTCTAGGTATTCGACAAATTTATAAGGGTTTCAAGAGAACTAAACATCCATCTTGACTTAAGGTAGATAAAAGAGCCCACTTCTAAATCCTAGAAATAAATTTTAAGTCAAATTCTACCCCAAACTAGGCTATAATATCTAAATTCACTCATATATGTATGATAAGTGATGATTTTACCACTCATTCGCACTAAACATTCATGCACATTACCTTATTTTAAATTAATGAATAAGATATATTGGTGATAAATTGCACAAATATCCACTCTTTGTAGGCATATAGTTGAGGAGATCAAATGATATTGATTGAATCTGAAAATGATCAAAGCAGAGCAAGAAAAGTGCAGCTGAAGACTAGGAGTAGAAAGGCCTCAGGCACCGCGGTTGTGGTTTACTGACTGTGATTGCAGCAGTTAAGCAAAAGTCATTCAATCATGATTCTGAAAGTTACCTACAGTCGTGTAATCATGGTTGCAGCTAGAGCCACGCGATTGTGGCTTAGCGGAAGAAATTAGTCCAAGGGCAAAAGAAGAAATACACTTGGCTAATCTCAATTTTGAAAAAAAGATTCAAACCCTAGCATCATGGATCATATTCCATCTTCATGAATTTTAAGGTTTAGCTCATGAGTTTATAACCTCTATTTTCGGAGAAGAAAATATTGTATAATTTTTGAGTGAAGAATACATTGGAGACTTTCTAAGTGGACGATTAGCTCACTTCCATTGTTGATTTGTGGTAGTGCTATGTTTGAAGTAGCATTCACTTAATCTTCAATAAATCACTTTAATATAGATTATGGGTATATCTAAGTTTATTTATCTTATGTATAGCTAGATCTCCTTCTTGGGGTTATGTATGAATAAGGGTTAATATGTGTATAGGTTGTTATCAATTAGCTTCTATTTAGTAGTTCATGTTTATGGGTTTTATCATTGTTATGCTAACTTGGTTAGAATTTTATGGGTGAAAGTCCCAAAGACTCACATGGGAATGATGAGTGAAAGCTTCATGATCTAGAAACCCTGAAGGCATATTCAAAAGAAGGGATTTGGTTGAAGTTTAGGAATCTGTATCATCCTTAAAAGGGGGATGTGGAGACCAAAGAAATGATAGACAATTGTGTGTATAGTTTGCAAAATTCTCACTATCTTAGACATAAGGGTGAATGTAAGGTTGACTACACCATGGGTATCATCCTAGAAATAGGGATGCCTAGATTGAGGTTGTGGTTACCAATTGTTGAACACATCTATTAGGTATTCAAATGAATCGATCGTTGAAATTTTGGTGTTTTGTTGAAAGACTAGCATCAAAATCTATAACCAAACCTACCTATATTTGACTTACTAAATTGATGTTGATTGCTAACATCCGTATATCACTCCCTTAGTAGCGTATAATCCTATGATCTGTGCTTACCTGTTCAAACTCTAATTATTCATAGACCCAAATGTATACTAGAAAACCCCAAAAAAGAAACATTAATGTATATACCTATCTCCTTAATTTTTACCTTTTAGTAAGTAACATTGGCTTAGATTTAACTTGTATCTGTTATTTTGAAGTAACTTGATTGCCACTCATATTATTTATCGTTGATTCGATTTCAACTCCAATGTTGGGTAAATTTATCGATGATGATTGCCTTGGACTTAAATTGACGTGTAAGTTGAGCGTTATAAAAAAATAGTGGCATTGCCAGGACCTTTAGAGTGGTCAGCTGATGATGCTGGTGGTGATGATTTTGATTTAGCAGGAGAAGATAGTTCTTGATACATATTTAGGGAGACCCTTTTACTCTTACTTGCCTGCACCTACAATGTGGAGACTGCATTCTCTTAGTTGGGGGTACCTTTAGATATGTATTAGGTTGGTGTTATTTGCTGAATATTTATGTTGGTGATTATTTTGGGATGATTCTTTAGATACTGTTTTAATTTTGTTTTTTTTTTAAATTGCCACATCTTGGGCACCGGATTGGTGCCTACGTTTTATGGGCAATCATATTTATCTTCTAGTTTTAGTTTTTCTCTTTTTACTTTAGCTTTTATTTTAATTTTGATGATGCATGACAAATTTTGTGCTATAATGGATTGAGTGATGACATTCTTAAGGGTAAAGCATCGTGTTTGGGTTTTGAGGCATAGGTGCAGGGGAAGTTTGAGTAACCATAGCATAAATGTAAAAAAATACAAGGGAAGTTTGAGTACCTATGGCATTGTATGTTGTAAAGTAGGGTCACCTTGTACACCATTGGCGAAGTATGAGTAGCCATATGGGTAGTTTGCCCGTTTTGAGCCTAAATATGAGCACAAGGTCTTGATTGTAGCCATAGTTTAGCAAATTATGTGAGAGGCTAATGCAAAATGCACAACCCCCTTCGGCCAACATTTTTGAAAAATCAATAGCACGGACGTGAGAAATGTTATAGCAAAACTTTTTCTCTTTTTGTGTCTCCATGAAATTTGACTTATGAATAGACTTAGCTACTCCCATTTTGTCTCTCGCGGGAGGGACATTTGATCCCCCTTGGAGAATTTTGCATGCCATGTGTGGTCAGATTTTGGTATTCATCTCTTGTACACTTTGTTATTTAGAACTTGCCCCGTTAGTTTTTCAAAACTAATTTTGATTGTATGAGGTTAGAGAAATAATCTTAGACCACCTTTTGGATTTTGGAACCCGCTCTGGCCTAAATATCCTAACCATGCATAATTATAATCCCTAGTACCCACTTTGAGCCTTTGGACCTTTCTATGGAAAACTTATTACAAACCGTGATCCATTCTTTTTATCTCTCTTTTGAACCAAACCCTCCTTGAATTTAAAAGTATAACTTGAGGCTAAAAGCCTAAGTTGAGGGTGGTAAAGGTTGATGGAAGAAAGTGTGAGGCCACAAAATTATTAGGGAAATGCCGAATGAGCCTAATTGTTGAAAATAAACAAATAGAAAAACAAAGGATCCAATAAAAGGAATGAATTGAACGAAAGTTGCAAGAACAAGAAATGAAAGAAAAGTGGTGAGAAAAGGAAGCTGAAAGTAGGCATAAGAAAATAAATAAAATAAAGAAGAATGCCCCTTAGTAAAAAAAGAGGATTGAAAAAGTTTGATGTAGATGTTAAAGGAAGGGTGTAGCCACGTTATTACCAATTGATATCCTACCCTAACCCTAACCTATGTTTCAAGCTTAGAAAGTAATTTGAGATCTTCAACCATGTATTTTATTCATAGTGACGATTGAAAATAGGGGAAAACTTATGGTATGACATTTGTTACATAGAGATTTCTTTTCTGTGAGAGAGAGTTCTTGCACTAAAAACTCCTTGTTGCATTTTTAGTAGCTTGGTGTGTAGAATTTTCTTTGGTGAGGTTTTGGCATGAAAAAGAAGTTGGGGTAGGTGATTTTTCTTCCTCCGAAGAATGAGGCAAATGGAGTATATCTAAGTTATGGTCAAGAGGAAGCCACCTCTTGAGTACTGGTTGTTGTTACTTGGTTGCTATTTAAAATCCTTTGTATCCTTTAATGTTGCATTTTATAATGAGGGGTGTAGTGAAAATTAGCTTAGCCTATATGCAATGAGTTACTTGTGGTTGCAACTAAAGATGAAGTCATTGTGAGTTTTAAGGTATAAAGTTTGGGCATAAAGAATTGTTGTCTCATGATAAGAGGTAGTGTTTCTTGAGGACAAACAAATGCTTTAAGTTGGGGTGTTGATGAGTGATGATTTTACTACTCATTCTCATTAAATATTTGTGCACATTACCTTGTTTTGAATGAATAAATGAGACATATTGGTGATAAAATGCACTAATATCCACTATTTGCAGGCATAGAGTTAAGGAGATCAAAAGATGTGGATTGGAGATGAAAATGATCAAAAGGGAGAAAGAAAAGTCTTGCTGAAGACTTGGAATAAAAAGACCTTAGGTACCATGGTCACGGTCTGCTGACTGCGATTGCAACAGTTAAGCAAAGTCATTCAACCGTGATCACAGAAGTTACTCCCAGTCACGTAACCGTAGTCACAGCTAGTCCCACACGATCGCGACTTAGCGGAAGAAATTAGCATATGGGCAAAACTAGAAATGCACATGGCTGATCCCAATTTTGACAAAAAACTCAAACCCTAGCATTATGTATCATATTCCATCTTCCCCAATTTTAGGTTTATCTTTTGAATTTATAGCCTCCATTTTTTAAGAAGTAAATATTGTAAAATTTATGGGTAAAGAATACATTGGAGACTTTCTACGTGAAAGTTTAGCTCACTTATATTGTTGTTTTGTGGGAGTGCAAAGTTTGAAGTATCATTCACTTAAGCTTTCATAAATCACTTCAATAGATATTAGGGGTATATCTTTACTTATTTATCTTATATGTAGCTTGATCTCTCTCTTGGGGTTATGTGTGAATAGGGGTTAAAGTGAGTATGAGTTGTTATTGATTAGCTTCTATTTAGTATCTCGTGTTTATGTGTTTTATCATTGTTCTGCTAACTTGGTTGAGATTTGATGGGTGAAAGTCCCAAATATCTATATAGGTATGATTAGTGAAAGCTCTGTGCTGTTGAAAACCCAAAGCCATCTTCAAAAGAATGGTTTCACCTTTGGGTAAAGTTTATGAATCCATATGATCCTTGAAAGAGGGTTGTGGAGACCAAAGCAATGATAGACAATTGTGTGCATAGTTTGCACGTTCTAACTATCTTAGACATAAGGATGAATATGAGGTTGACTACACCATGGGTATCATTCTAAAAATAGGGATGCCTAGATTATGGTTGTGGTTACCAATTGTTGAACACACCTATTAGGTATTCGAAAGAATCAATGGGTAAAAGTTTGGTGTTTTGTTAAAAGACTAGCATCAAAATCTATAACCAAACCTACCCATAGTAGATTTACTAAATTGATGTTGATAGCTAACAGCATAATCTCAAGATCTGTGCATACCCATTAAAACTATAATTATTCGTAGCCCTAAATTTATACTAGAAAAACCCAAAAAGAAACATTAGTATAGATACCTATCTCACCCATTTTTACCTTCAGTTAACATTGGTTTAGATTTAACTTGTATTTATTATTTGGAAGTAACTTAATTGACACTTACATTGTTCATCATGGATTTGACCCCGACTCTAAAGTTGGGTAAATATATTGACGACGACCGCCTTGAACTTAAATAGACATGTAAGTTGAATGTTATAAAAATGGTGTCGTTGATCTGAAGACTTGGAGCAGAAAGTCTCTAGGTACCACGGTCGCGGTATGCTAACAACAATCTTAACAGTCAAGCAAAAGTAATACAATCGCAATCACAAAAAGTAAATGGGATAGGGTAACTGTGGTTGTAGCCAGATCCACGCGATCACGACTTAGCAGAAGAAATTAGCCCAAGGGCAAAACTAGAAATGCCCGTGGCTGATCCCAATTTGGACAAAAATACTCAAACCCTAACATCATGCAGACTATTCCAGCTTCCCCAATTTTTACGTTTAGATCTTGAGTTCATAGCCTCCATTTTTTGGACAAGAAAATATTGTATAATTTTTAGGTGAAGAATACATTGGAGACTTTCTAAGTGGAAGATTAGCTCACTTCCATTGTTGATTTGTGGGAGTGCCAAGTTTGAAAAAACATTCACTTAAGCTTCAATAAATCATTTCAATGGAGATTATAGGTATATCTAAACTTATTTATCTTATGTGTAGCTAGATCTCTCTCTTGGGGTTATGTATGAATAGGGCGCTATTAGTGTGTGTGGTTTGTTATTGTTAGCTTTTATTTGGTATTTCATGTTTATGGATTGTATCATTTCTATGCTAACTTGGTTGGGATTTATGTCTGAAAAACCCAAATACCCATATGGGTTTGATGAATAAAAGCTCTGAATTCTAGAACACTCAAGGATATCTTTGAAAGAAGGGTTTTAGGTGAACTTTAGGAATTCACATCATCCTCGAAAGAGGGATGTAGAGACCAAAGAAATTATAGACAATTGTGTGTGTAGCTTTACTATCTTAGACATACGGGTGAATGTGAGGTTGAAAAGACCATGGGTATCTTCCTAAAAATAGGGATGACTAGATTAAGGTTGTGTTTATGAATTGTTGAACACACCTATTAGGTATTAGAAAGAATCAATGGGTAAAAGTTTTGTGTTTTGTTGAAAGATTAGCATCAAAATCTATTACCAAACCTACCCATATTTGACTTACTAAATTGATGTTGACTGCTAACACCCACATATTACTCCCTTAGTAGAGTGTAATCCCAAGATCCATGTATACCTATTAGGACTATAATTACTCATAGCCCCAAGTTTAAACTAGAAAAAAAAAACATTAGTATTTATACCTATATCCCCATTTTTATCTTTTTGTAACATTGGTTTGGATTTAACTCGTATCTATTATTTTGAAGTAACTTGATTGTCACTCACATTGTTCCACATGGATTAACCCCGACTCCAAAGTTGGGTAAATATATTGATGATAACTGTCTTGAACTTAAATTTACATGTAAGTTGAGTGTCATCAAGAAAATAGCACTGTTGCCAGGGAATAATTTGGCGTATTAAGTTAATTTGAAATTTTAGTTACTTGTTTGAATTCAAGCTTGTACATATTTGTTTGTGATCTTTCCTTGTAGGCAATTTATTTTTATTTTTATTTTTATTTTTCTCTATGGCATCTCCTAAAAAATAAGATATTGGCAGTTGGGAATCCTATCATGATGACCCATGTCCAATCTATGATGAACCACACTTTAGGAGAGATTATGACTATACTCCCCGAAAATAGATCGACCTACCTTCTAAATCCTATATGGAGTATAAGTGCTCGTTATGTAGTGGCCGAGATGGACATTGGGATGATTTTACAAAATCCCCCTCCCCCTATTATACTAAATGAATTACAAGTGTTTTTTTATGATATTGATAGGTCTTATGATGAGAAGAAAGAAGAGCAAAAAATTGGACCCATTGGTCTTTGAGCAATGCTTCAAACCATTTTGGATCGGGTAATAATAATTGGGGAGAATGCACAAGACTTGCATCAATACTACGGGGTGTTCAAAAGGGAAAATATCAAGGTAAAGGAATTTGGAAAGGATATAACCTTGCAACCATGCCCATTTCCCAAGATGAGGTTTGTTGAGAAGAGAAACCAATCTATGATGATGATCTTGGTAGTGAAGACTCCTGGGTAACTTCCCAATCCACCGATTCATATGAGGAATTAGAAGACATAATAAAATAAATGGTACTAGAGTCAAACGAAGAAGTGAGACAAATATCTTATGATGGCTCTGGTTTATTTTGGGGTAAAGATACTTTAGAGGAGGCTAACCCGGAATTAACAGTTGGACCTCGTTCAAACCACTTTTAAACATTATACTTAGAGGATGTGATGGGGGTCCATAAATTAGAACAAATTATGGATTGTGGGGAGAAGGAGTCTGACTCTTATATTTTTGAATTTGACATTCCAAAGGAGCATATAGAACCCCACCCATTAATAGCCAATGAACTCCATTTTTGGTGTATAGGGAATGGCCTATTGATGTTTTCACTTTTACCAAAAGATCCAAACCAAAATTTCAACGTAAAGTTGGATAAAATTTTAAAGTCTTCAAAATGGTGAGATCGACGCTTGCTCGCCATGTCCTTATATCTTCCAAGTTTTATCTTGGAAGATTTGAATCTTCTATCCCTCTACCACTCATTGCTTATTGAATGAAAGTTGGGATGAAGATTCAAATCCTCTAAGTGGAAACATAAAATGAAGCAATGGAGGCGTTATGCCATGATGTTAAACTAAGTTCTCAATGGGAGGCAACCCATCATGCCATAAATAGTTACACATATCCTTTTGATTTATGCATGTAGAGTAAATTTCATTTTTGATGTTTTGCATGCATAATCCATGAAATTTTGGTGCTAAGATGGATTTTAATTGAACTTGAAAGAGGAATATGTGAAATTGCAAAGTTTGGATTGAACAAGAAGTGTAGGAAACCCAGTTCGTGCAAATGCAGTTCTAGAGGCTGCGTGACCACGATCGCAGAACAAGGACTGCGATTGCGGTCAACTCTGTCTAAGTGACCATCCGAATGTATTTTCTTACCACGTTTCTCTCTTAAATTTCTCTCAAATTTATGGTTTTGCATTTCTTATCCAAGATTTATTTCATTCCAATAGTATCATCTAACTTGGTAAGTTGTTTCAACTCCCTTGATTTTAATATAATTGCATTCTTTGAACTCATAATGTGTAAAAAGGGCCTGAAATAATGTTTTCATTACCAAATTCATGCTTAGTTGTTAATGTGTTGTGGTTAGCTATTGTAGTTACTGTACAAACTATTGGGGAAGTCTTGAGTACCCAAATTTAAGACTTAAACTGTTTAAATTGAAGTGTATACCATGTGTACAGTTAAATACCTCTATGAATTCAATGTTCAATTTTTTTAAGTTCGGGGATGTGATCACACACTCTAGGCTTGAAATTCTCTGCTAATAATTTTGTCATGCCTAGTAGAAATGAGTGATTGAGGTTAAAATTGCATTTTAACCACCGTGTAGAAACTGTCCAACCTTGTCTCAGGTACAACGGTTGTTGTCCCAATAACCGTGATGCGACATTGCGATCGAGGTCAACACTCTACTGAGGGAAGATTTTTGTTGACTTCAAAACTTCTAAACATCATTTGCTACCCGCAAAACCTCACAGAACACTACCGCAAGAGTTCACCTATTTGTTCTAGTATGTTTTTGGTGTGATAATAGTAATATTGGTATGAGTTACATTGCTTACAGGTTCTCATCCTCAAAGATGGGAGATTTCGGCTACACCAGATTCATGGTATCACAATGGCAAAACTCTACTATAAGGATTTCCATAAGATTAAGCTACTCCCTGAAAGGGCTATTAGTCTAGACGAGGTGGAGGAGAAGATCCCAGAGTTCCACGACAAACTCACTGTGACCTGGCGGATGTGCTTTGCCCCGGAACCCTGCTATGCTAATGAGCAGTGAGTACATGAGTTCTATGGAAACCTTAGTGTAGTTTCTCTCACAAACCTAGTGATGACAATTCAGGGTAAGCAAGTGAACTTTGGAGGGAAGCAGATTAATGCAGTTTATGGGCTCCCAGATGCTGAAGTGGGGCAGTTCTAGGCAAGAGCATGTAAGCCAGGAACCTAGCTGGTAAAAATTTTATGTCCTGGGAAAGTAATTCCCTAGTCTATCACCAAGAGAGATATTTTAATGAATGACTTCACTGCAGAAGCCTGGCTTTTGCTAAACTTCATATGAAGCTGAGTATCGCCATGCACCCATATGACCATTGTCACTGATTTGCAAGCTCGAATGGTGGCTTGCATCCTATCTGACATCCCTCTCAATATGGGTGAGATTGTAATATACGAGTACAGATATATCAAGAACCATGGAGGTACTCATCTTCTCTTTTCTTTCCTTATCACTAAGTTATGTAGGAGGGCGAAAGTGGAGAAATATACTGTAGACACTTAGGTACGTCCAGGTTCCGTCATCTACCTCCTTAAATTCAGATGAAAGGGTTCCCCAGGTCAAAGTGAGAAGAGGAAGATAAACATGGGCAAAGAAGTCCAAGAGGACACAGACTCTTGAAAACCCTCTTTAGTTACTGCTTTTGATGACATCTTTGTTCAGATGCAGGGGGTGAGAGAACTATTGTCCAAACTACCTCAGGTACCGGGAGAGCCTCTACTACTCATCATTCATATGCAATATTGTTAGATTATGAGAAGTACATGATGGAGCAGTAGAAGTAGGGTGCTGCAGTAGCCATTCTGGAGAGAGCCTATTCGGCCTTAGCCACCTCTCACAGGGACCTCAAGGATTCACATGAGAATATGGTGAAGATAGAGAAGAAGAGAGATATATTTTCAGGAAGATATGGAAAGGGGTGAAGGGCATCTTCAAGGTTCTTAAACCTAACCATCCAATACCTTCACCAGTATTGGATAGTAGGGAGATGGATCCTCATCACACCCTCTAAGAAGAATGCTGAAAAGTTGTTTGAATGAGGTCCAACTTCTGAGTTAGCCTCCTCCAAAGGATTTCTACTCGAAATAAACTAGAGTCATTATAAGAGGTTTGCATTGATTCTTATTTTGAATCTAGTACCATTTCTTTTATTTTAGCTTCTTCTGCCTCGTATGATTTGAATTGTTTGGAAGTCCCAAGGAGTCTTTGCTACCAAGCCCCTCATCATAGTTTGGTTTCTCTTCTCGACAAACCTTTTCTTTGGAAATATGCATGGTTGTGAGGTTTACAAGAATTATATCCTTGCCCAATTCCTTTTCCATGACATTTTCCCTTTTGAACACCCCATAGGATTGATGAAAGTCTTGTCCATTCACCCAGGTTATAGTTACCTAATCAAAAATGATTTGAATCATTGCTCCAAGAACAATGGGTCCAAATTATTGCTCCTCTTTGTTCTTATTATATGACCTATCAATCTTATAAGAAGAACTAGAAATTCGATTAGTATAATAGGGGGAAGGGGCATTTGGACAATCATCCCAATGACTATCTCGACCACTACATAATGAGCGCCTATACTCTCTATAGGATTTGGACGGTGAGTCCATCTCTTTTCGGGGAGTATAGTTACAATCTTTCCTGAAGTATGGTCTGTCATAGATTGGACATGGGTCATCACGATAGGATTCCCAACTACCAACATCATATTTGTTAGGAGATACCACAGAGAAAAATAAAAATAAAATTAAATCTACCTAAAAATAATAAAGACAAAAAAATATGAACAAGATTGAATTCAAGAAAATAACTAAAATTTCAAACTAACTTAATACGCCAAATTATTCCCAAGCAACGATGCCATTTTATTGATAACTCTAAAATTACACGTCTATTGAAGTTCAAGGCGTTCATCGTCAATATATTTACCCAACTTTAAAGTTGGGGTCGAATCCACTAGGAACAATGTGAGTGGCTATCAAGTTAATTCGAAATAATAGATACAATTTAAATTAAAGCCAATGGTACAAAAAGATAAAATTGGGGGAGATAGGTATCTACACTAATGTTTATTTTTGGGTTTTTCTAGTATAAATTTGGGGCTACAAATAATTAGTATTTTAACAAGTATGCACAAATCTTGGAATTATGCACTACTAAGGTAGTGATATGTGGGTGTTAGTAGTCAACGCCATTTTAGTAAGTCAAATATGGATAGGTTTGGTTATATATTTTGATGCTAGTCTTTCAAGAGAACACATAACTTTCACCCATTGATTCTTTTGAATACCTAATAGGTGGGTTAAACAATTGATAACCAAAACCTCAATCTAGGCATCCCTATTTCTAGGATAATACCTATGGTGTAGTCAACCTCACATTCACCTTTATGTCTAAAATAGTGAAAATTTAGCAAACTACATACACAATTGTCTATCATTGCTTTGGTCTCCACATTCCTCTTTTGAGGATGATTTGGATTCCTAAAGTTCACACAAAACCTTTCTTTTGAAGATGGCCTTGAGATTTCTAGAATTTAGAGCTTTCACTCATCAAACCCATATGGGTATTTGGGTCTTTCACCTACAAATCCCAACCAAGTTAGCATAGAAATGATAAAACCCATAAACATGACCTACCAAATAGAAGGTAACAATAACAAACATGACACACTATTCTCCCCTATTCATACATAACCCTAAGAGGAAGATTTAGCTATAGATAAGATAAATAAGCATAGATATACCCATAATATCCATTGGAGTGATTTATTGAAGCTTAAGTGAATGTTATTCAAACTTGGCACTCCCAGAAATCAACAATGGAAGTGAGAAAATATTCCATATAGAAAGTCTCCAATGTATTGTTCACCCAAAAATTATACAAATATTTTCTTCTCTAAAAAATGAAGGCTATGAACTCAAGTGCTAAACGTAAAAATTGGGGAAGATGAAAACACCACAACTATGTCCATTTTCCAATAGGAGTCTAATAAAAAAGAAAAACCAATATATGATGATGATCTTGGTAGAGAAGAGTCATCGATGACCTATAAATTTTCCAAATTAAATGATGAATAAGAAGCCCAAATAAAAGGAATGGTGATAGATTCTTAAAAAGAACCACGACAAATCTCTTCTGATAACTCTATCTCATTCTGAATTGAAAATTCTTTGGAGGAAATAATTCCAAAATTAGGGGTTGGACCTTATTCAAACTACTTCTCAACATTGTGCTTGGAGGATGTGATGAGAATCCATCTACCTAGAAAGATGATGGGTCATAGAGAGAAGGAGTCCGATTCTTATATTTTGGAGCTTTCCATTCAAAAGGACCATATGGAACCCCACCCATAAATGGCTAAGGAACTCAACTTACAATGTACAAGGAATGGCCTATTGATGTCCTTCCCTTTTCCAAAAGAACAAATTTGGAAATTTGATATCAAATTGGGTAAAAGGATCAAGTCTTCAAAATGGCAAATCAAAGCTTGTTTGCTATTTTCTCGCCTCTTCCATGTTTCACCTTGGAAGATCTGAATTTTTTTGTCCCCTTGATACTCATTGAATATTAAATAAAAGCTGGGATGGAGATTTAAATCTTCTAATTAGAAACATAAAAAGAAGCAATAGAGGCATTGTGTCATGATGTTAAACTAAGCGCTCGATGGGAGGCAACGCATCATGCCACAAAAAGTGGCACATATCCTTTTGATTTTTGTATGTAGAGTAGATTTTATTTTTTGTTGTTATGAATCCATATTCCATGAAATCTTGATGCTAAGAGGAAATTTTTATTGAATTTGAAAAAGAAATGTGTGAAATTGGTAATTTAGACTGATCAGGAAGTGAAAAAGAGTAGATTTTTGGTCTCAGTTACCGCGACTGCATTCTGTGCCACCGCAATCACAAAGGTTGCTTGACTACGATGGTGGTCAAATTAGTTTAAGTGAGCATCCCAATTCCATTTCCTCCTATAATTTTCTCTCAATTTCTCTCAGAATTCTCTCAAATTTGTGGCTTTGCATTCCATATCAAAGTGTCAATTCATCCCAATTGTGTCATCTAATTTGGATAGTTGTCTCAACTCCCTTTATTGAGAATAATCATATGCTTAAAACTATTATTGTGGTTTGCTGTTGTAGTTAGTGTACACACTAATGAAAAAGTCTTAAGTACCCAAATTTAAGCTTTAAATAGCTGAAATAATTATGTACACCATATTTTTGGTTCAATGCCACTATGAATACCATGTTAAATTCTTTGAGTTTGGGGGTATAATCATGATAACTAGGCTTAAGTCTATTAGTCTTAATGCTTACATTCCTAGTAAAACACGAATATGGGGATGAAATTGTGTATTCCAGCCAAAGTGTAGAACTGTAGATTACGATCCTAGGTACTGCGATCGTAGAACTGCGGTCGCCGTCACTGCTTTGTGATCGCCATACCTTAGGGCAATGTCTGCAGGAATAAAAAAATTTTGCACTTTTTTTCTGCCTCTAAAACCTTTTATGACTCTGTCGTATGCATTTATTTGTTTAATATAGCATATTTTAGGTATGATAATACAAATGTTAGCCTGAGTTGCATCGCTTACAGGTTCTAAACCTCAAAAATAGGAGATTTTGATGACACCAGGTTCATGGCCGCACAATGCCAACACAACTACTATGAAGATTTTAATAGAACTAAGTTACTCCCTAAAAGGGGTATTTGTCTTGACAAAGTGGAGGAGAAACTTCCAATATTCCATACCTGACTCAATGCTACTGATGGATGTGCTTCACCCCAGAACCCTGCTATGCAAATTAGCAGTGGGTACATGAGTTCTACATGAACCTTAACATAGTTTCTCTCAAAAACCTAGTGTTGCCAATTTGGGGAAAATAAGTGAACTTCATAGCAGAGTGGATTAATAAGGTATATGGGCTACCGAATGCTGACATGGGGCAATTCTAAGTAAAAGTATATGATCTAGGAACATGGATGGAAGACATACAATGTCCAGGCAAAGAAGTTCGCAAGGCCATCACCAAGACAGATATTTTGATGAATGGCTGAATAGCTGAAGCTAGGATATGGCTGAATATCATGTACAATAGAGTTTCTCCATGCACTCATATAACCGTTATCATAGACATACGAGCTCAGATGGTGGCGTGTATCCTGTCTGGCATTACTCTGAATGTGGGTGAGATTATGATCTCAAAGTGGTAGTATTTCAAGAAATAGTAAGGTACGCATCTTCTTTTCCCATCGCTTATTACTGATATATGTAGGAGAGCATAGGTAGAGGAGTATGCTACAGACACATGGATGCTCCCAGGCCCTCCTATTTTCCCAATTAAATTTAGGGGTGAGGGTGCCCCAGGTCAGAGTAAGAAAAGGAAGATAGACTTTGACAAATCATCACAGAAGGACAAGGACTCTTATAAACCTTCTTCATCCAACCCCCTCAAGGACTTTTTAGGTAAAATGAGTGAGGTTAGGGAACTAGTGTCCAGATTACCTCATATACCAAGAGAGCTATCCCCCACTCACCACTCATATGTATTCCAGTTAAATTATGACATATATCGTGAGGAGAAGAAAAAGAAGGGAGCCACTATTGCCAATTTGGAGAGAGCCTACTCAGCCTTAGCGGGATCACACAAGGACCTCAATGACTCACAGACAAGATGGAAAAATGAGAGAAAAAAAGAGATAAATTCTTTAAAAATTTATGGGAGGGGGTAAAGAATATCTTTAAGGTGCTCAAACCTAATGAGCGAATACCTTCATCGAGGTTGGACAGTGAAGACGAGGCCCCTACTGATTGGTCAGCTAATGATGCTAGAGATGATGGTTCAGAGTCACTAGGAGAGAGCCGCTCTTGATGCAGATTCAAGGAGACCCCTCTTACTCTCGCTTTATTGAACATACAATGAGGACACTACATTCCTTTTAGTCGGGGGTACCCCCAGATTTGTAGTGTTTTGATGTTGTGATACTGGATATTTCTTTTTATGCTGTTGTTTTGGGATGACATTCTTAATATTAATTTGTTTTTGTTGTGGGATGCTAAATCTTTGGCACTCTGATGGCGCCCATGTTTTATGGATAATCATGTGGTTTTTAGTATTAGTTGTTCCTTCACTTTTAATTTGATTTGATGATTGATGACAAGTTTTTCCCTATGATGGATTGAGTGATGACATTCTTAAGGGTAAAGTGTCGTGTTTAAGTTTTGAGGAATAGTTGTAGAGAAATTTTGAGTACCCATAGCATAAATGTAATAAATGTAAGGGAATGCTGAGTACCTATAGCATTGTAAAGTTAAAATTTGGAGTAACATTTTACACCATTGGCGAAGTCTGAGTAGACATATGGTTGAAGTACCTATTTTTAGCCGAAATGTGAGACTAAGAACTTGGTTGTAGACATAACCTAGCAAATTGAGTGTGGTGTAAATGCTATATTAACAGCCCCCTCCATCCATAAGTTTTCAAAAATCAAGGGCATGGATGTGAGCAACTTTGTAACAAAACTTCTTCTCTTTTTGTGACTCAATAAGTTGTTGACTTGTAAATAATGATAGTTACTCTAATTTTATCTCTCATGGGAGGGACAATTGAGCCTCCTTGGCGAGTTTTTTCATCCCATGTATGGTGAGTTTTTTCTGTTCATCTTTTGTATACTTTTGATAACTAGAACTTGCCCCATTAGTCTTTTAAAGATAATTTTGATTGTATTTGGTTGGAGAAATGATCTTAGTACATCTTTGTGATTTTGAAAGACGCTTTATCCTAAAAATCCTACCTAAGCATAAAAGCAATCCCTAGTTACCCACTTTGAGCCTTTGGACCTTTGTTTTGCAAACATATTACAATCCGTGAACCATTCTATTTATCCCACTTTTTAACCATACCCTCCTTGAGCTTGAGGCTAAAATACTAAGTTGGGGGTGGTAAAGATTGACAAAAGTAAGTTTGGGGCCACAAAGTGTTAAGTGAAATACCTAGTGTGCCTTAGCGCAAAATCAAATGAATAGAAAAAAAGAGGATCCGACAAAGGAATGAATTGCATAAAAGTTGAAAGAAAAAGAAATAATAGAATGTGGGTAAACGAAGGAAGCAAAAACGAGGAATATGAAAAGAGAGAAAATAAATAAGAATGACCCTTAGTATAAAAGAAGGATTGAAAAGGTGTGATGTAGATGTTCAAGGAAGGGTGTAGCCATGTTATTCCCAAATGATATCATACCATAAGCCGAACCTATGTTACAAGCATAGAAAGCCCTTTGAGATCTCAAGCCATTTTTTTTCTTTATAGTGAAGATTGAAAATAAGGGCAAGCTAATGGTATGACCCTAGTTGCATAGAGATTTCTTTTGTGATAGAGAGAGTTCTTGTATTTAAAACTCCTTGTTGTATTTTTTGTAGATAAATGTGTATAATTTTGTTTCTTGTGAGGATTGGCATGTAAAACAAGTTGGGGTGGGTGATTGTTTCACCTTGTTGATGATAGATGATTTTACCACTCATTCTCATAAAACATTCATGTAAATTACCTTGTATTAAATGAATGGTGTGAGGAGGATTGAAAAAGTGTGATGTAGATGCTCAGGGAAGAGTGTAGCTATGTTATTCCCAAATGATATGCTACCCTAACCCAAGCCTATGTTTCAAGCTTAGAAAGTCCTTTGAGATCTCCAACCATGTATTTTCTTCATTGTAAAGATTGGAAATAAGGGAAAGTTAATGGTATGACCCTTGTTGCATAGAGATTTCTTTTGTGATAGAGAGAGTTCTTTCATTTAAAACTTCTTTTTTGCATTTTGTGTAGCTTAGTGTGTAGAATTTTCTTTCTTGTGAGGACTGGTAGGTGAAACAAGTTGGGGTGGATGATTTTTTCACCTTCCGAAGAATAAGGCAAATGGAGTATAGCTAAGTTGTGGTCAAGAGGAATCCAACTCTAGAGTATTGGTTGTTGTTGCTTGGTTTCTCTTTAAAGTCCTATGTATCCTTGAATATTGCATCTTATAATGAGGGGTGTAGTACAAATTAGCTTATCCCATTTACAATGAGATATTTGTGGTCGTGAATAAAGTTAAAGCCATTATGAGCTATAAGGTATAAATTTTGGGCATCGAGAATTGTTGTCTCATTGTAAGAAGTAGTGTTTCTTAAGGAAAAGCAAATACTTTAAGTAGGGGGTGTTGATGAGTGATGATTTTACCACTCATTCACACTAAACATTCATGCACATTACCTTGTTTAAATGAATAAATGAGACATATTTGTGATAAAATACACTAATATCCACTCTTTGTAGGCATAGAGTTGAGAAGATTAAAAGATTTGTATTGGAGCTTATAATGATCAAAGGGGAGCATGAAAAGTGTAGCTGATGACTTGGAACAAAAAGGGCTCGGGTACCGCGGTCACGATTTGCTAACTGTGATCACGACAATTATGCAAAATTCATTCAACCACGATCGCAAAAGTTACCTCCAGACACAGCCAGACCCGCACGATTGTGGGTTAGCGGAAAAAATCAGTCCAAGGGCAAAATTGGAAATGCACATGGCTGATCCTAATTTTGACAAAAAGACTCAAACCCTAGCATCATGGATCATAGTTCATCTTTCCCAAATTTTAGGTTTAGCTCTTGAGTTTATAGCCTCTATTTTTAGAGAATAAAATATTGTATAATTTTTGGGTGAAGAGTACATTGTAGACTTTCTAAGTGGAAGATCAGATGTAATACCCCAAAGTTTCCTAACTAATTTCTTCCCAAGAATGTCAAGTATTATCTTTTAAATTGAATTATGTTTATTCCATGGGGAATTTACTAGATTTTTTTCACTTTTAGTTATGTGGGAAATTTAATAAGCTTTCTATCGATACCAAAGTTGCTTAAATCTGAAAAATAGGTAAGAAGTTATGGCGATTTAAAGTTTCAGTCGTAAAGAACCTTTATTTCAGTTAGTGGCGCATCGCGCCATAAGACAAAATGACAATTTTTAATTTTTAATGAGACTTCATGATTTCACCGCATCACGGAGGGCTCCCAAATCGCAATAGTCAAATTCCAATGAAGCTCCGTGAGAGTCCCGCATCGCGTCGTCGTCCAATTTTCCAATTGTCAAATTCTAGTTACGCCCACGTTGTGCCAGGGGTCCAGGTTGGGAAATTTTCATAAAATTTAAAAGACACGTCTAGGGCTAAATAGGTCTTTTCTTATGTTTTTAGTTCAGCCTTAAACATGAAATTTAACCCTACATGATCTAAGGATATCATTATTCACTCTATTTTTCCCTAAATTGAGTTGCTCTCTGAAAAGCCAAGAAACCCTAGCTCTCAAATTCAGGGTCCAAATCACAAGAACTCTCCATCAATCCTTCCAGATTCATTAACTCAGGTATGCCATGTGTTGATTTATGGGTCTCTTTCATCTATGAAGCTCAAGAATCTCTTTTTAAAATCCAATATTTGTATATTTATGAATGTTTATGATTTGATTGAATTGAAAATTGATGTTCATGTTGTTGTTTGCTTTCATTCCTTGGTATAGACTATTGATTACAAGAATTGATTCTATATGTATAGAATTACATGATATTCATGATAAACCTTTCAATTTACAAGTTGATTGATGTATCCATGATTATTAGATGTGTTGATGATTGTATAACAAAAGCATGCTCCCCATATGTTTGACTAAATACCTATGTGAAGGAAAAGTGTCATACTAGTATGATAATGTGAAATCCCCATTCATATACAAGTTCATACATGTCAAGTGTTTGATGAAATGTCTTAGTCAATGGATTATGGATATATTTGTAGCCATTGTTGTGCTTTAGAACTCATGCCATGAATTACTTGTATGCTATCGAGTCCTAAGGGTATTTGTACCTGATAATTTAGTTGTGTACCTAGAGCCAGTATCATGTTTTCATGATACTCTGAGTCAAGCCATGATCCCTAGAACTCAGTTAGTCATGTGACTCAGGAAAAATCAGTGAATTCAGTAACCCACTAATCTCAGAAGTCTCAAACAGTTATCAGATCTCACTAGAATTTAGTCAGTCAATAGAATTTAATGAACTCAGTCTAGTCTAGTTCAGTGAATCATGTTCAGTGTCTATTCAGATAGGAGTAGAAATTAGCACCGAGTGAACCCAAGGATGGGAACTTACCTGTTATATGAGGGTGTGATTCTTAGAAGCAATCCTTGTATTCCTGAACTATGTAGTAAACGTAGGTTGAGACATCATAGCCCGTTATATGAGGGTAGATGAGATGGCTTAACTTGTTATATGAGGATTCCGACCATTCTCACTAGAGTTACCTATTATATGAGGGTTGCGCACACATTGTCCTTACCAATGGCGCGGTATTGATACCCTTCCAATTGGGGTTAGAAATTGGACCCCAACTCAGCTATAATACATTATTTGGGGCATGTCAGTTTGATGACTACTTCCCAAAGTTTCAGCTATAGAAGCAGTACTGTCAAATACAGTCATTCAGTCTCAGTATTAGAACTCAGATAGTTCTACAAAATTTAGGACTGTCAGATAGAGTCAACTCAAAAAAGTATGGGACTCAGCTAGTTTCATCAGAACCTAGAGTATCAGATACAGTCGCTCAGTATCAGTTATTTCAGTTATACAGTTATCAGTATCTCATGTTATCAGTACTCAGGCTCAGTAATCATGTTATCACGAATTCACTTATAGTTATTATGTATTCATGCATGTATTCTCATATTTATGTTATTCAATCAGTTAGTATATTTCATGCATGTGAAACCTTTGCATTCAGCATACCTCACATTGATACCAGTACATTCAATCGTACTGACGCATTTGCGCTCTGGTGTTTTATACCATAGGTTTAGAAGCACGAGCTCTAGAGCATCAGTAGCAGCCAAATTTATTAGTGAGTCCTCATCATTCGAGGATGATATTATTAGTTATTTCATTATTTCAGTTTAGCTTTTAGTAGATGGAGTTAGCTGGGGACATGTCCCATCAACTCCTTTCTTAGACAATTAGAGGCATTTCATACTATTGTGTTTAGACAGTTTATTTCAATTGTTTGGGGTATTTCATACCCCACCCAGATATTATATTTTATCTGATATTATGTCTCAGTTTTGAAACCTATGGCCTTTCATCCTTTATTTCCATATTTATACAGTATATTATGCAGTGTTCAGGTACAGATATCAGTTATGGGTTAGCTTGTGGTCCTTCAGAGTCATGAGCACCGTGTAATATTCCAGGTACCAAATTTGAGGTGTTTCAAACTTGGTATCAGATCTAGGTTCAATAGAATCCTAGGAAGTTTGAAAGCTGCATCTAGTAGAGTCTTGTAAATGGATATGTTGCGCGCCATATTTATGTACAGGAGGCTATGAGATACTAGGAATAGTTTCCCTTCTTTCAGTATTCATGTCATGCCAGTGAGCATAATCTCGAAATTAACTTCCTAGTCTAATCCATTTCTCTTCCGTCTACAGAATATACCTCCCAAGAAGAGAACTGGAAATTAGTCAACCCCTCAGCCGGTCTAAATGGATCCCTTGGACGAACACATTTCTCATACAGAGTTTAAAATTGCTTTCACTACTATTGCTCAGTCATTTACTACTCAGAATGAACAACCAGCTGTCATTTCAGCCAACACAATGGCCAATTCAGCTGCAGCCAGGATTTGGGACTTCACCCGAATGAATCCTCCATCTTTTTTTGGGTCTAAGTTAGATGAAGACCCTCACGAATTCATTGATCAGGTTCAGAAGGTTACAGACATCATGGGGGTTACTTTAAGGGAGAGTACTGAGCTAGCTGCATATCAGTTTCAGGTTGTTGCTTACACTTGGTACAAATAGTAAAAGTTAGAGAGGTCAGTTGATGCAGGACCTATTGAGTTAGAGGAGTTTGTCACTGCCTTCTTAGATAGATTCTTTCCATAAGAGATAAGAGAGACTAAGGTGTTAGAATTTATTAACCTTAGGCCGGGCAACATAATGGTGAAATGGTATTCTCTTAAGTTTACTCAATTAGCTAGATATGCCCTTCATGTGGTTACAGATAGAAAAGCCAAGATGAGTAAGTTTCTTTCAGGGGTAAATGATAGTGTGTTCAATGAGTGCAGGTTTACGTACTGAATAGTGACATGACTTTAGCCAGGCTTATGACCCATGCTCAGTAGATAGAAGAGAAAAAGATTAAGATGAGAGAGAAGCAGAATAAGATAGCAAGGACAGGTAGTTTCAACTTTGCTCAGCCCAAATCAAAAGGAGGGAATCGTTCTCAATTTCATCCTAAGTCATCCATTCTATATCCTTCTTTAGCTAGTGGTCCAGCTCTTAAATTCAGGGACGGCAATAGGGATAAAGCACCAGGCTCTAAGTATCAAGGCAGTGTTAGCAGTGCCCATACCTATCCTCTCTGCCAGACTTATAGCAAACACCATCAGGGTATTTGTAAAGCTGGAAGTGGTATTTATTTTGAATGTGGCAAGCCAGGCCACAGAGTAAGAGACTATCCTTAGTTGGGTCCGTAGGATCAGCAAAACTAATCTTCAGCTCAGTCTGGTCGCCCAAACCAGTAGGGTTCCACCTCCAGTGCTATTAGTGGTAGCGCCTAAATAGACTTTATGCTCTCCAGTCCCAGCAAGATCAGGAAAATTCTCCTTATATAGTTACTGGTACATTGCAGATCTTTCATGTATATGTTTACACTTTGCTAGATCCAGGAGCCTCCTTGTTTTTTATTACTCCATTTATAGTAGTTGCTTTCAGAGTCAGTCCCAAAATTCTAGTAGAGCACTTTTCGGTCTCTACCCTAGTGGGTAAAACCATCATAGCCTGGCAGTTATACATGAACTGTCCGATTATGGTATTTCAGAAAGTCACCTCAGCAGACTTAGTCGAATTAAAGATGACTAATTTTGATTTCATTCTCGGCTTGGATTGGCTTCATTCCTGCTATGCCACAGTCGACTGCAGAAATAGAATAGTCCAGTTTTAGTTTCCTAAAGAACCCATCCTAGAGTGAAGGGGTAGTACTTCCTCTTTTAAAGGCCAGCTTATTTCCTACCTTCAAGCAAGGAAAATGATATCTAAGGGTTGTGTCTATCATCTTGATCATGTTAAGGACACTAGTTCTAAAACTCACAGTCTTGAATTAGTCATAGTTGTGAATGAATATTTAGATATCTTTCTCGAAGATCTTCCAGGAATTCTTCGCGAAAGAGAAATAAACTTGGGCACTGATTTTCTTCAGATACTCAGTCTATATCTATTCCGCCATACAGAATGGCACCAGTAGAACTGAAAGAACTGAAATAGCAGTCGAACGATCTCTTAGATAAAGGATTTATCAGACCACTGTGTCCCCATGGGGTAAACCAGTTTTATTCGTATGCAAGAAATATGGTTATCTAAGAATTTGCATTGATTACCGTTGGCTCAATAAGGTTACGGTGAAGAACAATTATCTTCTCCCCAGAATCAATGACTTGTTTGACCAACTTTGGGGTGCCAGCTATTTCTCTAAAGTAGACCTCAGATCAGGCTACCATCAGCTCTGAGTCAGAGAATGTGACATTCCTAAAACAGCATTTCAAACTTGATATGATCACTTCGAATTCCTAGTCATATCCTTTGGCCTACTAATTCCCCTGCAGCTTTCATGGACTTGATGAACTGTGTGTTCAAGCAGTACTTGGACATGTTTTTTATAGTCTTCATAGATGATATTTTGGTCTATTCCCTCAGTGAGCGTGATCACGCAGACCATCTCAGAATCGTACTTCAGACTCTCAGAGATCATCAGCTATTCGCCAAATTCAGTAAGTGTGAGTTTTGGCTAAGGTTAGTAGCATTCCTTGGTCATATCATTTTCGGTGATGGCATTAGAGCAATGCTCAAAAAAATGAAGTGGTAAAAAATTGGCGTCGCCTTGTCTCTCCATCAAATAGCAGGAGTTTCTTGGGTTTGGCTGGCTATTATAGATGGTTTGTTGAGGAATTTTCTTCTATTGCATCCCCTATGTCCAGATTGACTCAGAAGAAAGTCAAGTTTCAGTGTTTAGTTCCTTGCAAAAAGAGTTTTTAGGAGTTGAAGACTCGACTCACCTCAGCTCCAGTTTTGGCTATTCCAGATGGTCCAGATGGGTTCGTAGTGTACTATGATGCATCAAGAGTAGGTTTGAGTTGTGTCCTCATGCAGCATGGTAAGGTCATAGCCTACACCTCCAGACAACTTAAAGCCCATGAAAAGAATTATCCTACTCATGATCTTGAGTTAGCAGCCGTAGTATTTACCTTACAGATTTGGAGGAATTATCTATACGGAGTTCATGTAGATGTTTTCATAAATCATAAGAGCCTTTAGTATGTCTTTTCTTAGAAAGATCTCAAACTTCGCCAGAGAAGGTGGTTAGAGCTCTTGAAAGATTATGACATGAGTGTCTTTTATCATCCGGGCAAGGTTAATATAGTGGCTGACACTTTCAGTAGACTTTTTATGGGTAGTGCCACTCATGATAAGGACAGTAAGAAGAAGTTTGCTCAAAAAGTTCATCGTCATGCCAGACTAGGTTTTCGCTTAGTCGATACAGAAGAGGGTGATATATGGGTTCAGAGTAGTTCAAAATCATCTCTGGTTTCTGAGGTAAAGGAAAAGCAAGATAGATATCCCAGTCTAGTCAAGTTGAAAGAGTCAGTCAAGGATCATAAAGTAGAGCTTTTCTCCCAAGGAGGAGATGGTGTCCTACGTTATCAGGGTCATCTATGTGTTCCAAGTGTAGATGACTTAAGGCAGCAAGTTCTTGCAGAAGCACATGGTGTGCGCTACTCTATTTATGTAGGGGCCATAAAGATGTACCACGACTTATGGGAAATCTATTAGTGGAGTGGGATGAAGAAAGATATTGCAGATTTTATGGCCAAGTGCTCTATATGTCAGCAGGTTAAGATAGAGCATTAGAAGCCTAGTGGTTCCATGTAAGAGTTCAATATTCCTACTTGGAAGTGGGAAGAAGTGAACATGGACTTCGTGATAGGTTTTCCTCGTACTCATATAGCATGATTCAGTTTGGGTCATTGTAGATAAAATGACCAAATTAGCTCATTTCCTTCCAGTTCATACCTTTTATTTAAATGAGAATCATGCCAAGCTCTATATCAGAGAGTTGGTTAGATTACATGGTCTTCCGCTATCTATTATCTCAGATAGAGGTACCCAGTTTACCTCTTATTTCTGGAAAGTGTTCCAAAAGGGTCTTGGTACCCACGTTCATCTCAATACAGCCTTTCATCCTCCAATAAATGGTCAAGCAGAAAGGACCATTAGGAATTTATAAGATATGATGTGAGCGTGTGCAATTGATTTTAAGGGTAGTTGGGATGACCACTTTCCTTTGATTGAGTTTGCATACAACAACAACTATAATTCTAGTATTAAGATGGCTCCATTTGATGCTCTCTATGGTAGGAGGTACAGATCTCCAGTCGGTTGGTTTGAAGTTATTAAGGCCTCAATTATAGGGTTTGACTTAGTATTCGATGCCTTAGAAAAGGTCCAGTTGATCAGAGAACGACTCAAGGCTTCTCAGAGTTGACAGAAGTCTTATGCAGATGTGCGTAGGAAAGATCTCGATTTTGAGATTGCTGATTATGTTTATCTAAAGATCTCTCTCATAAAGGGAGTGAAGAGTTTCAGAAAGAATGGAAAGCTCAGTCGTCGATATTTTGGTCCCTTCAAGATTATCAGTCGCTTCGGCAAGGTAGCTTATGAGCTCGAATTGCTTTCAGATCTAGCCGCAGTTTATCCAGTGTCCCATGTCTTTTTTCTCAAGAAGTGTATAGGTGACCCAGCAATTGTAGTCCCTGTTTAGAGCATAGATGTTCAGAACAACCGCTCTTATGAGGATGTTCTGGTCAAAATTCTTAACTATCAGACTCAAAGACTAAGGAACAAAAAAGTCCCTCTAGTCAAAGTTCTTTGGTGAAATAGTCCATTGAGGGAGTTAATTGGGAGGCAAAAGCAGACATGCTAACCAAGTATCCTCACCTCCTCTCCACTAACTCAGATCTAGATCAAGGTAACAGTCTATCTTAAGCTTTTCAGTTTCATGTTCAGATTTCACTTACAAGATTAGTATATAGTTTATGTCCAAAATTCCATTTTAAACTTGGTACTAAGTACCACTGCATATTCAGACATATGTTAATGCATCAGATTATTCGTGTGTTCATATATCAGATGTGCATTCTCCTTGTGAGAAACTTAGTCATTCGAAATCTCATTTATGTGTTCATGAGTCAGTTAAGTCATGAAATCATGCATCAGATATGTATACTCAGTATAAATTTTAGAAATGTCTGTCATGTTTCAGTTGTTCATATTTAGTATAGACTTCAGCTCATTGTTTCTTCCACGTCAATCAGTCTCATTCAAGGATGAATGTTCCCAAAGGGGAGATATTGTAATACCCCAAAGTTTCCTAACTAATTTCATCCCAAGAATCTGAAGTATTAGATTCTAAATTGAATGATGTTTATTCCATGGTAAATTTACTAGATTTTTTAACTTTTAGTTATGTGGGAAATTCAATAAGCTTTCCATCGATACCAAATTCACCTAAATCAAACAATCAGGTAAGAAGTTATGGCGATTAAAAGTTTCAATCATAAAAAACCGTTATCTCAATCAGTGGTGCATCGTGCCATAATCCAAAATGACAATTATCAATTTTCAATAAGACTCCACGATTTCACCGTATCGTGGAGCACTTCCAAATCCCAATTGTCAAATTTTAGTGAAGCTCCGCGATAGTCCCGCATCGTGCCATCGTCCAATTTCCTAATTGTTAAATTCCAGTGACATGGCGTGATAGCATCGCGTCGTACCAGAGGTCCAGGTTGGGAAATTTTCACAAAATTTAAAGGATGCATCCAAGGTTAATTGGGTCTTTTCCTATGATTTTAGTTCAGCCTTAAACACGAAAATTAATCCTACCTGACCTAAGGATATCATTATTCACTCTATTTTTCCCTAAATTGAGTTGCTCTCTCTCAAACCAAGAAACTCTAGCTCTCAAATTCAAGGGCAAAATCACAAGAACTCTCCATCAATCCTTCAAGATTCATTTACTCAAGTATGTCATATTTTGATTCATGGGTCTCTTTCATCTATGAAGCTCAAGAATCTCTTTTCAAAATCCTAGATTTATATATTTATGAATGTTCATGATTTGATTGAATTGAAAATTAATGGTCATTTTGTTGTTTGGTTTCGTTCCATGTTATAGACTATTAAATACAAGAATTGGTTCTAATATGTGATGAATTACGTGATATTCATGATAAACCCTTCAATTTACAAGTTGATTAATCTATCCATGATTATTAGATGTGTTGATGCTTGTATAACCAAAGCATGCTCCCCACAAGTTTGACTAAATGCCTAATGTGAAGGAAAAGTGCCATACTAGTATGATAATGTGAAATTCCCATTCATATACAAGTTCATGCATGTCAAGTGTTTGATGAAATGTCTTAGTCAATGAATTATGGATATATGTGTAGCCATTGTTGTTCTTTAGAACTCATGCCATGAATTACTTTATTCTATCGAGTCCTGGGGGTACTTGTGCCCAACAATTTAGCTGTGTACCTAGAGCCAGTGTCATGTTTTCATGATACTCTTAGTAAAGCCATGATTCCTAGAACTCGGTTAGTCATGTGACTCAGGAAAACTCAGTGAATTCAGTATTAATCTAGTAAATCGTAGTAACCCAGTAATCTCAGAAGTCTCAGATAGTTATCGATCTCAATAGCATTCCATCAATCCATGGAATTTATTAAACTCAGTATAGTCATGTTTAGTTAATCATGATCCGCATCTATTCAAATGGGAGAAGGAATTATCACCGAGTGAATCCAAGGATGGGAACTCACCTGTTATACGAGGGTGTGATTCTTATAAGCAATACTTGCGTTCCTGAACTACGTAGCCAACGTAGGTTGAGATATCATAACCTATTATATGAGGGTAGATAAGGTGGCTTAACCTATTATATGAGGGTTCCCACCGTTCTCACTGTAGTTATCTGTTATATAAGGGTTGCTTACAGATTGCCCTTACTAGTGGCGTGGTATTGACACCCTTCCAATTAGGGTTACATATTAGACCTTAACTCAACTATAATGCATTATTTGGGGAATGTTGGTTAGATGACTACTTTCCACAGTTACAGTTACAGAATTAGGACTGCTAAATACAGTTATTCAGTCTCAGTAATAGAACTTAGATAGTTCTACAAAATTCAGGATTGTCAGATACAGTTAACTCAGAATAGTATAAGACTCAGCTAGTTTCATCAGAACTTAGACTGTCAGATACAGTCGCTCAGTATCAATTATTTCAGTTATACAGTTATCAGTATCTCATTTTTTCACTACTCAGGCTCAGTAATCATGTTATGACGAACTCAGTTATAGCTATTATGTATTTATGCATGTATTCTTACATTCATGTCATTCAGTCAGTTAGTATAGTTCATGTATTTGAACCCTTTGCATTTAGCCTACCTCACATGCATACCAGTACATTCAATCGTACTGGTGTATTTTCTCTATGGTGTTTTATACCATAGGTTCAGAAGCACGAGCTCTAGGGCATCAGTAGCAGCCATATTTAGGAGTGAGTCCTCATCATTCAAGGACAATATTATTAGTTATTTCATTATTTCAGTTTAGCTTTTAGTAGATAGAGTTAGCTGGGGACATGTCCCATCAACTCCTTACTCAGACAGTTAGAGTCCTTTCAAACTATCATGTTTAGATAGTTTATTTCAGTTGTTTTGGGTATTTCATACGCCACCCAGCTGTTATATTTTATCAGATATTATGTCTTAGTTTTGAACCTTATATACTTTCAGCCTTTATTTTTGCATTTATACAGTATATTATGCATTGTTCAGGTACAGATATCAGTCATGGGTTAGCTTGTGGTCCTTCCATTACTGATTTGTGGGAGTACCAAGTTTGAAGTAACATTTATTTAAGCTTAAATAAATCATTTCAATGGAGATTATGGGTATATTTAAGCTTATTTATCTTATGTTTAGCTAGATCTCCCTCTTGGGGTTCTGTGTGAATTGGGGTTAAAGTGTGTGTGGGTTGTTATTGATTAACTTCTATTTAGAATTAATATTTATGGGTTTTATCATTGTTATGCTGACTTGGTTGGGATTTGATGGGTAAAATTCCCAATCCACATGGGTATGACAAGTGAAAGCTCCATGTCCTAGAAAACCTGAAGTCATCTTTGAAGGAAAGGATTTGGATGAATTTTAGGGATCCATATCATCCATGAAAGAGGAACGTGGAGACCAATCCAATGATAGATAATTGTGTGTGTATTTTGCTAAATTCTCACTATCTTAGACATAAGGGTGAATGTGAGACTGACTACACCATGGGTATCATCCTAGAAATAGGGATGCCTAGATTAAGGTTGTGGTTACCAATTGTTGAACACACCTATTAGTTATTCGAAAGAATCAACGGGTGAAAGTTTGGTGTTTCGTTGAAAGACTAGCATCAAAATCTATAACCAAACTTACCCATATTTGACTTACTAAATTGATGTTTATTTCCATGACCCACTCATCACTCCCTTAGTAATGCATAATCCCAAAATGTTGATTCCTAAACTTCACCTAAAACCCTTCTTTCAAAGATGACTTTGGGTTTTATAGAGCATGGAGCTTTCACTCATCATACCCATATGGGTATTAGGGGCTTACACCCATCAAAACACAACCAAATTAGCAAAGCAATGATAAAACCCATAACATTGAATTACTAAATAGAAGCTAATCAATAACAACCCACACAAACTTTAACCCCTATTTACACACCACCCCAAAAGGGAGATCTAGCTACACATAAGATAAATAAGTTTTGATTTACCCATAATCTCCATTGAAGTGATTTATTGAAGATTAAGTGAATGTTACTACAAACTTAGAACTATCACAAATCAACAATGAAAGTTAGCTAATTTTCTACTTATAAAGTCTCCAATGTATTCTTCACTGAAAAATTATAAAATATTTTTCTCTCTAAAAAATGGAGGATATGGACTCAAAAGCTAAGCCTAAAATTTGGGGAAGATGGAATATGATACATGATTCTAGGGTTTGAGTCTTTTTGTCAAAATTGGGATTAACCGTGTGTATATCTAGTTTTGCCCTTGGCTAATTTCTTCCGCTAAGCTTCAATCATGTAGGTCTGGCAGTAATTATAGTTATGCGACCATGGGTAACAGTCGTGGTCATGGTTGAATGACTTTTGCATGAGTTCCGCGATCGCGGTCAGCAGACAGTCACCGTGGTACCTGAGGCCTTTCTGCTCTAAGTCTTTAGCTGCACTTTTCTTGCTCCCTTTTGATCTGTTTACGCTCCAATCAACATCTTTTGATCTCTTCAACTCTATGCCTACAAAGATTTGATATTAGTGCATTTTATCATCAATATGTCGCATTCATCCATTCAAAACAAAGTAATGTACACGAATATTTAGTGCGAATGAGTTGTAAATTCATCACTCATCAACACCCCCTACTTAATGAATTTTATGATCCTCAAGCAACACTACCTCTTACCATGATATAACAATTCTCGAAGCCTAAAATTTATACCTTATAGCACACAATGACTTTAATTTTAGTCACAACCATAAATATCTAATTGTAAATGGGCTAAGCTAATTTCTACTACACCCCTCATCATAAGATGCAACATTCAAGGATACATAGGACTTTAAAGAACAACCAAGTAACAATAACCAATACTCTAGAGGTGGCTTCCTCTATACCACAACTTAGCTATACTTCATTTGCCTTATTCATCGACAGGTGACAAAATCACCCACCCCAACTTGTTTTGCATGCCAATCCTCATAAGAAATAAAATTCTACACACTAAGCTACCCAAAATTCAACAAGGAGTTTTAAATGCAAGAACTCTATCTGTCACAAAAGAAATCTCTATGCTTAGCTTGCCCTTATTTTCAATCTTCACTACGAAGAAAATACATGGTTGGAGATCTCAAAGAACTTTCTAAGCTTGAAACGTAGGTTTGGGTTAGGGTATCATATCATTTGGGAATAACATGACTACACCCTTCCTTGAACATCTACATCACACTTTTTGTTTCCTCTCCAAACTCTTGATATTTGGTTTTTTAATAAAGGCATGTGTTTAATCATTGTGATTTAATATAGTAGGTTAGAAATAATTGGTTGAGTATTTTTAGTGGTTGTTAATTTGTTCGTTTTGCCATGGTTTTGGACTGGTTATTCGTGTTTTTACTTTATTATTTTTGAACTAATTGGATAAATGGACATGGTGAATGGGATGCTTTAAGTTCTCCCAATAGATGACTTCTTTTTGCATGTTTTAATAAAAATAATGTTTCATTCATTCAAGATTTAAACGTCACCTTGCCTTCAATTTTATCAATAAATAGGATACTGGTAATGGCTAAATCAACAAAAATAGATGACTTTTTTTGCATGTTTTAATAAAATAATGGTTCGTTCATTCAAGATTTAAAAGTCACTTTTTCTTCAATTTTATCAATAAATAGGATACTGGTAATGGCTAAATCAATAAAAACACCAGATATAAATATTTAATTTAAATAGCATTCAAAGAAGAAGACGAAAAGGAAAGAGCAATAGTGAACCATACCTGCAATGTCAAAAAAGTAAATGGATCACAATACCTAAGATTTGACAGGATCCCCATACGAAAGAGGAGAGAAAAGAGAGGAAAAAAGGAGACGATTATGATTACCCTAAAGAGGAGAGAAAGATAATTCTCAGAGAAAGAAAAGAGATAAGAAAAGTTAATTTATGGTTGAAGGAGAGAGAATTCTAGGGATGAGTTTTAAATATTCATTAATAACTTTGAGGGTCACGAGGAGACAGTGTCATTGAAAAGAAAAGATAACACTACTCAAGAAGAATATTTTTGAGTTATCCAAGTAATATTTCTTACCGTCTTACTTTTTTATTCTTTTTTATCTCAGTCAGGAAATTGCTTTTAAATAAAAAATGATCTTAAAACATATAAGTCATCTGTTTTAACATGTGTAATTTTTGTTTGAAAATTTTCAGCAGCTCAGTCATCTTTCATAACAGATGCCAACGTCCATTTGATAATTTATAATAGATAGGTAATCAGTTGCAACAAATTCAATAATTTTTTTGACAAAATCCAATAAATAAGTCATCTATTGCAATAGGTTGAATATTTTTTTATACAATTTCAATTGAGTTCATTTGTTCTACTACAACTTAAACTGACTTAGCTACAGCTAGGGATAAGTTTATAAGGTCTACTAGCATGATGTTGGTATTGAGTTTTACCCAATCTGAGTCATTGAACGATCACTTTCAGTCTAAATAATTCATATTAACTTACTATTAAGCTAATCCCTAAAGTAATTTAGCTACAACTAGGGATTAGTTGATAGGGTCTACTATATTGCATGATGTTAGTATTACGTTCCTCCTGACCTGAGTCATCAAATGATCACTATGAGATGAAATGATTCCTATTAGCTTATTATTAAGATAATATGATTTAGCTATAACTAGCGATGATTTGATAGGTTTAACTACAACTTCAATTGAGTTTTTGTAATTGCATAATGTTGGTATTGGATTGCTCCCGACTAGAGTTGTCGATCGATCACTCTGAGTTGAAATGATTATTATTAACTTATTATCATTCTAATACCTAAATTGATTTAACTACAACTAGGGATGAGTTAATAGGGTCTACTATATTGCATGATATTGGTATTGAGTTCCTTTCGACCTGAGTCATCGAATGATCACTATAAGTTAAAATGATTCCTATTAAATTATTATTAAGCTAATGCTTGAATTGATATATCTACAACTAGGGATGAATTGACAGGGTCAACTACGTCTTCAATTGAGACTTTACAATTGCATGATGTTGGTTTAAGTTCATTCCGACCTGGGTCATCGAACGATCACTCTAAGTTAAAAGGATTTCTATTAACATATTATTAATCTAATACCTAAATTGATTTATCTATACCTATTAACTTATAATGTAAATAATACCTAAATTGATTTAGATAAAACTAGGGATGAGTTGACAGGATCAACTATAACTTTAATTGAGTCTTTGTAATTCTATGATTTTGGTATTGCATTCCTCCCAACCAGAGTCGTCGAACAATCACTCTGAGTTAAAACAATTCCTATTAAATTATTATTGAGATATTACTTAAATTGATTTAGCTACAACTAGGGATAAGTTGACAAGGTCAACTATAACTTTAATTGAGCTTTTGCAATTGCATAATACTGGTATTATGTTCCTCCTGACCTGAGTCGTTGATCGATCACTCTGAGTTTAAACAATTCTTATTAACTTATTATTAAGCTAATACCTAAATTGATTTAGCTACAACTACGAATGAGTTGACAAGGTCAACTACAACTTCAATTGAGTGTTTGTAATTACATGATGTTGGTATTGTGTTCTTCCTGATCCGAGTCGTCGATAGATCACTCTAAGTTTAAATGATTTCTATTAACTTATTATTAAGATAATACATAAATTTATTTAGATACAACTACGAATGAGTTGACAGGATCAACTACAACTTTAATAGTCTTTGCAATTACATAATATTTCTATTGTGTTTCTCCCGACCTGAGTTGTTGATCAATCACTCTGAGTTGAAACGACTCTTATTAAATTATTATTAAGATAATACCTTAATTGATTTAGCTAAAACTAGGGATGAGTTGACATGGTCAACTACAACTTCAGTTGAGTTTTTTCAATTGCTTGATGTTGGTTCTACATTCTTCGTGACCTGGGTCGTTGATCCATCACTTTGATTTGAAATGATTCTTATTAACTTATTATTAAGCTAATACCTAAAATTTATCAGTGTTAAATTTGAACTTAATACATTTTATTATGATAAGATAGTTAAAAATTATATCTTTTAAAATTTTAAAAAATAATTAAGATCAATTCAGACCAAATTAAAATTTTTAAAACTTGTCATTCTTTTTTAAAATACAAACTAACCCATACAAATCATTCATTTGCTGAAAAAAAATTTCATCATTTCAATTATTGAGTTCTCGCTCTTTTCTTTCTCTCTCAACAATACTGACTATAACTACTTAACATATTGCTCAACCCTTCACAACTGATCAATTTTCTTCCCAATTCTGACCATATAGTTTTTATTTTTGACTTTATTCTTACTTGTATCCGTTGTTTTTGTCTGGCTTGGTAGGTAACAGAGTTTGAGAAGAGTTCTACATTTTTTTTTTTCTAAAAATTAGGGATTTTTAGTTAATGATGAAAAAAATATTTTTAGTTGTATTATCTTTGAGAATAGATTAATAATTTTGATATTTGATGATAAAATTTTAGGAAGAACCCGAGAAAATCCTACTTTTTACTATAGTGTTTCGTTAACTGATGTGGTATTTTTTGGATGGTATTTGTGGTGTTGTTGGTGGCTGTTGGTGGTAGTGTGGTATTGGTGGTGTTGGCGGCTGTTGGTGGTAGTATTGGTGGTCGTCGTGGAGGTACTGGGTGTGTTTGTGGTGGCTATTGGTGGTGGTGCTTGTGGTGTCGGCAGTGGTTGTGTTTGTGGTGGTGGTTGTTGGTGTTTGTAATGTATCTAAGCATTCTTAGTTAGGAAAAACTTCTTCCAGGTAGTTCACTTGTTGTCTCAAATAAGGAATGATTTCAAATTCCCAAGCCTATAAAATAACGCCAACAAATCAAAAGCATTATTGGATAAAAAATAAATAAATCATATCATAATAAAAGAAGTATTTACCATGAAATCCCATAGAAAGCCATATAAGTTGACTGTCTTTGGAATTAATAGAGTCAACAAATATTTGGCAGTCATTTTTAAGCTTTCATAGTCCCAAGAACATCTGTTAAATGAATCAACATCCTCGGAGAGCTTTATTAAACCAAGTGGTATGTTGTTGTTAATGTCTCTGGACTAAAGAATATTAGGTACAAACCAAACCAAGCATAATGATTATTTGTGCTTCTTTGAAAGTCTTTTACCTTTCAACGCTTCTATCAAATTTTTATTTTTGAAGCTTGGGCCAACAAAGGACACCAAGTCTCATGATCACTCGACTTGCATTTTCCTTTATTGGGTGTACGGAGTGCTCTTTTGGGGTTAAAATAGATATAACTTGAGAAGGGGAAGGAGGATAACATTTTAGTCTAGTAACAATGGCAAACTCCTTCCATCCAAAACAAACAGGCATGCCACAGTAATTTATCCATACCTCACCCATCTTGTCATTGTTTTTATACATAAACCAACGCTTGAGCAGATCATATACCATTTTCATATGGAAACGAGCATTGTTGTCCTCTGGCAAATCAATATATTGCCCAAAGTAGCTATCCCTGAAATAAGCATCAAATTTTTATTCTCAAAGTATTTTTCTGAGGGCGTCAAAAGATTTTCCCATGACTGACTTAACCACAAAGTTACCCATTAAATCTATGGCAACATCGCACTGCATTCTCACATGATAACTATTAATGCTGAAGGTTTTGGCCAACTCTTTGGTGGAAGGGATATTAGTATATGGTTCATCTCTTTTGAAACATTCTTTCTCCCCATGTTTCTTATCTCTTGCTCCTAATTGAGATAATTCTTGTAAAGCAAGCTTATAGAATGGTGGATATGGCCTAGCTGCTTCACTTATTCTTTTACTTGTACTTGATTCAGTTTCTTTTATTTCGGGAACCATATTATATAAAATTAATAAGAACATAAAATAGATTATAATTAATTAATGCATCGTTAAAAAAGGATAACAGTAAATCTAACATTCACAATAGTAAAATAATAGTTCTAACAAATCACACATATGTTGCACCAGGTAGGATATCTATTGTAATATATAACTAACCTATTGCAATGAATGAGTAATATATGCAATAGATCACATATCTGTTACAACATATTAGTGATCTATTGCAACATATAACTAACCTGTTGCAATGGATGATTAATCTTTTGCAACAATAAAAATATATCACTCATCGGTTGAAACAGATGACTGG
>JAPEIP010000005.1:45624698-45667088 GCA_026120095.1 Capsicum chinense
CATCGTTAAAAAAGGATAACAGTAAATCTAACATTCACAATAGTAAAATAATAGTTCTAACAAATCACACATATGTTGCACCAGGTAGGATATCTATTGTAATATATAACTAACCTATTGCAATGAATGAGTAATATATGCAATAGATCACATATCTGTTACAACATATTAGTGATCTATTGCAACATATAACTAACCTGTTGCAATGGATGATTAATCTTTTGCAACAATAAAAATATATCACTCATCGGTTGAAACAGATGACTGGTCTGTACAACAGATTACACATCTATTGTAACATATGAGTGATATATTGGAACAGTTATCAACATTCACTATTATTTATATTTCTTTCAATAGAAGGGTCATCTATCGCGATAGATAAATGATCAGTTCAAAAAATCATGTCTTGAACATGTCCTATTAGAAAAGTTGATAGGATTTTATCAAACAGAAGGTTCATCTATTACATCAAATGATTAATCTATTGTATTAAATTTTTAATCTAATGATTTCTTCGTTGCATCAGATGGTAAATATGTTGCATTAGATGGTAAATCTATTGCATCAAATGGTTAATCTGTTGTATTAGATGGTTAATTTGTTGTATCATATGGTTAATTTGCTACATTAGATGGTAAATCTATTGCATCTGATTTTTAATACGATGGTAAATTTGTTACATCAGATGGTAAATCTTTTACACCAGATTCTTATTTCGATGGATAATCTGTTGCATCAAATTTTTTATCCAATAGTAAATTTGTTACATCATAAAGTAAATCTATTGTATTAGATGATTAATCTATTGCATCGGATAGTTAATCTGTTCCATCAAATAGATAATCTGTTGCAACAGATAGTTAATATGTTGCATCAAATGGTTAATTTGTTGCATCAAATGGTTAATTTGTTGCATCAGATGCTTAATCTATTGTAGAAAAAATAATAGCATGATTTTGTTCAATAGAACAACAACAATATCACAATTTTTATTAAGAACAAATTAACCCAATAATAGGCGCAACACCAAAAATACCAACATCATTTTCTTGTTTCTACAAGAACAAACAACAAAAATCAAACTTCAAAAAATGCAACAAACAACAAAAAAATATATTAAACTCCGAAAAGAGAAGAGAAGAAATACCAGAAATTAAGATTTTATTCGAACCGCAATTCAAATTAAAGCAACAAATATTAAAATTGTTCACCACTACTTGAAGAGAAGTTGGCTTAAGTTCCTCGTTTTCTTCATAACTAAAAAGGCCATAATTTTTTACATGCTAAAGAAGAAAAGGGACGATAAACAAGTCAAAGCTTTTATGGCCAGAGAGCAAAGCTAAAACGTCTATTGATGGTTGAAAATTAAAAAGAAACTCGAAGCCCAACTATTTATCGTCGGAGGTTGAAGTCGCCGGGGATTGAAAGGAGAAATTTGAAGAGCTATTGGTTGGGAGAAACTATCGAGAGAGAGAGAAAAGAGAGATGGTAGATTTGAATAGGAGAGGGTGTGGGTTGATTTGTATTTTTGAAATTATTAGAAAGTTTTGAAAATATTAATCAAGTGCACAATTAACTTAATTAAGTTTTGTACTTTTGTTTGACCCTTTAAGTTGGTCAATGTCACCAATACTTCATTCAAGACTTAAATGATACCTTTCCTTTAATTTTCTCTACTCACTTTGTCTCAAGCTATGTTTAGTTTTTTAATCTTCGAAAATAATTTAGTGTCTTGAATGATATTTGCAGCTGAATTGGATTAAGATTGATTTAATATTTTAAATTAAATTTAAATATTTGAAAACTATATAAAAAAAATTATAAGTTATAGTTCTTGTCATATCAATTTATATGAGATAAAATAGGAAAGAGCACGTGCATGATGTCATGGGCCGGGTTACCCTGGGAACAATACCAAAGACAAGTCAGAAAAGGGAATATTCTCTCGGTATGGCACCAAGAGTACGAGAAGCTACCCTCCTTCTTGAATTTTCCCCTAAATGGATAAGCTGGGATCAATGTGTCATAGTGCCCAGGAGCTCGGGTGTTCCCTTGAAGACATGAGTCTGATCAGGGACAACTGGCTGGCACCCCACCCCCCAATGGCTCTAGCATGTGGCATTCGGTCATTGACTACAATACTATGGGGCTCGCGTGCAACTCTCTTATTGGCCATAGGTCAATTTTGTACTCTATAAATAGTTTCTCCTCCTACATTGAAAAGGATCATCTTATTTCATCTCTTTCCCTCTCAACAATAAATTCCTTTATATTTGTCTCCAAGTTTTCTAGGTTTCTCTGTTTAGTTTTATGTTATATTCATTAGCGTTGGTCAAGGCTGATTCATGGTTAGCTAATCTAGATTACACGATCTACAAAGTGCCTCAGATTTTCTAACTATAGCTCGATCACTACTTATGTTATTTTCAATCTTTACATGTTATTTTGCAAACATTCATCACTTATTCAATTACTCGAAGCTAGGTCATAATGTCTGCTCCGATGATAAACAATTAAAAAAATATCTAAAATTATTAGTTAAAATTCTTGTTACTTTAAATTTTGATAATCAAAAGGTGACATGTATTTTAGGAAGAATTCTGAGTGACCAAACATGTTTCAAACATTTTTGCGAGGAGAAAAAAATGATAATATGGATGGATATCATATTCAACCATCAAAAATGGGCACATTAGTTTAATGTTATGTTTTTTTTTTATGTTAGTTGTTTTCTTAAGAAAAAATAGTTGGTCACAATTTGTGACCCCAGCGGACTCCTCTTTTACTTTGTCAAAGTGGTAGTTTTATCTGGAAAGTCAAATTAGTATTTATTTTTCCTTTTTATTATACATGTTAAAATTCTTTTAATTTGCAAAATTATAGATTTTGTGATTTTTATATTTATATGTACGTAATGTGTAATTTGTTTCCATTAAAAAAATGTGAAGTTGATGTCAAAATAGATAAGAGATCATGCTCCGACTCTTCTTTTGAATTTCTTTAAATTTAGATATTTTGTGTGGTTTTTCACCAGATCTTTCAGTATTTGTATAAGAACAACAAAATTTGTATTTGTATTGGAAAGTTTCGCATTAGGATGTAAATTATTCTCTAACAAAAGGGACTTCATATCTTTCAGGGTTTGAACCTCAAACCTCTAATTAAGAATGAATAAGTACTTGTCACTTACCATAATCCTGATGTGTTGATTATCTTGCATCACACTTGTCTCTATCTATTTTAAGAGTCAACTAATGTTCGCAACTCTCTCTAGCCACATAAACCCTAGCCGTCGATGTAAATTTTAGTGGTCTTTTCTGGCCATCTATGGCCATTGGTCAGTGACAGCGTCCAAGCGCACACACAAGTGTACATGGTCTATCAAGTAGTAAAGTGGCCTAATTAAAGTCAAGTATCGATTCCACAGAGACTTGATTTAACAACGGTCTAATTTTAGTTCACAGTCTAGATTAATTTAGTGCAAAAGTAACCAAAGAAAGAGTTTGTAATTTTTGTAAATTAAAAATAAAGTAAATAATGCGTAAAATAAAATACTTGAGACAATCAATGGAGAAAAGCATAGGGTCAAAGCACTTCGAACAATCATACTATGTTATTGAATTTCATTCGTTAATTTGTTTATCTTGATTGTTGATTTGTAGGGTTAATTGTATAATCATTATTTTCCTGCCTCTAATCTTTTACCTAATTTGAAAATTACAACTATATCGTTGAGTGGGGATGTAATAATCCAATTAAGTTAATTAAAGTTATCATCTTATGTATGAATTAAGTAAGGCATCTAAGTACATTCTTTTCCTAGACGCTAAGTTTAATTCTTTATTTTATAAAAGAATAAAAACCCAAACTTTGTTTATTCTCATGTACTATCTCCCTATTCCCTCTCCCAAGATCAAAAGATCGACAATATATGTATTCTAAAGGTCGCGACTCCTAAAAATAATTAAAACAAGAATAAATAAAAAACCAAATAAGATGAGCAAAATTAATAGAAATTAATTCAAAATAATAGTACTCATGTTTTTGACTTTAACCCCGAAAAGAAGATTTTTAGCCAATAATATTCATAATCATAATTCAATTAATTGAATACATGATATGAAAAAATTAATAACTAAATAAAAAATATTAAAAAAACTGCACGTAGCAGCCACTGTTTAATTCTCTACCGAAATTTAATTGTCCAAGACGTGTACCCAAAATAATAATCCAATGTTGTCCAGGTAATTTTCTCCAATTGTTCCCAGGTGTATTTATGCTATAATATTCCTAATCCCACTTGTGGGATCAAAAGGAAAGCTGGCACTCCATCTATGAAAAGATTCCCACTAGAGTCCTTAATTTGCATGCTATTTAATCACAATAATAATGGGGCAAGCCTAAAGTGTGTCGGCGCAAAATTAAATTTGAATGACGCAACGCGTCGTTGAACGCATCGCTGGACTTTTAGAGCTGGAAATATCGACGCGACGCATCGACTCACTGGAATATACTTTCAAAATTTTGGTTAAGTTTTGAACGTTCTATCCCTTGTCCATGCCTTTTATAGAATATTTCTAATGAATTTTCGGCCTTTAAATCATCTCTATATCACCGTATTTAGCTCACAAAGTCTCCTACAATATAACACACCACATATTAATGATCAAAACAATATAATATTCTCAATGATAAATCAAAACAAGAGCTTAGATAAGGCAAATTCGAAACGTTCTTCCACTTATTATTCCAACTCTTAACTTAATTAAATTAAAACCTTACCCATTACAAATAAGTTATTCCCCTCATAATTACACATTCAAATCATTTGAAATAAATTAAACACATTAGAATCCACTGAGATAAACTAGACACACACCTTGCTCAAGCTATCAAAATTAGTTTTCCGGGTTGAACTCTAAATTACTCAATTATGTACAAACTTATTTGAAAAATACTTTGAACATTGTAATCACGCACTTGAACACTTAAATACTTATTTATATCAATATGGACACGTTAAGCACATGAATTGCTCTCAAAATAAGGCGAAATAAGCTAGAATAATGACCGAAATGTATAAAATCACCTCAGATCATCACCCCATACTTAAATCCTTGTTCCTCCTCGAACAGCTCGTTACTCTAAGCATCAAAAGCTGAGGTGACGCTACACTTCTATTAAATGCAAGACACTCAAGCTAGTACTACAATGACTAACGAAATGCAAGTTTCTACACTAAGCATGTTATTTACACAATTGATAGCTCATGAACACTACTTCAAAACATCCTAACTTCAAGAATTGACTCACCTAAGTGGCAAACTCATGCTTATCATTCAATCAAGGACATCATATAAATCACGCACATTCATCAAACATGTGCCCCTCACAATAACAGAGTTACCCATAATCATTCACAATAATGCAATTTATAGCGTATTGGGTATAAGAATCAAATTACGCTCACTCTCACAAAGAATTCACAAGTTACACATAATGAACCATAGGCTTGTCCTTAGTGTAATGCTCCGCTAGTATCGGAATGCTGAACTTAGGATCAATTAGGACTTTTTCAGGTTGTAATGTAGGCTAAGGAACGGGTAGGAACTATTTGGTAAGAGTGACTAACCTCTTAAAGATCTTTAATATACTACATTATACATTTAAAATCAATCTCAAACAATCAATTTACACTTTTTCTATCCACCCATTACTTTTATTTTGCCCCATCTCTTTTAAGCATTTTCACAAACATTTGGTGGACACGTAGTTTACGACCACAAGAATCAATTTTTCTCTTTTTTCACAATAATAACAATATTTCTAGCATAAATTACATCACGGCCATCCACCACATATCAATTACACACCAATAACTATTACCATGGGGCAACAATTTCACCTTTTTTTTTCATTAATTTCTCAAACTCCTTACTAATTCAATTTTTATTAAAGCACTTAGGAGCTTTTTGGATCAAATTATGGTCTATCAAAGAAGGGATTATGCTACTTATGAGGTTGCAAAAGAAAAAGTTAAAGGCTCAATAGGGATTAACTAGGATGAAGTACAAGGGTAGGGCAAATAAAAGGTATAAAACAAGGCTATCAAGGAAATGCCTATATCAACTCCTAAATCCACATTCGTTATTTTACTTCACACACACACCAAGCAAGTTCTAGACATCACATGCAACATGAAATATACAAAAAAATTCTCATATGTACATGACACATGCTCAACTCAATAGGATCGTCATAAACTCCCAACCAAACAATAGCACAAATTCCATATTAAGCCACAAGTACAAGAGTTAAAAACTAGAAACTAGGAGTCTAAAAAAAATAGCAATTCACTCAATCAAAATGCTTTTACAAACAAACCCACTTGTATCATGTAATAAAAATAGCACCAACTCAAATATCTTACACAATATTTTTTTTAAATTGAGCCAAATTTTGAGAATTTTCCCACCCCATACTTAAAATCTACTTTGTCCCCAAAGTGAATTTAAAAGTAAAAAGATAGAAATACTCCCTGAGGCCTCTAGGCCTAGCTATTAGCATCTTCACATATAAAGGAGATCCATGGGACCCCACACATAATTTTTTCCATGCTTCAAGCTCAAGTTTATGGTACTCAGACTTTCCATTAACCTGTGACTCAACCAATAGCAAAAACTCCATGAAATAAAAACTAAAAACTAAAAACAAAAAACATATCTAATAACTTGGGTTGCCTCCCAAGTACGCGTGATTTAGTGTGGCGGCATGACACATATCAACTTAACCATATTCCATCACCCTTTTACTCCCTTTTGGAAGCCATTTTTTCATTCATTTTAGACCTCTTAAGTTTGCACTCACAAAGTCACTATCTATTTTCATATCATCCTTTATCATGTTGGGACATAGTGATTTCATCTTAGGCCGCTCAATCAGGTAATCCGAAGAGGTCTTTGGTGGACTAACCACCCCACACTTTCTCTTTTCAATAGTATTTATCACACACAAATCTTTAATTTGGGGTTTTACAATGGGTTCTTTGTAAACATCAAATACCACCTCTTTATCATCTACTCTCATCTTGAGCATTCCTTCTCTAACATTAATCAAGGTCCCCCTGATCGCTAAGAATAGATACCCCAATATAATTGGTACTTGTTCATCTGTCTCAAAATCAAGAACAATAAAGTCAGTAGGTATAATGAATTTACCAACCTTTATGAGGACATCCTTAATTATTCAGTTAGGATGTGTAAATGTCCCATCTACTAGTTGCAACACCACGGTAGTAGGTTGTGGTTCTCCCAAGCCTAATATTCTAAACAGCGATAGAGACATCAAATTTATGCTTGCCCCCAAATTACTCAGTGCATGGACCTCCTCACTCTCAATTTGAATGGAAATAAGGATCATTTGTGTCATCACAACACTATACTCTTTAGTGAGTGTTATAGCTCCCATATCCTGTAGTTTCACCTTTTTCACCACTATATCCCTCAAGTACTTTGCATACTTGGTCATACTTTGCAAAACATCTAAAAGAGGTAAATTAATATGAAGCTCTCTAAATGTGTCAAAGAACGTTTTGAACATTGTATCCTACTTCGCTTTTATTATCCTTTAAGGAAAGGGTAACGATAACATCTTTTTTCTTCTCCAGTTCAACAACTTTTTCTTTTAATTACTCAGACTTTCTTGAATCTTTAGAAACGCTGTTATTTGTCTATTGGGTCAACACATTAGCATCTACCTTCTTTGTTGCCTTGGGAGGCTCTACTTGAAGCTTTTTATCATTACTTAAGGTGATTTTCATAACTTGCTTTGAATTTTCTTTATTTGCTGGCAAACTACCTTGTGGCCTAGTATTTAATGCTTATTGTAACTGCCCAATTTGCAACTCTAATCTTCTATGGGACACTTTCTAATTTTGTAATTTTGTCTGATGACTTTTCATGTCCACAAATAGTTGTACTTACCCATCTAAGAGTTGTTTCAACATCTCTTTCATGTTTCTTGTTGACTGATTTGATTGGTTTTGTGGATGTGGGGCATTCCATGGATGATTTGGTGGTTGAGTTTATCACTTCATGTTTGTAGGCATTACCATAATTTGATCTTTGAGAATTGCCTATATACATCACTGATTTCGAATTTAAAGTACACATGACCACTGAATGGGCATAATTTCCACATGCCTCACACCAATATACAGCTTATTAGATGGCATTGACTGTGGCTACAGGCTGTGTTGCTCCAAATTTTATGCTGTTGAATGATGTGTTGATCAAATTTTGTAGTGCAGAACCTGTGCTGACAAGGCGGTAAATTGGTCCACCTCTAATACACCCGCAATTTTTTTTTGTGGAACTTCTACAATCTAAATGCCAATCTGGATTTCCTTGTGCTATGTGGTTCAACAATATGTATAGCTCTTCATAAGTTAGCTCCAACGCTTGACCACCTGCGGATGAATCTAGCAAAATCATTGTATTATGATCAAGAGCTTCTACAAAAGTGTGAGCAAGTACCTCATTCGACTATTGGTGATTTGGACACTCCCAAAGAAGAGCCTTGAAGTATTCCCAAGCATGATAGAGGTTTTCATCAGGCTTCTGTTTGAAGCTCAGTATCTCACTGTGAAGTCTTGCATTCTTGCCTGATGGAAATAATATGATGCGGAACTTTCTGACTAAGTCATCCTATTATGTGATTGAATTCTCCGGCTCTGCATTCAACCATCTTTTAGCTTCCCCCAAAAGTGAATGGTAAAACAGTGCCAGCCTCACATAATCTAGAGTGACCCCAGTTGGAGTGAATATATCTATAAGGTCAATGAAGATCTATAAGTGGAATTGTGGATCCTCATGTGAAAGCCCTGCAAACTGTCCACTGCTAATAAAAAGTTGCACCATATTATGTTTCAACTCGAAATTCCCCCCAGCTGCCGATCTTTGAATTGGGGATGTTAAGTTCATTGGATGTGAGACTATCACTTCCCTAACCTTCCTACCAGGTGCTTGTTGTTCAGCCATAGGAACAGTATTTTCTTGGCCTTCTTAGATTTGAGGAATTCTAGGGAGAAGGATTTCTTCTCTTCTGTGTTGATGATAAAGTTGCTCAGGTTCCGGGCTTGGTTCTACCAACTCACGATCCCCTGACATATTATAAACTTAAGAACCTATTTCCTGCAAAAACAAAATCAAGACCAAGCTTAAAAACACCAAATAAATCTAAAAGTAAAACTACAATAAACAATTGCCAAATTATAAGTCTCCGACAACAACGCCAAAAACTTGACAACGTCCAAGCATACACGCAAGTGTACGTGGACTACCAAGTAGTAAAGTGACCTAATTAAAGCCAAGTATCGATCCCACAGAAACTTGATTTAACAATGATTTAATTTTAGTTCATAGTCTAGATTAATTTAGTGCAAAAGTAACAAAAGAAAGAGTTTGTAATTTTTGTAAATTAAAAATAAAGTAAATAATGCGTAAAATAAAATACTTGAGACAATCAATGGAGAAAAGCCAAGGATCAAAGCACTTCGAACAATTATATTATGTTATTGAATTTCATTTGTTAATTTGCTTATCTTGGTTGTTGATTCGTAGGGTTAATTGGATGATCATGATTTCCCAACCTCTAATCTTTTACCTAATTTGGACATTACAACTACATCATTGAGCGGGGATGAAATAATCCAATTATGCTAATTAAAGCGATCATCCTATGTATGAATCAAGCAAGGCATCTAAGTATATCTCTGTCCTAAATGCTAAGTTTAATTCTTTATTTTATAAAAGAATAAAAACCCAAACTTTATTTATTCTCATGTTCTATCTCCCTATTTCCTCTCCCGAGATCAAAATATCGACAACATCTGTATTCTAAGGGTGGCGAATTCTTAAAATAATTAAAATAAGAATAAAATAACAATCAAATATAATAAGCAAAATTAATAGAAATTAATTCAAAATAATAGTACTCATGTTCTTAACTTTAACCCCGAAAAAAAAGTTTTTAACCGATAATATTAATAATCACAATTCAATTAATTGAATACATTATATGAAAAATTAATAACTACATAAAAAATATTAAAAAACTTACACGTAGCAGCCACCGTTTAATTCTCCACCGAAATTAAATTGTCCAAGACTTGTACCCGAAATAATAATCCAAAGCTGTCCATGTAATTTTGTTCCCAGGTGTATTTATGTTATAATATTCCTAATCCCATTACTTGTGGGATTAGAATGAAAATTGTCACCCCATCCAAGAAAAGATTCCCACTAGAGTCCTTAATTTGCATGCCATTTAATCACAATAATAATGCGACAAGCCCAAAGTGTGTCGGCGCAAAATTAAATTTGAGTGACGCGATGTGTCGCAGGATGGTTAGAGCTCGAAATATCGACGTAATGCATCAACTTCACGTCGACTCACTAGAATTTACTTCTAAAATTTTTGTTAAATGTTGAACGTCTTATTCCTTGACCATGCATTTTATAGCATATTTTTAATAAATTTTTAGTCTTTAAATCATTACTATATCACCGTATTTAACTTACAAAGCCTCCTACAATATAACACGCCACACATTAAAGATCAAAGCAACACAATATTCTCAACGATAAATCAAAACAAAAGCTAAGATAAATTAAATTTGCAAAGATCTTCCATTTATTATTCTGACTCTTGACTTAATTAAATTAAACCTTACACATTACAAACAAGTTATTCCACTCATAATTACACATTTAAATTATTTGTAACAAATTAAACACATTAGAATCCACCGAAAATAACTAGACACACACCTAGCTCAAGCTAGTAAAACTAATTTTTCGGGTTGAACTCTAAATTACTCAAGTAAGTACAAAGTTGTTTGAAAAATACTTTGAACAGTGTAATCACATACTTGGACACTTAAATGCTTATTTATATCAATATAAACACGTTAAGAACATAAATTGCTCTCAAAATAAGACGAAATAAGTTAGAATAATGATACCAAAGTGTATAAAATCACCTCAGATCAGTCAGCCTTTGTCCATAGCCTTTATCCATTATTGACCAATCCAATTTTGACTAGAATATTGATAATTTTCCAAATTTACCTTTGAAAAATAGCGATAAATGTACTAGCATTGACAATCCCAAACCAGTTTCACCTAAATTGACCTTTTCCACACTTTTCAGACGTAACAGTGGCCAAGCTTGTGACAATGTAGCAGTGGAACCCATCCCGATTAAAAAACTAGACATTATTAATGGGCTTCTTCGTGTGAGATTGACTGAAGAAAAAGAAGATAGGATGACTGTCAATGAAGGATTATAATATGCTATTATTGGAAAATTTTCGTATGGTTGATCTGATCTAGATGATCTTAGAATATAACTTCCTAAACAATTCAATGTGAAAGGAGGATGCAATATTCAATTACGGAGAAATTGTCATATACTAATGAGATTTGATAGAGTTGAAGATTTTGTCACTGTTTTTTCAAAAAGTTTTTACTACATAAATGCTAAGGATGGACACTCTTATCCGATGCGACCATTTATATATGATGCGAAATTTAAAGTAACTAAAGAGACTACACAGGAAATGGCCTGGATTTCTTTCCCTAATCTTTAACCAACTTATTTTATTAGAGAATCACTCTTTTTTTGTGCATCAGCAGCTGGAAAACCCATTCAGCTAGATACCGCTATAATGAACAAGATCAGACCTAGTTGTGCTGAAGTCAAGGTCCAAGTTGATATATTGGATGATTTTCCTTCTCATGTGGAGATGGAGATAGGAAATTCTAAAAGTGGTGAGTATCGAATTGAAAGATTGAAAATTCAATATGACTTCTTACCTAAGTACTATAAGAAATTTATTTTACAAGGGCATAATGTAATGGAGTGTAAGATCTTACATCCTGAGTTAAACAAGTGTTGAAGGATGAGCACAATAACCTACAGGGTCACAATCTCAATTGCATGGATAGGAAGGGTATAATAATGGGCCAACAGTAGCATCATTATTCTCAGGAGAATAAATAGTGTCCAACAAGAAGAAGATTCCCATATAGAGAATATCAAAGGAAAAAAGCTATAACTCCTTAGAGACTTAACAATGCTAATCAATTTCAAGTATTCACAGATGAAATAGAAGAGAACATTCAGAAAAATAATAATGCCATTACAGGTGTTTCTAATGTAGAAAATACTGATATTGATAATGGGAAAAAGGAGATGACAAATAAGGATATTCATGACCAAATCCTTTCATCAATAGGTAGCTACAATAACTCATATAAGCAGCAGTTAACTAGAGAATTCTGCAACAAAAGTGAACACAAAATCAGTTCATAGTCAGTTAAAGATAATTAAATTTTAAAGAAGATAGAAGATAACTAAAATAGAGATAAAGTGGGAAATGAGCAAGTATAATTTGTTGATAAACTCAATGAGACTAAAAGTGATGATAATGTATATTTAGACATTGTGGAATCTGTAATCCCCAAGTTAAACAATAATTCTTTAGAGGAGAAGAGTGAAAGTGTTATTAAAGAAGTTGTTAATAACAGTTTAGCTATTATTGATGTGCCATTAGATATAGGTGATCCATTGTGGTGTGGAGATTCAGAGCCTTAATGATGATAGTTGTTGGATAGAATAAGACAAATTGATGATAGTTGTTGGATAGAAGAAGAAAAATTGATCATAGATAAGGCCATTAGTTTTACCAGAAACAATTTACTCATGAAAGAGATACTACATACTTTCCACTACTGAATAGCATTCCATAAATGATTTCTAACCATGAAAATGCGATGTTACATGTTGGTCCTGATGAGTTGGAAATTATGGGGGTGGTTTTTAAGTTAAATGGAGATAGTGATAGTGGACCAGATGGACTTTCAAGAAGATTTTTCCAGATTTGATGGGACATCATTTGTGAAGATATAGTTAGGGTGGTCAAAATCTTCTTTGCAGGTAATACACGTCCAAAATCATTTACTCATACTAATTTGATTCTCATTTCTAAAAAAGATAATTTTCAATCCTTTTCAGATTGGAGACCAATAGTGTAATGATCCGGGACTACCCCCTAGTCGTCACATATTGCTTATGACCTCAAAGGACCACAAGCTACCCATGTATGATATCTACTGTGAGCACTGAACTATAATACTAAAATAAATACGGAATAATGGGCTGAAATGCCATAAGGTTAAAAACATCTAAAGTACTGATAAAACATAATATCTGTAAACTGAATATAGTCTAAAAATCTAGTCTAAAAAGCCTCTAACTAAATCTATTTGAAATTGGAGTTGATGGGATAATCCCCTAACTAACTCCGACTACTGAGCTACTGCTAAACTGAAATACTAAAATAAAAAGCATATCCTCGATAGATGAAGATTCACTGCTAAATCTACTAATGCTGGCTGAATTTGGCTAAGCGCGGTTAGGAAACTAAGCATCCGAACCTATGATATGAAACATCATAGCACAAGAAACGAGCATGCAATCAGTACATAGGAATGTACTGGTATGCTAAATGAGGTAAGGCTAAATTCAAGGGTTCATATGTATGAACAATAACTAACTAAATGATATGCAAGAGCTGGATTAGCATACATGGAGGATCTGTAACTACTGAACATACTGTGCATACTATAACTGAGTATACTGGAACTGAATCTGATAACTGATAACTGAATATCCTGATAATCTTAGATCACTGATAATCTAAATTACTGATAACTAAGTGACTGTATCTGAAGTACTAATTCTATATAACTAAACTAAGTTCTATTCTGAAGGCTGAGACTGAAACTGAAACTGTGGGAGTACTCACTTAACTGACATGCCCCTGAGTAAACTGAGTGGGGTCTAACCTATAACCCTAGTTGGAAGGGTTTTAACACTATTTCACGAGTAAAGACATTACTGTGGTCAAGCCTATATGACGGGTAACCTTGAATAGGAAGTTAAACATAATTTGTCGGGTGACCTCTGGGAGGTAGCCAAGCCTTAATCTGACAGGTGAATCCTCACGTCGTACGTTGGCTATGTAGTTCTGTAGTGTGAGACTGCTACTAACAAATCTGCTTGCCTAATGGGAGAAGTTGTCACCTCTACACTCGCTCAGTGCTAGTTCCTACTCCCAACTAAAAGACACTGAACTGAGTATGCTGAACTGGACTGGACTGATTCTGAGATTACTGAGTTTTCCTAAGTTCTATAACTGACTGAGTTCAACTGAGTTCTATAACAAACTAAGGATACTACTGATCGTGACATGACTGCTACTATTTTATAACTGACACTGGCTCTAGGTAAACAGCTAAATTGTCAGGTATTAAATACCTTCAAGACTCAATAGCGTAAAAAGTAAAGCAAAGCATAATCTTGAATAACATAACAATGTTCACTTAATCATAATTCCTTCATAGAGATATTTCATTAAACACTTGTAATGCCTTAACTTGTACATGAATGGGGAATACATGCTAGCATGATATAATGACATTATTTCATTCTCAGAGACAATTTATCAAACACATAGAAATATGCTTGGTTCATTAAATCATAAACAGTTAGGGTTAACATGTCTACAACAATCATCTTGCAAATTGAAGTGTTTATCATGAATATCATGTAATTCAACACATACTAGGATCAATTCTTAGATCTTGTAATCTAAATCATGGATTAAAACTCAAAAAATATCATGAACATGAATTCAATCTAACTCAAACGTGGAAATCATAAATCATAAATCTTGTATTTTGAAAAGGGATTCTTGGGCTCTATGAAAGGTAAGGATCCATGGATGAACATCTAACATACCTGGAAATCTGAATTCTTGAAGTTCTTGAAGACTCTTGGAGGGATTCTTGAGATTGCTTTTGAAACTTGGGGGCTAGGGTTTTCTATCTTTGAGAGAGAATATTTTAAATTGGGGGAAAGTGAGTTAATAATGACCTAAATACATTTTTAGGGATTAAATCCTACATCTGGGTGGATTAAATACATGGGAAAAGACTGTTTTACCTCTGGGCGCAACTTTAATTTTTCATGAAATTTTCCCGATTTGGATCCCTGGCGCAATACGGTACTATCGTGCTGTGTCACTGGAAAATAAAAAGAAATTGTGTGGTGGCGCGATGCAGTACAATCGCGTTTACACTTTGGTTGCGAACTAGAAGTGCATTGCGATGCGGAGAAATTGCATTGATACACTGGAAATTTACATTTATGAATTGGATCTAAGGAACGACATGCCAATATCATGTAGCAATATTGGAAATTGACAATTGCTATTTTGACACCCTCCGTGATGTGCTACTGGCCTGAATGACGATGTTTATCAACTGAAAGATAAAATTGTCATAACTTCTTACTTGGTTATCGAATTTAGGCAAATTTTATATCGTTGGAAAGCTAATTGAATTTACTACTTAATGAAAAGTCAAAATCTTGAAAATTATACATGTATAAAAGTGTATTCATATTTAAAGAAAATCTTTGATATTTTGGGGACAAATTTAAGATAGGTAAAAGTACAGGGTATTTAAAATTGGTCTTAGTAATTTTATCAATAAGATATTGTCAAGAATCATTCATGATAGATTGTAAGGCATTTTACTAAATCTAATCTCCTAACCAATCTTGATTTGTTAAAAATAGTATTCTGGAATATATTCTTCTAACATATGAATTGGTTGCTAATATAGGGAAAAGAGGAAAACCCTCTAATGTTCTTTTGAAACTTGATATGGATAAAACATATGATATAGTTTCTTGTTTTGTCTTAATGAAAGTGTTGAGGAAAGTGGGTTGTTCTAATATAATAGTGGACATTAATTGGAGAATTTTATCTAATAGTTATTACTTTGTCCTATTGAATGAACAATCTATGAGCTTCTTTTATTCCACATGGGGAGTTAAACAAGGGGACCCTTTGTCACCTACTCCCTTTATTTTAGCAGCTGAGGTTATGGTAAGATCTTTAAATAAGGCTTTTGAAGTTCTTTTATTGTGGGGTATGGTTTGCCAAAGTAAAGTTTTGAATTGAATAATCTAGATTATGCTGATAATACTATTGTCTTTACTTTATCTAATGAGTATTATATTAGGAAGATAATTCAATTTTTAAAGGAATATGAGATAAAATTTGGTAAAAAAATAAATATGAACTAAAGTTTTTTCTATATGCATCAGAAGTCTTCAACAGATGTGGTGATGAAGGTATAACAAGTTACTCGAATGAGTAGAGATGTGTTTTATTTAAAATATCTTGGTTGTCAACTATCACATTCTAAGCAGAAAAAAGCATTATTCTAAACTGCTGGATAAAATTCAAAGTAGACTTCCAAAATAGAAAGAGAGATTGTTATCATTTGGTGGTAAAGAGGTTCTTATTAAAGTGTGCTTTAAAGCATCCATCTTTATATTTTATCAGTAGTTGTTCCTCCTAAAATTATTATCAAAGAGTTGGAAAGAATATTTTCAAAAATATTTTGACAGAATAAGGAGTCAGGAATAAATAAAACTTGGGTTAGATAGAATAGACTGACATTACCCAAAAAGATAGGTAGACTGGGTTTTATGGTTGTATCAGAAGTGGCTCAGGCTATGTATGCTAAACTATGGTGGAGGTCTAGAAATAAAAATAATTTATGGACCAATTTTATGTGGAACAAGTATTTTATAAAATAGATTACAATTGTTATACAATATAAGGGAGGGTCTCAAGTGTGGAAGGCCATGTTGGAAAGTAGAGACAAGTTTGAAATAATATATATGGTGGGATCCTAGAGAGGGAACTTTTATTTTATGGTTTGATAATTATACAAATATTGGTCCTTTAATTAATCATTATTCTAAGTTTCCAACTTGTCATCCTCTATCTAATATTTTTTAACTTCTTAATTGAAGAAGGTTGGAACTATGATTCTATGAAAGATGAAGTGCCTGGTGAAGTGGTTGAACATGTAAGAGAGTTCATGAATTGTGTTTGTTATGAAGACATAATGGATAAACTTTGGTGGACAAGGAATAGTATTGGTATAGTCTCTACTAAATCTGCATGGAAATTACTAAGACATAGGAAAGATGAGGAGGTCAATTTGAAAGCAATTTAGGTTAGAGGGTTACATTTTAAAATCTGCCTTTTAATCTGGAGAGTTTGGAAGGGTATGATTCCAGTTACTACTCTATTGAATAGCTGGAATTTTGAAGTTTCTGAATATTGTGTATGTTGTGCTACACCTCTTAGAGGAATAATGTTTCACCTTTTCTTTTCAAGGAAGATTGATGTAAAGTTTTGGAATTATTATTTTGCATGGCTAGGGTTAATAGAGACAAGATTGAACTTGAAACAAACTGTGAGAATATGCAAAAATTTAGAATGGAATTATAGGGAAAGAACTGTGTATAATGTTGTGCCTTCTATTATTAGATAGTTCTTGTGGAAAAGAAGAAATACGATTAGACTTGATGGATCTTATCTGGAAAGGTAATTATTGTGGGAGATTTATAAAACTATTGTGAGATTCATAAAATTGAGATTTAATATTGAAGTGATAGGAAGAGAGTGGAGAAGAATTATTGATGAACTACAAGCAGTAAGAATAATGACCGCTTTTAAGTTGATTTCATGGTCTCCTCCTCAAAGGGGTTGGCTAAAAGAGAACACAAATTGAGTTCCAAAAGAAATCCTAGTCCCAGATAGATTGTTTTTTTTGTAAGGGTGTCTAACGCCCCAAATATGGTACCTGGAACATTACATGGTACTCATGACCCCGAAGGACCACAAGCTAACCCATGAATGATATCTATAACTGAGCACTGAATAATATACTATAATTATGTGGAATATACGTTGTAAGGCCATAAGGTTCAAAACTGAACTAATAATAAATATAAAACAATGTCTATAATGGGGTATAACATTACCCAAAACTGAAATAAACTGTTTGAAACATGTTGTAGTATGAAAGCCTCTAAACGGTTTGAATAAGGAGTTTATGAGAAATGTCCCCAACTAACTCTAACAACTGAAATAAATTAATTAATGAGATAATAAAGTAATGATCATGTCCTTGAAGGACGAGGACTCACTACTAACTCTGACTTCTGAGAAAGGAATGCAACTGATGCTCTGGAGCTCGTGCTTCTGAGCCTATGGTATAAAATACCATAGCGCAAATATGTCAGTATGTTTGAATGTATTGGTATGCACGTGAGGTAGGCTGAATGCAAAGGGTTCACATGCATGAACTATACTAACTGACTGTATAACATGAGCATGAGAATACATACATGAATACATAATAACTGTAATCGAGTTCATGATAACATGATTACTGAGTCTGAGTACTGATAACATGAGATACTGATACCTGTATAACTGAAACAACTAATACTGACCGACTGTATCTAACAGTCCAGGTTTTGATGGAACTAGGTGAGTTTTGTACTGTTCTAAGTTAACTGTACCTGACAGTCCTGAATCCTATGGAACTATTTGAGTTCTATTACTAATACTGAATGACTGTATCTGACAGTGCTGATTCTGTACTGAAACTATTGGGAAGTAGTCATCTAACCGACATGCCCTAAATAATGCATTATAGCTGAGTTAGGGTTCAATCTGTAACCCCAATTGGAAGGATTTCAATATCGCACCACTAGTAAGGACAAGCTGTGGGTGACCCTCATTTGATAGTGTCTCCAAAAGAGAATGGTGGGACTCTCATTTGACAGTGTTTATCTACCTCATCAACCCTTATCTGACAGTGTTGATGTCTCAACCTATGCTGGCTACATAGTTCAGGAATGCAAGGATAACTTCTAAGAATAATACCCTCATTTGACAGTATGTGTTCCCATCCTTGGGTTCACTCGGTGCTAATTCCTATTCCTATCTAAATAGAGACTGAACATGGATTACTGAACTGAACTGGACTAAATTAACTGAGTTCTCTTGACTGATGGAATACTACTGAGATTATAGTATTTCTGAGATGTCTGAGATTACTGAGTTTACTGAGTTTTTCGGAGTCATATGAGTGACTGAATTTCTATGAACATAGATCGACTGAGAGTATCTTGAAAACATGACATTGGCTCTAGGAACACAACTAATTGTCGGGTACAAGTAACCCCAAGACTCAATAGCATGAAAATGACAAAGCATGACTTTCTTGAGTACATGACCAACATCGACAATCCAGAATATAATAAGATAGGGATTTTATGAAGTACAAGTGCTAAAGCACCATAATGGTTACACATATATCCATAATTCATTGACTAAGACATCTCATCAAACACTTAACATGCATGAACTTGTACATGAATGGGGATTTCATATTATCATACTAGTATGGCATTTTTCCTTCAAAAAGGCATTTAATTAAACACATGGGAAGCATGCTTTGGTTATACAATCATCAACACATCTAATAATGATGGATATATACATCAACGAGTAAATTTAAGGGTTTATCATGATTATTATGCAAATCATCACATCCTAGAGTCAATCATTGGAATATGTAATTTCAAACATTAATCAAAACCCCACAGTATCATGAACATTCATAAATACACAAATGTTGGATTTTGAAAATAGATTCTTAAGCATTATAGGTGAAAGGGACCCATGAATCAACATATGACATACTTGAGTTGTGTGTTTCTTGAAGTTCTTGGACTTGAAGAACTTGGAATCTCTTAGTTTCTTACAGAAGGATTTGGATCTTGTTCTTGGGGAATATCTTTGAGAGAAAACCCTAATTGGATGTTGTGGATAGATACTGAGCTTATAAGATTTGGTCTGATATAATTACGGGTTAAAACAAGTGGAAAAGACCCAAAAAACCTTCTAAAAACAACTTTAAAATAACTGAATGAACTATGAGATGGTGGGTGTGATGGTCTATTGCTGGGTCGACGGTCTGTCGGTCATGACTGTCGCACTTGGGCAGAATAGGGGTTCACTGTCTCTACTGCAACGGCTTGGGCCCCGGTCCGTCGTTAGCTCAATGGTCCATCATCCTGAGACATCACCCTTAGGAAGAAGGTGGTCTTACTACCTCTACTGTAACAGTTTGAGTGACGGTTCGTCACTAGCTCGACGGTCCGTCGGCACTCATCATCGCACCTGGGTAGTTTTGACTACTTTTTGTAAAACGATCATAACTTTCTACCCCAATACCGAATTTAGATAAAATTGGTATCGTTGTAAAGCTAATTCAATTTCTCATATGACAAAAATTAAAAATCTTAAAAATACCACGTATATGAATGTAGATTCATCTTTCAAAGTAAGTTTTTAACATACTTTGGATAGTTTTAAGTTAGGTAGAAGTACGGGGTATTACAGGGTGAGATGGAAAATTTTGTGGTAGCTCAAGGATTCAGAGTCAAAGACTCCACAAGTTTGGAGGCTAAGGCACTGGCTATGAAAGAATGTCTACAAAATTACAGCTGAAATTTCATAAATCAAATTATTTTGGGAAGTGATTCACAGATTATGGTAAAGATTTTGAAGTCACGGTGGGAAATCCCATGGTGGATTACAATGGTAGTTAAATCCATCAAGGATTTGATGGAAATTATATCAATTAGTGTGATACACTCCCTTAGGGAGAGTAACACTTTAGGTGATTTTTTTGGCTAACTTTGTGTTTAATTGTTCAAGTATTTTTTAATTCAATTATGAGGAGCAATTACCAAGTCAAGGCACAACTATTTTAACACTGGACAAAGAAGGCATTCCTAAAATAAGAAGAATGGTGCAAGAAGATACAAATCACTACAATGCCTAAAAATTTCAAGAAGTGGAACATAACTACAAGTGGAGAAGCAATAAGGGAAAGATTATACTTCAATACTAAAAATCTCCAGAATAAGGTCCAGACAGAGATTATCAAAAACAAGAATCTGATATAAGAATTAACTTTCTCATTTTCAACTCAATACAACTAAGATGATACTCTTAGAATGTACATGCAACCTTGATGGACACAAAAATGGAGGTGTAAGTAGATTCCAAATTATATGAATCAGGGATTGACAATGGAAATGATTTAATCTAGTATTGAAAATAATTTCCTACAATTGCAACACCTACATCTAGTGAGACTTTTGTATGTCGAAGGTTAATGTACTCAAACAGTAAGTAATTGGATCTAAATTGGCAATCCCTTGACATATATAGTTTAAATCTACAACACTAAACACCTGGGCAGTATTATTTTCTCTCGAATCTAATTTTTAGTAAGATGATGGCATTAAAATCTTTGAAGCTCAACCCATAAACTAATGATTAAATGATAGGGTAAAAGGAAATTTGCTTTAACAAGTCAGGTGACAAGTTGGAGACAGGGTCAAGAGTATTGGAGCAGAGGGGTCGACGGAGAAGCCATGGATTCTGATGAAGGCGACGGTTGTCTATTAGTTTTCTATTTCGATTGATGAAACCCTCTTGACTAAATTGGGATTTTCATTTTATGTTTTGTTTTGTTTTAGACCGAAGTCACCTTTTATTGGCTTATCTATGTTAATTTGTTTTGGTTTTTATTTATAAAATGGACTAAAATCCCAACTTTAACTTAAAAAAAATACTTCACCATAATCCTTGTTGATTTAGCTTTAGAGAAAATAAATCATTTCTTTTCATACTCAAGAATATCTAATATCATATATAACAAGTTTTATTAACAAAAGAATTTATAAAGAAATAAGTTATATATTCATTACAAAAATAAGTTGAAAAAATTTCATTGTAAAGTCAATACTCCATTCTTTGTTTGCTCCCAATGTACTCAAGGAGTTGCACAAAATAAAGTTTCCCTAGTAAAACCAAGTAATAATTTATATAATTTAAATTATTTTTGTACAAATTCAGTAAGTAGTATTATAAATAATTGCACAAGCATTTCAAACCTAGATGGAATGGCTCAGTTAGTTAGAGCATGTGGCTGTTTACCATAAGGTTGGATGTTCAATTACTCCTCCTAGCATTTGTTTAATAATGTTTTTTAATTATCACATAACTATTTTTATTTTCCATAAATTTTACTTCACCTAAAGAAATCGCTCTCCAAGGTTTCACCTTACTAGACATAACTTCATAGACACCCTAGGACACTTGAAAATTGTGCTCTAATACAAAGTTTTTAACTACCCGAGACTACCTCATGGTTGTAACATAGTGTGTAGAACCACAAATGATCCGGAGCTAACCAATACACATGCGATGTTTCATGAAAACACGTCAGTTTAAATTCTTTAAACGATGAATTTATGCATGAACTTAGAATATTTTATTAGATATGATGCACTTTGGTGTATATTGCATGTGAAACAGGTCGACAATGGTGTTTGAATGAAAAGAGAAGAAAAATACCTATTCTAATCAGGATATGAGTCATTTTTTGAGTCATAAACATCTATATGACTCGTCTATTGAATCGTATGCACAACAGAACCAAAGCCAACCTGAAAAGCCAAGCATGGGGAAAATATGAAACAAGATCAAAGTCTTAAGCTAGGATACGAGTCGTATAGAGAAATCATAAGCATAATAAAACCTAATATACTACTAAAGAGTTAAATTCTTAGAAGTCTATGAGTCAGAAGTATGAGTATGACTCGTATAGAGAAGTCATACACAGACCATTGTTCAGAGCTGGGAAAGAAAAAATCCCATGTGGATATGCGGGAAAGACACGAGTCATGCACTCAGGCATAACTCATAAATAGAAGTCGTATGATATATAGAAAGTTAAAGCCTTGGGATAATAGTCACTGGAATGGATATGAGAAAGTAGAGTATGACTCTTTTGATGCCAGTACAAGTGAAGACGAGTCGTATCGCCTTCCGACTAGCAACATAGTATTTACCTTTTCCATTTTTATTAGGATTTTTATGTTATTTGAGATACTATAAATACATGGGTGTTTATCTTTTATAAGGTTACACTCCTTTGTGTTTCATTACAATACTTTTACAATTATTCTTGAGATTTTGGGTTTTGATTCAATTCAAGACTTTGGAGTTTATTCATCTTATTTCTTCTACAATTAATTATATGTGTTCTGTATTGATAATCATGGTTTCTTTCACAAATATGAGTGACTAATCTCCTTGACTAGGGTTGTGGGAACCTTAACAGATTAGCTACGTAAAAAGAGTGTGATTCATAATTGTTCTAGGGTTTATGCATGTATATTAATCTTTTTTATAATAATTAATCTCAAGTAGCTGCAGTATCTTAGGATAGCCCATATTTGCATCCATTATTAATAAGGAGTTTGTGATTGGGAAAAAAGTTAAGACAATTATTTGGATCCTTCTACCTCTACTTTTTAGTCTGTGCATCCTATCTAATCACCTGAGACCTAATAAGTAAAGGTTAACTGAGGTTTTAGCAAGCAAAAATAAGATAACGCCCTGAGACCTGATAAGTGGTGATCTTACCACTTATTAGCACTCATTAGCACTCATTATTAATGCACATTACCTTGTTTTGAATGAGTAGATGAGGCATAATTGTGATTTAATGCTCTAATATCCATTCTTTGCAGGTATAGGAGTTTAAAAGACAAAGAGATATGGATAAGAGCTTGAAAGGATCAAAAGATAGCAGAAAAAATACAGCTGAAGACCTGCAGTGAAATAACCTCAGTTACCATTGTCGTGGTCCATTGGTCATGATCGCGGTCAATCAAGATGGTTAATCAACCACAACCGTGGAATTCAATCATGGTCGCATTGCCACGGTCGCAGCCAGACTTGCACAATCTTGACTTGGCAGAAATATTCAGTCCAAGGGCAAAACTATAGTTGATCCCACTTTGAACAAAAAGACTCAAATCCTAATTTCATGTATCAATCATCCAATCACATTCCTTCTCCTTAAAATTTTCTAGGTTTTGGAGTTATGTGTAAATAGGGGTTTAAGTGTATGTGGTTTTTTGTTCTTTGCATCTATTTAATATTCATGTTTATTGGTTCTATTATTGCTATGTTATTTTGCTTGGGATTTGATGAGTGAAAGCTCAAAATATCCATATGGGTTTGATGAGTGAAAGCTCCAAGCTCTAGAAAGTCCAATACCATCTTCGAAAGAATGGTTTTGGTTGAACTTTAGGAATCCATATTGTCTTCGAAAGAGAGATGTGGGGACCAAAGCAATGATGGACAATTATGCGTGTAGCTAGCTAAATTCTCGCTATCTTAGAAATAAGGGCCAAAGTGAGGTGGACTACTCCTTGGGTTTCATCCTAGAAATAGGGATGCCTTGATTGAGGTTGTGGTTGCAAATTGATGGACACACCCGTTAGGTATTCTAAGAAATCAATGGGTGAAAGTTTGGTATTTGGTTGAAAGGCTAGCATCAAAATCTATAACCAATCCTACCTATATTTGAATTACTACATCAATGATAAGTAGCTCCCACATTTAAATCCCTTAATAACGTATAATCCCAAGATCTGTACATAATTATTATAACTCTAATTATTCATAGCCCTAAATTTATACTAGAAAATCCCAATAAGAAACATTAGTTTAGAAACTCACCTCCCCCATTTATCTTTTTGTAACATTTATTTGAATTTAACTTTTATCAATCAGTTAAAATTAATTTGATCGCCACTCATATTATTCCTCATGGATTCAAGCCCAACTCAAAAGTTGGGTAAATATATTAACGACTACCACCTTACACTTAATTGACGTGTAAATTAAGTGTTATAAAAAATGGGCTGTCATCGAGGAACAATTTACCGTATTAAGTTAGTTTGAAACCTTAGTTAGTTTCATGAATTCAAGCTTGTAAATATTTGCTTGTGATTTTTATTTAAGGTAGATTTTATTTTATTTGTACTTTTCCTGATGGAATCATCTAACAAATATGAGTTTAGTGATTTAATGTCATATCGTGACCCCCCATGTTCGTATTGTTACGGACCATACTTTAGGAGAGATTGTAAGTATGCCCCCAGGGAGATATTTTACCATCTCAATTCAATTAGGAGTATGGTTTCCCTATATGTGGCCGTCTACAAAGACACTGGGATGATTGTCCAAACACACCCTCCCCCTATTATACTAATCGAGTTGCTAGTTCTTCTTATGATTTCATTAGGTCATAAGATGAGAAACCGAAAGAACAATGCACCGAGTCCAGTGGTTGTGACCTAAGGTTACTAGCCATCTTGGATTGGGTAGATGTAATGGGGGAGAATATGGAATACATGTACAGAGAATGGAAAAGTGTTAAGAAAGAGCTATTGGGTAAAGATGAAAAGCTTAAAACTATCACTACCTTTTCCAATACTCAAAAAGAGTGTTATCATGAAGAGAAACCAAGCTATGATGATTATCTTGGTAGTGAATATTCCTCAATGACTTCCTAATCATCTAACTCATACGAGGGAGAATAAGCCATAATAAAGGAAATGAGACTAGAGTCAAAAAACGAGGTAAAATAAACCTCTTATGATGACTATAACTTATTTCAGGGTGACAATGCTTTGGAAGAAGCTAACCTAAAGTTAGGTGTTTGACCTTTTTCAACCCACTCTTCAACATTGGTCATAGAGGATGTGATGGGGATCCATCCTTTTGACGAAATGGAGGATTGTGGGGAGGTGGATTCCGACTCTTGAATTTTGGAGTTTGTCATTCCGAAGGAGTACATAGAGACCCATCCATCAAAATCCAAGATGCTCAACTTCCAAAGTACAAGGAATGACTTATTGATGTGCTTAATTTTACGTAAGGAGAAAATTCGAAAGATTGATGTGACGTTGGGTAAAAGATTCAAGTCTTTAAAATTGCAAGATCTAGGCTTTCTTGCTATTTTACCACCTTTTCCAAGTTTCATCTTGGAAGATTTAAATTTTCTGTCCCTCTGGCACTCATTCCATATTGAGCAAAAGTTGGGAAAAAGATTCAAATCTTCTAAATGGAGACATAAAAAGAAGTGGGGGAACTTCAAGCTACAACGTCAAACTAAGGGCTCGATGGAAGGAAACCCATCATATCATTTCCTTATTTTGCATTTTAAAGTAGAATAAATTCTTGTTTGTGTGCATGCATAATCCATAGAATTTTTGGGTGCCAAGAGAAATTTTTGTTAAATTTGGAAAGGAATATGTGGAATTAGAAATTTGGACTGAGCAGAAAACTCGATTGATAGGTCTCAGTTACTGTGACCATAGTTCATGCCAATGCGATTGTGGAGACTGCATGACCGTGATCATAAAACTAGGACCATGACAGCAGTCAATTCAGTTTAAAAGACCATCTGTTTTCCCATTTTCCCACACACCCCTTTTTCAAATTTCTCTAAAAATTCTCTACAGTCTTTGGGATTCCATTACATATTTTAGCACCTACTCATCATTCTGCATCACCTGAATCGGTAAGTTGTCAAACATTCCTTAGTTTTAATATGAAATTGCAAGTTTAGATCTTGTAGTATATAAAATGGCCTGAATTAGTGTTTCCGTTGGAAAATTCTTGCGTATTAGTGATTGGTGTTGTGGTTGGATGCTGTAGTTAGTGTACACATGGTTGGGGAAATCTTGAGTACCCAAAAATTGAGCCTTAACTAGCTTAGATTGAAGTGTACACCATGTGTTCAAATAAATGCCCTTACGAATTCCTTGATTAATTCATTTGCATTTGAGGCTATGATCAGACACTCTAGGTTTAAATCTACTGTTTAAAATATCGCTACACCTAGTTAGAAGGAAATATTGGTATTAAGATTGCAATTGAAAACAATGTGCAACACCTGTGAACTTTGATCTCAGGTACCGCGATCGCGGTCCAGATGACCGCGATAGCGATCAACAGTCCTAGATTGCCATACTTGAGAGCATGCTTTGATAGGAAGTAAACTTTCTGTACAACCTTTGCTGGCCCTAAAACCTACCATAACACTACCAGATAAGCTTGTATATTTTTAGAATATTTTAGTTCAATAATTCTAATATTTTTCTTAGTAGAATTGCTATAGGTTTTAAGGCTCACAATGAAATATTACAACAACATCCGATTCATGACCCCAATATGTCAAAGACAGTATGAGAATGACCTTCGAAGAGCTAGATTATTATTGGAGAAAGGCATCAGCATTGAGGGGGTCCAAGAACAGTATCCAGGATTTTTTGAAAGGCTTGATATGTTCGGATGTATATGCTTTGTCCCGGATCCTTATGAGGCACATAAACAATGGGTGCAAGAATTTTACGCAAATTTGAGCACTATTTCTCTTGCAAACCCAGTGATGAAGATTCGGGGTAGGCATGTACATTTTGGAGTGAGATAGGTTAATTAACTACATGTGCTTCAGGATACTAACATGGCAGACTTTGAAGCAAAGGTTCACGAACTAGGCACCAAGATGGACAACATTCTCTATACATATATAGAGATTTCTTGGGATACTACCAAAAGAGGGATCATTACGAAAATATTCTCTACAAAGGCTAAAATCTTGTTACACATTATTTGTTGTAGGGTCTCACCATACACCCACATGATATCTATCACTGAGTTGTGAGCTAGCATGGTGGCCTGCCTGATGACTGGGATTGATTTGAATATATGCCAGATTGTACTTGAGGAGTGGAGACAATACTAGATTACAGGTGGTACACTTCTTCCTTTCCCTTCACTTATTACTAAATTGTGCAAAATAGCTGGGGTAGTAGAATGATAGCCAAATAAATATCTAAAATAAAAAATAGAAGCGAACAACAAAATAACACAAGATAATTAACACACAAGAGAAAGGTGAAAAAGAAGATTGCTTGAAAAATAAGATAAGTAGAAAAACTTGCTTGAAAATTAAGATAAGTAGAAAGACATGTACTCCTACCAAGTGATTAACAAAAGATGGTGTATCAAACCATTAATCACACCTCACCAATAGAAGCTCAAACCTTCCTCTTAGGTGTACCAAAGGACTCACACTTCCTCAACTTTACCTTTCTTACCAAATTACCCAATATAAGTGAAAACCAATTCAACTGCATTCAAGGTACCAAGTTTTGGATTTAGACCTACAACTAGAAGACTAAAGCTACAAACTACGAGTAATATCCAATGTCATTCAAAACCTATTAAAAAGAGTGAAGAAACTGTCTATTTATACTATTACATGCCAATTGACAAAACTACCCTTAATGAACTAAAAAGAAGGGGGCGCCTCTTGAGTGTTGGAATACAAAGTGGAAAGTCCATCTTGACTCTTGTAGATTATAGAATCTTTAAGTATCTTCTTCAAAAAACAATGCATTCCCTCTCTTGTCCAAATCTACAACACCTTCACAAACTTTTAAGAGCATGAACAAAGCTAGAACTTGTTGAAGTTTCTTGGCTTGGCTCTTTGTGAAAGGCCTTTAGAGCTTGACACTTGCATCATCCTCTCCATCTTGAAGAGAGTTTGTCCTTAAACATAAGGGTTCATCAACATCAAGCAAGGCTATGGGGGAAATGTCATAAACATTGAATATATTATGAACTTGGTAAGCATTATCATTAATCATTTTGATCACTTGGAATGGTCCTTAACCCCATGGCATGAGTTTAGCCTTTCTTTGATTTAGAAATCGATCCTTTCTTAGGTGTATCCACACCTAATCTTCGGTTTCAAGCACCAACTTTCTTCTTTCTTTGTTTGACCTTTAAGCAACCTCTTGGTTTTTGTTTTTAAGTGTTATCCACACCTTCTCATGGAGGCTTTTCATTGCCTCAGCTCTTTTGCATCCATCAAAGCTAATCACAAGTTCACTAGGAAAAGAGTTAAATCCAAAGGGGTAAGGGGGTTCATGCAATAGACACACTCAAAGGGAGTCATTCCCGTACTAGAGTGTACTACCCTATTGTATGCGAATTCCACCAAAGGCAGGTGGTCCTCCCATTAAGTCAATTTACCTTTAACCATAGTCTGTAGCATAGAACCCAAGGTCTTATTTACTACTTCCATTTGGCCATCAGTTTGTGTGTGGCAAGAGGTTGAGAAAAGCAACTTCATACCAAGATTACCCCACATGGACTTCCAAAAGAGACTTAGGAACTATGAGTCCCTATCACTCACTATAGTAGTTGGGATCCCATGAAGCTTTGCCATATGTTCAGAAAAGGGAGAAGCAACACTAGGAGCATCTTCTATGTTGGCACAACGTATAAAGTGACCCATCTTGGAGAACCTATCAACCATAACAAAAATACTATCTCAACCCGTTCTAGTCCTTGGAAGCACCAAAAAGAAGTCCATAGAGATGTCTAACTAAGGTCTAAGGGGAGTGGGAAGTGGGGTGTACAACCCATGAGGAAGGAGGCAGGATTTTACACTAATGCAATCCGTACATTGGACACAAACTCTAGCAACATCCTTACGCATTCGTGGCCAATAGAATTATTCTTCCAAGATGCCAAGAACCTTATCAATACCAAAATACCTTATGAGGCCTCCATCACATGCCTCTCTAACAAACAATTCCCTCCAATAGCTCTAGGAAACACATAACTGCCTCCCTTTGAACAAATAACCATCAAACCGAGAGTAGGAGGAGTTAGCATTTCCTTTAAGCCATCGGTCCCTTCCCCACTCTTCACATTCCCTATAAATAGGAGAAAAGGTAGGATCCTTGGGATACAACACCCGTAATCTCTCAAATCCCATCAACTTAGAAGAAAAAGTAGAAACAAGAACATGCTTTCTAGAAAATGCATCAGCTACCACATTTTCCTTCCCCCTTTAGTAATGGATTATATAAGGGAAAGTATCAATAAATTCAATCCACTTATCATGACACCTATTCAAATTGTCTTGGATCTTAAGGTTTTTTAAAGATTCATGATCTGTTCGTATCACAAACACCTTAGGTTATAAATAATATTGCCAATTACCCAAGGCTCTAACAAGGGCATACAACTCCAAATCATAAGTTGAATAATTAAGAGTTTCCCCTTTGAGCTTTTCACTAAAATAAGCAATGAGCTTTTCTTCTTGCATCAAAACATCCCCAATACCAACCTTACTAGCATCAAACTCAACTTTGAATATCTTATCAAAATTGGGCAATTGCAACAAAGGTGCAGAGATAGACATAGCTTTTAAGGCTTCAAAAGCCTTAGCTTGCTCATCACTCCACTTAAAGGGTTGGTACTTTCTAATAACCTCGGTCAAGGGGGTTGCTATGGAGTTAAAACCTTTAACAAACCTCCTATAAAATCTTGTCAACCCATGAAAACTTTGAATTTCTCCAATAGTCTTTGGGGTCGGCCAACTTCGTATAGAGTCTATCTTGGATTCGTCCACTTCCACACCCCTTGAGGTCATAACAAAACCCAAAAAGACCATTTTATCAACTCCAAAAGAACACTTCTCTATGTTAGCCTATAACTTCTCCCTTCGAAGAACATTAAACACACATCTCAAATGATTCACATGTTCATCAATTGACTTACTATACACCAACACATCATCAAAGTAAACAACTACAAACTTCCCAATATAAGGATTCATCACATGATTTGTTAGCCTTATAAAGGGGCTAGGAACATTCGTAAGGCCAAAGGGCATGACCAACCACTCATATAGACCAAATTTTGTCTTGAATGCGGTTTTCCATTCATTACTGGATTGCATACAAATCAAGTGGCAGCAACTCCTAAGATTGACTTTAGAAAACACACAAGAACCATAGAGCTCATCTAACACATCATCTAGCCTAGGGATAGGATGATGATACCTTATAGTGATTTTGTTGATGGCTCTACAATCAATGCATATGCGCCAAATTCTATCTTTCTTTTGTACCAAAAGCACCAAGACAACACACGGACTCATACTTTATTTGATGTAACCTTTGTTGAGAATCTCCTCAACTTGTCTCTCAAGCTCCATAGTGTCCGTGGGATTACTGCTATAAGATGGATTTTTTGGAAGTTGTGAACACGGTACCAAATTATTTGGTGCTCAATTCCCCAAATTGGGGGCAACTTTTGTGGCAGTTCTTATGGGAAAACATCATAAAACTCCTAAAAAACAAGTGAAATAAAAGGGAGAAGAGAAAAAGAAGTGTTAGTGTGAAAAACATGAGCTAGGAGGAGCATAGGAATGTCCATGTCTTGTTCCTTGAACAAATCCTTTCTCCTAGCTAACATAACCATGGGTCCTTTACCATTTGACCCCTTAGAATTCGCTAGTTCCCCCTTAGAAGTAGTTGAAACCAAAGCCTCCCCTTTTTTGTTCTTTTCGGGTTCTTTTCTTAGCCTTCCCTTCTCTTTCAACTCTCTTAACCTTTGATTCAATTCATTCACTTGAGATGGTGAAAGTGGGTGTAATGTGAACTTCTTCCCATCATGCGCAAGTGAATATATGTTCAACCTCCTATAATTCTTAGTGGTCTTGTCACATTGCCTTGGCCTACCAGGTAATAAATGGCATGCTTGCATTGGAATGACATCATAACAAACTTCGTCTTGGTAGTTTCCTACATTGAATTTGATCATGCATTGTCTTGTCACCTTTAGTTCTCCACATTTATTAAGCCATTGGAACTTATAGGGACTAGTATGAGGGATGGTTGGAAGCTTTAAGAAATCTACCATTGTAGAACTAACAACGTTTGTACAACTTCCACTATCAATCACTAAAGAGCATACCCCTCCTTTAATCAAGCACTTAGTATGGATAAAATTCTCTATTTGGCTCGGATACTCAAGTGTTTTTCTCACCATATCTCTCCTCACTTTATAATTATGAATTTGACACTCTCGGTCATGTGGCCAAATTTCCTCTTCCTTACAATCATCATTTGTGGTCTCGGATTCACCATTACAAGGCTATCCATCTTTAAAGCCAACCTCATCAACCTCGGGTTTAAGGTCAACTTCTTCACCTAGGTAATACAGCCTACCTTCCATTAGGATCACATTTCTATGAGTTACACACTTACTTGACCGATGACCCCATCCTTGACAATTGAAACATTGAAGACTTTTTGGATTAGGAGTAGGAAGTTTGTTACTTTTGGTTCTTGTGGGATATCTTTGCACTTGGTTAACCTCGGATTGCTTGACAAAACTACATGAATCCTTTCCTTTACCCAAACTGGATACCCCTTGAATTGTACCCTTGGAATTGACGCAACCCGAAGTGGGAGCTTGAGGCCTTGGCTTGTACTTTTCTTTGGTCTCTTTCTCAATTTCCATGGCTGCTTGAAAGACTTCAACCATGATTTCAAACTTAATAAGATTAATTCGAGAAGAGATATTTTTGTTCAACCCTACCTTGAAATGAATGATTTCATGCATGATTTCTTCACCTCTATGATCAAGTTTCAAGATGAGTTGTTAAAATTCATCATAGTATGCCATGACACTCTTGCTTCCTTGCCTCAAGTTGTAGATTTGGGCAAGGAGCTCATGACTATATTATTCCAGGACTTGCTTCTCTCTCATTACTCTTTTCAAGTCTTCCCAAGGGGGTGGTTGTCCGCTAATCAAGACATTGCTGAACCTCTTGATGTAATCCCACGAAGTATTAGCGTAGACTTCAAAATGATCAATGGCATAACAACTCTTTTTCTCTCGGAGTCACTCTCTCCCTTGAAGGTTGGAATGCCTACCTTGATATAATTTATACCAATATCTCAGTTTTTTTGATGATCAACATGGACTTTTCTTGCCTTATGCCCTCAGAATCTACCACCATAAGGTCCCCTTTGCTAATATCTTCGTCTCTATTATTCATCAAACCAATAACCTTCATGAGGAACTTCATAGCCTTCTTGAAGGTGTTTGGTTTAGTGGAACGTTTGGTATTTGGTCAAAGGGATTGGTCATTTGGACATTAGGATTTGGTGGAGTATTTTGGGTTCCAAGTCCTTCTTGTTGAACTTGGTTCATTTAGGGAAGTAGAGGTTCTGGCAAATTTTGGTTAGGGGGTGTTTAGGCTTATTTTTGTGGAGGTTGAGGAGGGTAAAGCATTTGGTGGAGGGTTTTGGGTGTTATAGTCATGGAAGAGTTATTGGCTTTGATACTAGAGGATGCATGGTAGGGATTAGGAGTAGAAGGTCATGAGTTCCTCCTACTTTCAACACAATCGAGCCTTCCACTAATAGTGGACACTTCACCCTTTATAGTCACCATTTCACTCCTCGTAGCATCCATATCACCCTTTATGTCTCTCCTCATAGCATCCATATCACCCTTTATAGATCGGGCAAGGGCCTCAAATCGAGCCATTAAGGTCCCCACAACATCATTCCCAAGTGTAACATTGGAACTCTCAGGTTCCATGGTCAAAATACCTAACAAACAAACAAACAACCTACAAAATGAACAAACACGTTAGTTCAAATAAAACCTAACTTAACTCATACTCAACCTCACCTCACACTTGGCCTCATAAGTGTTGGATAATTTGCAATACTTGGAAATTACTTGAGTGGTGAGATGCTTTGGTCCAAAATCGATCTTTGTTTGAAATGACTCAAATAAAGTGATGTAAGAACTTGAACCAGCAAAACACTATGAATTTAAAAATGAGAAAAGCACACAAAAACTGAAGACCAATCTAGTAGGAACTTACTAGCTTGCTAATTAGTGTTTGAATTAGCTTAAAAGAAACTAGAATAAAAATGGTGAAACCAAGAAATCTAATTTTATAGATTAATTTGGTTGATCACTAGTGATGATGTGGCACATCGTGGTTGGTTGTCACCTACTTAATTTTTCAATTTCTCAAATCCTTATTTCGGATAAATATCAACTTTGGGGAAGAAGAGTCTCAGCTTTGAGGGGGTAAGAAGGCAATTTGGAACCCTTTCAAGCCTCAAATTGAAATTGAAATAAAATGGTCCCCCCTTGTACTTGTAAGTGTACTTGATTTGTCCTTTGGTCCCCTCTTTCTTTTGGATGACTTAGGAATATACTAGGGAATATTCTTGTACAAATAACAAGCACACTCTCTTTACTCCTTCTTTTTGGATCAAACAAACACTTTGAATATTCTTCTTCACTAAGATATGAAGATGATGGATGAACAAGATGAATATTCAAGTGTTGACCAAGTTTGACCAACAGGCAAATGAACCCTAATGTTAATTTTTCTTTTAGATCTAGGGTCATTAGGTAAAAAAAACTCAACCAACTAAAAAACAACCACAAAACATGTCCAAATCTCAAGTGTAATTTTGGATCTAGCTAAAAAATCATCGAAACACCATAACCATGGTGGATCTTAGCTCAAAATCAACCAAACTTCACTATAAAAGTAGATCTAGACTCCTTAGGTACTAGAGAGCAAGGATCTAGTACAAAAAACTTCAAAGACAAGGTAAAATAATGTAGATCTAAGGTTCAAATTTTGGATCTACCACAAGACAACACTAGACACCATTTTTTGTATTTTCTTCTTGGATTTGACTATTTTTTATGAGTTTTACCTTAATAAACACACTAAAACCAAGATTTTGTGTAATACCCCAATCATTCCTTAAGCCTAAATCTATCTTTGGAATGTATATGTATGACTTCCAAAGTGATTGATGTTTAAACCATGTCATGTAAAGCATTGAATAAGCTTTCCATCTATAACAATTTAATCAAAATCTAACATCGGATGACTGTGTTATGGCTGTTTTACTGAATGCTATCAGATCACCCAGGTTTGATGGTCGAACTGGTGGACCGTCAAGTGTCCCATCAAGCCAAGGCAGTAGCTCTCTTTTTGGGATGTCGTGACCGTCAAGGCATCCGTCAGACCAAGGTAGAATATCCTATTCCTGAGCTCCGAGTGACAGACGATATGGTGGACTGTCAGTCCCTTTGATGGACCATCACTTCGACTGTCACTCGGAGGCAGAGCATTCAAATTTTGACACTGGAGTGACGAACGACCTAGTGGACTATCAGCTAATCTGATGGACCATCAGATCGACCGTCACAGGCCCTGATTTAAAATTTTCAATTTTTTTTCAAAAGGGCATCTTGGTCATTTCTGCTCCTTATGTACTTATATATATATATATATATATCTATGTAGAGAAAAGAAGATCATTTCTCTCCATTTCTTTCCAAATTTCTTTCAAGAATTCTCTAGAAAATAAGGGTTTCTTCCAAACCCAAAAATCAAATCATCTCTAAGAAATTCAAGAAATCTCCCATAAATTTCTTCAAGTTGCTTAAGAACTAAGTTCCTCAAGTCAAAGGCAGCAAGTTCTTGGTCTAGAAGTGTGAGAAAAAAGTTTCAAGCAAGTTTCTATATCTTCAAAATCAAAATCTAAGTTATGTGGGGTTTCAACAAAAACAATCCTTTCGTTCTTGTGCCTAAAGATTTACTTTCTATTATTGACTTACATGATTTTGCAAGTGGGCTTACACCCAATTTCTTTATTTATGATTTATGAGACTTGAGTTGAATAAGCTTGATATTTATGGTTATTTCACCATCATGCTTCTTAAATTGAGTATTTATTCCATGAGATATATATTGTCATTATATATTGATGATTTCTAAGTAATTTATGATAAGTGTAAAGATTTGTGTTTTTCTATGAGAAATTTGACTTTTGAATATATATATCAATATTTGAATTGAAAGTCAAGAATGAGTTTGATGATGTTTCCTTGAAGCTTTGGCATTTGAAATAATTTGATAAGAAAATATACTTGATGTTAAGAAACATTGTTTGAATTTGAGTTTAGTTAGGGATACACAGTTGTATATGATTTACTGATAAGATACACTATTGTTTTGGTCATCATGACAGACCCATGAGTTGATATTGATTAAGGTGGATTTCTTAACGCGTTCTGAGCTGAGTCTTGGAGGAGTATATAGCACCGAGCAGGAAATTTGATATTTCCCTGGAACTAAGTGCCAACGTACAATTGATGTTGATGATTGTGGGCCAAAGGCCGAGTATGAGATTGTGATTTTGAGATTGAGGTTATACTCCCTGGAAAGAGTACAACACCCCTACCAATGTGGGGAACGCTCCTTACGAGGGAAAAATGTTGGACTCCACGAGGCTCACATGGTGTAGTTATGTTGGTTATAAGAAACTCCCACGTCCATAATGATATAAGTCTCTTGAGTTACCGAGTCACTTTGAGTCACGAGTTAAAGAGTTTGAGTTGAGTTAAATGATTTATTATATTTATGAAAGACGTGTCATTACTGATGATTTATGGAAGTAATGTTTCAGATAATTCAAGCGAAGATAGTTATTATTGTCAGCATGTATGATTTCTCATACATTTATGATATTATTTAAAATGCTGCATCCACCCCCACATACCCAGTACATTCCCAAGTACTAACCCCCATACTATTTTGTATTCTATATTTCCTCGTGATATAGGTTCTGGTGATCAATCTCAGTAGCGACAGTGATCTTTGAGTACCTTTCTCTACACTTCTGTAGTTAGTGAGTCCTCATGGTTTGAGGACCTGTATTTTCTATTTTGTCTTTTAAATAGATGGTTAATTATTTTTAGTTCAGTATGAGTCAGTTGGGGATCTGTCCCAACGGCTCATCAGACTTGTATAGTAGAAGCTTTGTTAGGCTAGAGTACCAGTATGTACAGAACTTTAGTATTTTGATTGTACAGAGCACTATTACTTTGTATCGTAGTATTTTCATGACATGGTTATTCCTCTTTATCTTAGCACAAATTGCATTATAGTGCATTTTGAAAGTGATGATAGGCTTAGAGGGTTAGCTTGTTGCCACGTGTGACCTTAAGCACCGTATGATGTCTCAGGTTGGGTTCTTGGGGCATTACAAGCTTGGTATCAGAGCCTAAGGTTTGAAGAGTCCTAGGGAGTCTGACAAGCCACGTTGCGTAGGGTCTTGATCACACTGTGTAGTGCACCACATCTATGAGCAAGAGGCTACGGGACGTTTTAGAAAAAGTGGCTTCTTTCTTTCAAGAGTATATCGTGTCAATGACTATTTCTTTCTGTTGCTAATTCATGCTCTCTTGTGACAGAAAAAGCCTTCTCGTAGAGCTCACAAAAGCAACAAACAATTTCAACTTGTTGATCCTTTAGGTGAGACGGTGTCCCACATGAAATTTCGGGCAGCTTTCCAAGGGATAGACCAGGAGGTCACCGCCAATGCTCAAGCCAACACCCATGCTACTGTTCCACCTCTGTAAGGGAATAAATCTATTGCAACCTGAGTTCATGACTTTAGGCGAATGAATCCACCCGAGTTCTATGTGTCAAAAGTTTGTGAAAACCCATAAATATATTTAGATGAAGTGAGAAAGATCACTCAGATTATGCACGTGACTGAGGAGGAGAGTGTTGAATTGGATTCCAATCAAATGAAAGATGTTGCTTATGATTGGGTAGAGATGTGGCAGAAAAGTAGAAGGGAGAATGCTTCTCCTGTGACTTGGCAATTATTTCAAAATGCCTTCTTAGATAGATTCTTTCCCCCGGAGCTGAGAGAAATGAAAGTAGAAGAATTTATGAACTTGAGATAGGTATCCATGACTTTTAAGGAGTATTGCTATAAGTTTAACAAGTTATCTAAATATGCTCCTGATATGATGGCTGATTGTAGAACTAGTATGAGTAAGTTCTTGGCCGGTGTATCTAGTTATGTTGTGAAAGAGTGTAGATCCGCTATGCTTAATAGGGACATGGACCTTTCAAGAATAATGATTCATGCTCAGTAGATTGAAGCGGATAAAGTAAGGGAGAGAGAGAGTGAGAGGAAATAAGAGAGTTAGATCTGAGCAACAAGGGTATAGTCAGACTAGATTTCTTGGAGGGATCTGCCCTTAGTTCCAGAGCTATTCTATTATGCCAGCACATTCATCAGTCAGTACTCCTGTATTCAGAATGAGGCCAAAGCAAGGTAATAGGCCTACTATGTCCAGGTCCTAGAATAGTGTGAGTAACAGACTTCGTCCTCCCCCATGCCCAAAGTATGGTAGGGACCATCTGGGTAAGTGCTTATTCGGTTAGAGAGGTTGTTTTAGTTGCGGTAAGATAGGACACAGGTTCAGGGATTGTCCGTATGCTAGATAGGGGAGTCACGATGTTCGTCCTCGGAGTTACACGATTAGTGCTCCAGCCCCTGTAGTTCATCCTACTCCTCCTTAGGGTGCTTCATCTAGTATTTCTGGCGGTCAGTGCTAGAATCGCTTTTATGCTATACTACCCCATCAGGAGCAGAAGGATTCACTAGATGTTGTTATTGGTACGATCCGTATTTTTTATTTTGATGTGTATGTATTGATGGACCCTGGGTCAAGTCTTTCTTATGTGACTCCATTGGTGGCTATAAATTTTGAAGTCTGTGCTAAAAAGATCCCCGAGCCTTTCCTAGTCTCTACACTCGTAGGTGAATCTATTGTTACCAAGTAAGTATATAAAAAGTGTCCTATCAGTATCCTTTATAGTGTCATGTTTGCAGATTTGATTGAGCTAGAAATAGTTGATTTTGACATTATTTTGGGTATGGATTGGCTTCACTCTTGCTATGCATCTATAGACTATCATACCTGTGTAGTCAAATTTCAGTTTCCTAATGAGCCATCTTTTGAGTGGTCCGGAAATTCTATGTCTCCTTAAAATCATTTCATATCCTATCTTAAAGCAAGGAAGTTGATTTCCAAAGGTTGTATCTATCATTTGCTTCGAGTTAAAGATACTAAGTCTGAGACTTCAACTATTCAATCTCTTAGTGTTGTTAATGAGTTTTCTGATGTTTTCCCGGAAGATCTCCCAGGGGTACCTCCCGATAGAGAGATAGAATTTGGAATCGATCTTCTCCCTAATACACAACCAATTTTTATTCCTCCGTATCGTATGGCTCCTGTAGAACTTAAGGAGTTGAAAGAGCGACTCAAAGATCTTCTTGATAAGGGTTTTATAAGGTCCAGTTTGTTTCCCTGGGGTGCACCCATTTTATTCGTGCAAAAGAAAAATGGTTCATTGCGTATGTGCATTGACTATCCTTAGCTCAACAAGGTCACAGTTAAGAACAAATATCCTCTTCCTAGAATTAATGACTTGTTTGATCAGCTGCAAGGTGTCAGTTATTTCTCAAAAATATATTTGAGATCCGGTTATCACCAACTTAAAGTCAGAGAGTGTGACATTTAAAAGACAACTTTCCACACTCGTTATGGTCATTTTTAATTCTTGTTCATGTCCTTCGGATAAACTAATGCCCCAGTAGCTTTTATGGACCTCATGAATATGGTGTTCAGACCATACCTGGATATGTTTGTTATTATGTTCATAGATGATATTCTTGTGTACTCCCAAAGTGAGAAAAACCATGCAAATCATCTCCGAATTGTTTTTCAGACCCTTAGAAATCAGCGGTTGTTTGCTAAATTTAACAAGTGTGAATTTTGGATTTAGTTAGTTGCTTTTCTAGGTCATATTATTTCTTTTGAAGGTAGTCAAGTTGATCTTTAAAAGGTAGAAGCTGTGAAAAGTTAGCCTAGACCTATTTTCCCATCTGATATTAGGAGTTTCCTTGGTCTTGCTGGCTACTATCGTCATTTCGTCGAAGGTTTCTCTTCCATTGCTGCTCCTTTGACCCAGTTAACCTAAAAGAAGGTTAAATTCTAGTGGTCAGATTCTTGCGAGAAGAGTTTTTAGGACTTGAAGACTCGACTCACTTCATCCCCTATGATGACTTTGCCCAATAGTGAAGATGATTTTGTGGTGTATTGTGATGCTTCAAGAGTTGGTTTGGGTTGTGTGTTGATGCATACGGGTAAGGTTATAGCTTATGCCTCCCAACAGTTGAAACCTCATGAGAAAAATTATCTGACCCATGACCTCAAGTTAGCTGTAGTAGTTTTTTTCTTTGAAAATTTGGAGACACTACCTATACGGCGTTCATGTTGATATCTTTATAGATCAAAAGAGTTTACAGTTCTCAGAGAGAATTGAATCTTTGACAGAGGTGATGGTTAGAATTTTGGAAGGACTACAATATGAGTATGTTGTATCACTCGGGCAAGGCCAATGTAGTGGCGGATGCCCTAACCAGATTGTCTATGGGTAGTGTAGCACATATTGAGGAAGATAAGAGGGAGTTGGTTCGCGAAGTGCATTATTTGGATAGGTTAGGTGTCAGATTGCTCGATTCAGCTGAGGGTAGTATTTGGGTTCAGATTAGCTCCACATCTTCTCTAGTTTCAAAAGTGAAAGAGAAGCAGGATATGGATTTTCATTTGGCTGAATTGAAAGCATCAGTCCAAGACCAAAAGGTGGAGGTTTACTCCTGAGAGGGAGATGGTGTATTGAGATTTTAGAATAGGTTGTGTGTGACTGATGTCGATGATCTGAGGCAGAGGATTATGGCTGAGGCACATGGTGTACGATATTCTATTCATTCGGGTGCTACCAAGATGTATTATAATTTTCGGGAGATTTACTGGTAGAATAGTATGAAAAAGGATTTAGCGAAGTTCGTAGAGAAATGTACAACTTGCCAGTAGGTAAAGATTGAGCACCAGAGACCCGGTGGTATGATGCAAGAATTTAGTATCCCTACTTGGAAGTAGGAGGAAGTGAATATGGGTTTTGTGACTGGTTTACCTCCTTCTCGCCGTCATCATGATTCGATTTGGGTTGTTGTAGATAGGTTGACTAGGTATGCACATTTCCTACCAGTGCATATATCTTTCACTGCTGAGGACTATGCTAAGCTATACATTTGAGAGTTAGTCAGGTGGCATGGAGTTCCATTGTCTATCATCTCCGATAGAGGTACTCAGTTTACTTCTTATTTTTGGAGGGCCTTCCAGAAGGGTCTTGGCACCCAAGTTCATCTTAGCTCTTCTTTTCATCCGTAGATAGACGGTCAGGCTAAGAGGATAATTCAGACTTTGGAGGACATGTTGAGGGCTTGTGTTCTTTATTTCAAAGAAAGTTGGGATAAACATTTTTCATTGATTGAATTTGCCTACAACAATAGTTTTTATGCTAGTATTGGAATGGCTCCATTTAAAGCTTTGTATGGGAGGAGATGTAGATCACCCATAGGTTTGTTCAAAGTGGGACAAGCCACTGTGATTGGACCCGATGTTGTGTTTGAGGCTATGGAGAAAGTTAAGTTGATTCGGGAGAGGTTGAAGACAGCCCAGAGCCATCAGAAGTCGTATACAGATGTGAGAAGAGGAGCTCTTGAATTTGAATTTAGTGATTGGGTGTATTTGAACATTTCATCCATGAAAGGGGTGAAAAGATTTGGAAAGAAAGGGCAGCTTAGTCCTAGATACGTTGGCCCTTATAGAGTTTTGAATCGTGTTGGGAAAGCAGCTTATGAGATTGAGTTGCCTACAGAGTTGTTAGCTATCCATCCTAGATTTTACGTCTCTATGCTCAAGAAGCACATTGGAGACTCTGTTGTTGTTGATCCGTCGGAAAGTTGTGATGTTTAGGATAGCCTTTCTCATGATAAAATTCTGGTTGAGATACTAGACTATCAAGTTCGTAGATGAAGAAATAAGGAAGTTCCCTTGGTTAAAGTTCTATGGTGAAGTCAATCAGTCTAGAGTACTACACAGGAAGCAGAAGAAGATATGTGAGTCAAGTACACTCCTCTTTTCCCCATGAGTTCAAATCAAGTTGAAGGTACTATTCTCTTAATTCAGTTTTCTCCTAATCTAATGCATTCTGCTATATGGTTATTCTCTCTATGAGTGCATTTGGTAAAGTACTCAAGAGTATTAGAGTAAAGTGAGACCATTTATGTGAGTAGTTCCAGCTGTGCGTCCTCATTTTCTCTTTTTCTTGGCCTATCTAGCAAAATTCGAGAACAAATGCTTCCAATGGGGAGATATTGTAATACCCCAATTTCATCGAAATCTGACATCGGATGAGTGAGTTACGGCCATTTTACTGAATGCTATCGGATCGCCCAGGTTTGATGGTTGACCTGGTGGATTGTCCAGTCCTTGGTGAACCGTCAAGTGTCCTATCAAGCCAAGGTAGTAGCTCCCTTTTTGGGATGACGTATGACAGTCAAAGTGGTGGACCATCACAAAGTTGATGGACCATCAACGTGTTCATCCGACCGAGGCAGAATATACCATTCCTGAGCCCCGAGTGACGGACGATATGGTGGATCATCAATACCGCTGACGGACCATCACTTCGACTGTCACTCCGAGGCAGAATATTCCAGTTTTGACACTCGAGTGTCAAACAACCTGGTAGACCGTCAGCTAATCTGACGGACCGTCAGATTGACTGTCACAGGACCTGATCTGTAATTTTTAACTCTTTTTTAAAAGGGCATCTTGGTCATTTTCGCTCCTAGTGGCCTTATATA
>JAPEIP010000005.1:45683257-45698725 GCA_026120095.1 Capsicum chinense
ATTCAAGCGTAAGGGAATGGCAACATGTAATGTTTAGTTCATATTGTAATGATTTGGGGATATTATACTTCATGTATTTATTCAACATCTCAAACATGGTAGGGAAAGCATAGATATATTTTGTGTACATAATTTATATCTCCATTATCATACATGTTTTATACCACAACAATAAGAACACATAATTTGCATGGAAATTCATATTGGAGTGTATGACTAACATGAACTTGCTATTTAGATATCATGAAATCATGTAAATGTGAAATTCTAACATACTAGCCATTTTATCGCACACCTTGCATTCATTCTTTAAGGAATAGGTTGATTTCATACTTCCATTCAATCAATCCATCTAAAGATCATGTTTTTCAACTAACAACATAACTTTCATGAGATATACAGTCACGATACTATTATACTGAAAACAAACAAGCATCAATATGGGTATGATCATATCACCACAATCAACCAAGCTTTTGTATTTTAAAGATTGATTCTTGAACTCCACAGACGAAAGGAATCCATGGATGAACACTACGCATACCTTGGAAGGGAGGTTCTTGATGATTGATGGAAGAATTTCCTTGAAATTGGATCTTCAAGCTTAATTATGCAACCCTAGTGGTTTTTCACTTGTAGTGCTCTTGGATGATGAGCTTTCAGATGTTAATAGGGTTGTAATGTGTTTAGAAGCTATATATTTCGTAGGGTTGAGTTTAGGGATGTGAAAAGAGTGTTAAAATACTTAATTACCCTTAAAATAACTCAAAACGGAGTGTTTTTGGAACCTAGAACTAACTTAGATGGTGCCTAAGTGATTGAATAAGCTAGGTTAGGCGGTGCCTAATCAATCTCCTATGTCTGGGTTGGGCGGCGCCTAACCAATCGCCTATCCTTACTGTGTGTCATGAAAAAGGGCATAATTTTCTGCTCGAGTATTGGATTAAGGAGAAATTGGTATCGTTGGAAATCTAATTCGATTCTCTACAATTTTGCGGGTCTAAATCATCCAAAATACCACATTAACATTTAGTTATACTCTTTCAAAAAATCTTATCTTGTATTACCTTAAGTGACTCATATGAACATTCTTAATGCATTATAAGCTATCCTATCTCTAGGGTATTCATTGTAAGTCATGCACTAAAATGCTACACATAGGATAGGAGGTTTAATACGTAGGAAAAATGGTTCATCTCCTAACTTAGAAACATATGGGGTATTACATAGAACATGGGAATAATGATGACTTGTGTGAAAACATATCAGATTTGTGATAACTTATAACACATGTCATCACACTGAGGCAGAACACCAAAAATTGGAAGCATATATGATGACATATGTGATAACTTATCACAAATCTGATAAGTTATCACAGAAGTCATCACATTGAAGCAGATGTTCTGATGACATGTCTGATAATTTATTAGATTTGTGATAAGTTATCACACATGTCGTCACCTAAAAGGAAAATCTGAATCTTTAATATCAATTTATTTCTTAAGTTACCAATATAAATAGCATCTTTTAGGGTTTCATTCATCATCTTGGACATCTTGAACTTATTCCAAAGGCAAAGATACCTCTCTTTGGGGGCTCTTAACTTAGAATTTAATTTTTAATTCTTTGATTTAGTTGTGGGATATTCTTCTTGAATTTGGGAAGAGAATAAACTTCAAACTTCATATTTTGTAAGTTTAATTACTTTGAATGATGAATATAATTGTTGCTATCTTTTTCTTTCTCATGTGGAACTAAAACCCACTACTAGGGTTATGGGATCTATGATTATTCCTCCATGGATTTAATAGTTGATTAGGGTTCGAGTGATTGTGGGAACATCTTGATAATTCTTTTTTATTAATTATTTTCTGTTGGTTGCAAACAATAGATCTCACCTTATATTGATTTGCTCGAACTGAGAAATAAACTAAAAGTAGCGAATTACCAACGAGCATTTGGGAAGGTTAACATCTCATCTAATGATTAATGTTGTAACAAGATTGATCCACTTGAGATAAAATTAGTATGAAAAGAATGATTTCCTAAGTTTGAGAGAATTTGAGAGTTCAACATCTAGGTAGGTTGAGAAACACTTAGATGGACTGTCGAAACTAATAATCTGGTGTCTCCCGCAAAGCATAAGAACCCAATGCTACAGTTATTATTCAATGGGGATTAGTAATCATAGTGATCAACCCTAGTTTTTCTTTGTCATTGATTTGAACTATTGAAATTTAAGTTTTGAGTTTCTAAAGCAAGTTTAAAAGTTAACAGTTGTTCAATCATTAAAAACCCCCATTTTGTCTTTTCGTGCCAGTTGTTTGAATTTAACTTGTAGCTTTAGTTTCAAATTAGTTTAATCACCACTTATATTATTCCCTCTGGATTCGAACCTGACTCCAAAGTTGGATAAATATATTGACGACGACCTCCTTGCACTGTATTGATGTGTAAGTTGACTATTATCAAATAAACAAAGTATAGTTTGTATTCTTTTATAAAATAAGGAATTCAAATTAGTGTCTAGGATATGGATGTACTTGGATGCCTTATTTGATTTAAACGTAGGATGATAGCTTAAAGAACTTAATTGGATTATTACATCCTCACTCAACGATATAGTTGTAAGGTTCAAATTAGGAAAACAGTTAGAGGTTGGGAGACCATGATCATGCAATTAACCCTACGAATCAACAACAAAGATAAGAAAGTTAACGAATGATATTCAATAATGTAGTATGATTTTTTGAAGTAATTTAACCCTATATTTTACTCTATTGATTGTCTCAAGTGCTTTAATTTATGCATTGTTTACTTTACTTGCAATTTACAATATTCAAAACTCTTGTTGGTTACCTTTGCATCAAATTAATCTTAAAAATTAAACAAGAATTGAATTGTTGTTAGATCAAGCCCTTGTGGGATCGATACTTGGTTTTCTTGAAGGCCACTTTACTACTTGGTAGATCACGTACACTTGCATATGCGCTTGGGCTCTATCAAGTTTTTTTCCACCATTGCCGGGGACTTTTAATTTGGAAACTGTTTATTTTAGTTTTATTTTTAGATTTCTTTGGTGTTTTTACACTTGGTCTTGGTTTCGTATTTACAGGAAATAGGCTTACGGGTTAGTAAGTTGGTAAGGGATCAGGACTTGGTTGAACTAAGTTCCAAACCTGAGCAACTTTTCCATCAATGAAGGAGAAAAGCAATCCTTTTTCCCTGTATTCCTCAAATCGTAGAAGACCAAAAGAATCCTGCCATCATGGATGATGAACTAGCAGCCCGTAGGACAGTCAAAGAAACGGCCATCCTATTTCCAATAAATTTAACCTCCCCATTTCAGAAGCCGACTGCTCGAGCCAATTTTGAGCTTAAACAGAATATGGTACAACTTATGATTAGTAGTGGACAGTTCACATGGATTTCACATGAAGATCTAATGGTCCACTTGCAGAATTTTCTAGATATCAGTGACAATTTCATTCCCAAGGGTGTGAATGCGGACTATGTGAGGATGAAGTTGTTCCTCTTTTCACTAATTGGGGAAGAAAAAAAGTGGTTGAATGCAGAACTGACAAATTCAATCACATCAAGGGATGGCATGGTTAGAAAATTCCTAATTTGGTTCTTCCCATCTGGTAAGACTGCGAGACTTCACAGTGAGATAGTGTGATTCAAATAAAAGCAAGATAAGAATCTTTATCATTCTTGGGAGCGCTTTAAAGCACCTCTTTGGGATTGTCCACACTATCAACAATCCAATTTGGTACTTGCTCATACTTTTGTAGAGTTTCTTGATCACAATATGAAAATTTTGCTAGATTCAGCTGCAGGTGGTCAAGATCTTAAGATGACATATAATGAGCAGTACAATTTACTAAACCGCATAGATTAAGGAAATCCAGAGTGGCATAGTGGTTCTAGGAGTGCCACCAAGAAAGTTGTAGGCCTGTTGGTAGTAGACTAATATACTACTTTATCAGCTCAGGTTGTAGCATTACAAAATATAATAAACACTGAGTTCAGTACCCCAAAATTGGGAGTTACACAACATGCAGCCTTAGTCAATACAATCCAACAAGCTATATATTGGTGTGAAGTTTGTGGGAATAATGTCCATTCAGCAGCCATAGGTGATTCAAATCCAAAATTAATAATGTATGTAGGCAACACTCAAAGGACAAATTATGACAATCCCTACAATATGATGTGGCAGACTCAGTGGTAGAATGAACAACAACAACAAATTCAGCAACCATAGGCACAAAGAAATCAGCCAACTTACAACGTGGAGGATATGATGAAACAACTCTTAGCTGGTCAATCACAAATTGTTGTAGACATAAAAAGTAAACAAGAAGAATTAATGAATCAACAAATGGCCACAAGAATCTAAAAGTTGAAGTTAGGGCAGTTACAACAAACACTAAATACCAGGCCTCAAGGTTGGTTGCTCAGAGATAAAAAAAGTAAAAAACAAGTTATGGAAATCACTTTTAGGAGTGGTAAAGAGCTTCATGGAGAACCTTCCAAGGAAACTAAGGAGGTAGATGCAACTTTGAATCCCTAATAGGTATCTGAAAAAGTTATTGAAAATTTAAAGAAGGCTGGGTACTCAAAATAAAAAGTGGAAGTGGAGAAGCATCTACCGAAACTCCCTTTCCCACAAAAGTACAGAAAAGTGAAGGAGGATGCTTGTTTCAAGAATTTATTTGACACTTTCAAAGAGATTCACATTAACTTACCTTTGTTATATATTTTGCATGGTATGCCCAAGTACGCTAAGTACTTGAGGGATCTGGTTGCTAATAAGGTAAAATTACAGAATGTGGAGCCAAAACACTCACTGAGGAGTGTAGTTTGGTGATAACATAGAAAATACCTAAAAATTTAAATGATCAAGGGAATTTTGTTATCCCTGTCCAATTTGAGAGTAGCGAGGTGGTCCATGCATTGAGTAACTTAGGGGAAAGCATCAATGTGACGCCCCCATCTATGTTCAACATATAGGCTTGTGAAAGCGTGGACCTACTTCTATGCGACTGCAGTTGGTAGATAGGTTAATTGCCTATCCTGAAGGAATTATTAAGGATGACCTTATAAAGATTGGTAAATTTGTTATTTCTATTGACTTTATTGTTCTAGATTTTCAAGTAGATGAATATGTACCAATTATCTTAGGGCATCCATTATTAGCAACTATAAAAGCATTGATTGATGTAAGAGAGGGTATGCTTAAATTGAGGTTGGAGGATAAAGAGATAGTTTTAAAGTTTATAAATCACTTAACATACTATCCTACAATAAAGACTTGTGTATGATTACTATTATTGAAGGGGATAAGTATGGGGTGGTTGATCCATAAGGGCCTCTTCAGACTACCGTATTGAGTTGCCTATGCCACTACTACTAGCCCAAAATAATGAAAATTACTAATCTTGAAAAGGATAAACATAAAAAATTAGGTACCATTGATAAGTCACACCCAAGAGAGGTAAAAAGAATAAGAAAATAAAGACCAAGTGTGAGAAAAAGAAGGAAAAAGAACGAGTAAGTTGTTAGTTGGGTCGTGCCGTGATACTAAATCAAGCGCTACTTGGGAGGCAACCCAAGTTAAGTAGGTATGATTTATTTTTAATCTTTTTTAAATTCTTTTACTTTACGTAGTTTTTTTGATTTACGATTGAGTCATAGGTTGATGGAAAATTTGAGTACCAAAAACCTAAGCTAAGGAGCATAATAAAGACTGAGTGTGGGATCCTACGAAACCTCTTTATGTTTAAAGATACTGCAGGAAGTATTTCTATCTCTTACTTTGGGGACAAAGTAGACTTTTTGTGTGAGGTAGTGAAATTTCAAATTTTGGGCTCAATTTAAAATTTTTGTATAAGATATTTTTGTTGGTGCTATAGTGGATTACATAGTGCAAGTGTTTTTATGAAAAATGCATGTTGATTGTGTGAATTACTACTTATGAGAGTCCTAGGCTCAAGTTGGTGACTCTTGTACTTTTTGGCTTAAATTTAAATTCATGCTAATGTTTGGTTGAGAGTCGATGATGATCCTATGTGAATCAAGCATGTTCCATGTGCATGTGAGATTTTTGTATATTCCTTGTTGCATGTGGTGTCTTGAACTTGCCCGGTGTATGTGTAAAGCAAAATAAAGAATATGGGTTTAGGAGATGATATAGGCATTTATTTAATAGCCTTGTTTTATAACCTCTATTTGACCCACCTTTGTTCATAATCCTAGTAACCCCCATTGAGCCTTTAGCTTTTTTCTTTGCCAGCCTCGTATGTAGCCTAATACCTTTCTTTGATAAACCATAATTTGATCCAAACCTCCTAGGAGTTTTAATGAAAAATCAATTGAGTTAGGAGTATGAAATTAAAGAAGAAAAAGGTAACATTGAAGCCCCTAAAGTAATAGTTATTGGTATTTAAAGAGAATTGTGTTATGGTGGGGAATTGATTAATGAAAAAGAATAAAAAAAATTTCAAATTGAATGAGTTTTGCATTCAATACTCCCACCATAGTGTATGTAAATAATCTTAATGAAATGAGGTGAAAAACAAAAGAATGGGGCAAACATAATGGTGGAATTTGGTTGTTGGAGATTGGTTTTAATTGTAAAATGTGATGTATTAAATCACTTAGGGAAGATAGTCACTATTATTGTCCAAATAGTTCCTACACATCCCTTAACCTACATTACAACCTGAAAAAGAGCTAATTGATCTTATGTTCATCATTCTAATATTAGTGGAGCACTACACTAAGGGAAACCCTATGTTTTGTTGTGTTCTTTGTGAGAGTGAGCGTATTTTAATTCTTGTACCCATTATGTTATAAATTGCTTTTATGTGGGTGATATGGGTAAATCTCTTATTATGAAGGGCACATGTTTGATGAATGTCTGTGATTTGTATGATGTCCTTGATTAAACAATAAGCATGAGTTTTCCAACTAGGTGAGTCAATTCTTTAGGCTAGAATGTTTTGGAGTAGTGTTCATGTGCTTTCAATTGTGGTTGTAACATGCTTAGTGTAGAAACTTGCATTCTATGTTGTCATTGTAGTACTAGCTTAAGTGTATTGCATGTAGTAGAAGTGTGGAGTCTCCTCAACTTATGATGCTTAGATTTAAGAGTTTTTTGAGGATGAAATATCAACACTTAGACACATATAAGGAAGGTGAAGAAGATATAGGCTATGTTGAGCCTACTGAGTCTGAAGCCAGTGATCCTTCTTCGTTAGCCCTTAATATGATGTTTGATATTACTAGTTCTATGATCCAATTGTTAAATTTGAAGGGAGTATTTTTGGGTTAAACTAAGGATTACACAAATATGCACCTTGTGAAGGATTAGGAAGCATTAATATTGAGGTTGTTCCCATTCTCATTGACTGGTGAAACATAACTATGGTTAGGGGAATTTCCATGATGATCAATTATTACTTGGAACGAGTTGAAAATAGTTTCTGAGTAGATTTTTCCCACCTATGTGGATGCTACAGTTGAAGGATGCAATTTATAATTTAAGATAGTTACCTACAGAATCTATGTATGAGCTGTAGTTTTGATTCAAGAAAATGCTGGGCATGGTACCAAATCACATATTAGAGGGTCTAACTTGTCAGAAATATCTATAGGTCAATAAATGACAGTTTGAGAGCTATTGAAGACACTATTTCTGGAGGAGCATTTATGTGTCTTTAGTGGGATACTGTATAGGAAATGCTAGATGATATTTTAGTGACTAATAAAGGATGGCACAAAAGAGATTCAAAATGTAGAGGGGTACATATGCTATTGGAGCGACAAATACTTATGGAATAGGTAATGAATGATATTTTAGGCAAGAAGTTGCTTAGCTTTATACAGATATTGGGTTACTAATAAAATAATATGTGTCAATGAGTGTTGAGAAAGTGAATGCAGTAGCACCACAAGAGTCTATTTCTATACATTTAAAGATTGAATCTAAAGAGGAGGCAAAGTATCTTTATCGTAGATTGGTAGATTTCTGAGCCTAAAGGAAATAAATTAAGGCTGGAACTATTATAATGACATATACAAAAATAGAAGTAGAGAGAGAGATGCTGATTAGTGAAATAAAGATGACTATAAAGAGAAGAGTGGCAAGTAAATTCCACCAGGTAGTCGTGATACAGAGTCAAGAATTAAGGCACTTTTTTCTAAACTGGTAAAAGGTCAAGAAAGTCAAGAGAGCCGCTAGATGGATATCAAAGCAGATTATCAGGTTTGAACCAGAAAGTTGAGACACATGGGATAGCAATCAAGTAGTTGGAGCAACAATTTGTTCAGATATCGGCCACATAGAATTAGAGATAGCCTAGCACTCTTTCGAGCAATACAGTGGTGAATCTATGAAATGATAGTCACTGCCACATCATTACCACTCAGAGTGGTAAAGTCACTACAGACCTACCTGTACCCTTTTTTTATGAGAAGAAGAATAATGAAGATCCTGCTAATGTAGAGAACACTATAAAGAAGGATGTAGGAGAAAAGAAGGTTTGAGAGCTTGTGTTAAAGCCTCTTCCAAAACCTCATCTTCCTTATCAACAAATGCTGCAAAATAAATATGAAAATAGTAAGTATCATAAGTTTTTATCCATGCTAAAAGAACAGTCAGTCAACATACCGCTTGTAGAGGCATTGGACGAAATACTTGGGTATGTAAATTTTATGAAGGATCCAATCACCAAGAAGAAAGCAGTCAGTTATGAGCCAGTTGATAATGTTCATCATTATAGTGCTGTATGTACTAGATCATTGGTGGAGAAAAAGGTGGATCCTGGTGCTTTTACTAAACCTTGCACTATTATATCTTCCAACTTTGTTCCTACTTAAGTGATTTGAGTGGTAGTATCAACCTTATGTGGTTTGCAGTATTCAATAAATTGGGGTTTGGAGCTCCAACACCTACCACCATGAGACTAGTAATGGTAGACAGGACAGTGAAAAAGCCAGTTGGTATTTTATATGATGTATTGGTAAAAGTGGCTTCTTTTATTTTTCCTGCTAATTTTGTGATCTTAGATTATGAAGTGAATTTCCAAGTCCCAATTATTCTGGGAAGACCATTTTTCACCACTGGTAGAACATTAATTGATTTGGACCTAGGGAATCTGATGATAAGATTTAATGATGAACAAGTGATATTTAGTGTATATAAATCCATGAGACAACCTGATAAGTTGAGAGTGATATCTATTATTGATATGTATGATAAAGAGGTAGATTCATTCCATGATGTTGATATAGGTACTCTTTGGGATGATGGTTCTAATGTAGTTGTTCCTATTAAATAGAGACTAGGTGTTGAAGCACTTGCAACTGTGATCATGAATTTTGATTCTGATGGTATTGACAAATATGAGGAGATAGTGAATGTACTACATGGAAAGGGTTCTTATGTGTTTGCACCAAAGAAGCATGATTTAGATTTGAAGAATATAACAACTCAAGCTGCTCATCCATCCATTGAAGAGCCACCTGTGTTAGAGTTGAAGATTCTCCCATCTCACTTATGAGATGCATTTTGGGGGGCCAACAACACTTTTCAGATAATTATTATAGCTGATTTGAGATAGTCAGAAGTAGAAGCATTATTGTTAGTATTGCAGAGATTCAAGCGGTTTATCAAATGGTTCATTGTAACTATTATGGGTATTCCACCTTGTTTGTGATTGAACATCAGTATTAACTCAATACTCCCATGCAAGAGGTAGTAAAGGAAGAAATAATCAAGTGGTTGGATGCTGGTGTGGTATATCCCATTACAGAAAGAAAGTTGGTTACTCCGACATAATATTTTCCAAAGAAAGGCAGAATAGCTGTTTTGCCTGATGAGAAAAATGAGCTAGTGCCTATGAGTCCAGTCATTAGATGGAGAGTGTGTATGGATTATAGAAAATAGAATGCATGGACTCAGAAGGATCACTTTTCTATGCCCTTTATGGATTAGATGTTAGATAAGTTAGAAGGCAGAGGATAGTACTATTTTCTTGATGGATACTAAGGCTACAATCAAATCACTATTGCACCTGAGGACCAAGACAAACTGAATTTCACATGTCTTTATGGGACTTTTGCATTCAAGCATATGCCATTTGGGCTATGGAACGCTTTATCCATATTTTAGAGATGTATGATGTCAATTTTCTCTGATATTGTAGAAGACACCATCGATGTATTCATGAATGATTTTTTTGATTGTTGGTGATTCTTTTAAAGACTACCTAAAGTACTTGAAAATGCATTGCAAAGATGTGAAGAATGCAACTTGGTACTTAATTGGGAAAAATGTCATTTTATGGTTAAAGAAGGAATTCTACATGGGAAAAATATTTGAAAGAGAGGCATAGAGGTTGATCAAGCAAAGATTGAGGTCTTTGAAAAATTATCCAACTCAATTTATGTAAAGGGAATTCAAAGCTTCATAGGGCATTCAAGCTTTTACAGGCGATTTATCAAGGATTTCTCAATGATTGCTATATATCTTTGCAAGCTTTTAGAGAAGGAGGTAAAATCTAATTTGTATTAAGTATGTAAAAAGGCTTTTAAAAGTTTAAAAGAGAAGTTGGTGACTGCTCCAATCATTGTGTCTCCTGATTAGTCTTTACCTTTTAAAATTATGTGTGATGCTAGTGGTTCACCCTTAGGGGCTGTACCAGGAAAATGGAAAGAAAACATCCTTCATCCTAAATACTATACTATTAAGTCACTAAATCCTACTAAAAAAAACTATTCCGTGACAAAGAAAGAGTTATTGGCAGTGGTTTTTGTCTTTGAAAATTTTAGATCAGCATTGAGGTACCTAATGGCTAAAAAAGATTTAAAGCCTAGGCTTATTAGGTGGGTGCTTTTGTTACAAGAATTTGGCTTCAAAGTAAAGGACAAAAAAGGCAAGGAAATCAAGTTACAGATCGGTTTTCTAGACTAGAGGAGGATGCTATGAAAAAGATTTCAGAGGGATTGGAGATTGATGATAGTTTTCCAGACAAGCAGATATTAGTAGCTTCCCAATATTTAATTCCATTATTTGCAGATTATGCAAATTACTTAGCCAGTGATCTAGATCCTGAAGATCTTTCCTATAACCAAAGAAAGATATTCATGCAAGAGGTAAGGAAATTTTTCTAGGATGAACCTTATTTATTCAGGATTTTTGCTGATGGAACCATTCGTAGGTGCATACTTGAGGTGGAGATGATGAGTATACTTAACGCTTGTCAATACTCACCGGTTAGGGGTCATCATAGAGGAACCCATACCGCTCATAAAATTTTGCAATGTGGATATTATTGTCCAACTATATACATGGATGCTCACAACTATGCTTCGACATGTGACCGGTGTCAGTGACAAAGAACTATTACTAGAAGTCATGAACTTCCTATGAATCCTATATTCCAAGTAGAATTGTCTGATGTACAGGGCATAGATATCATGGGATCATTTGTAATATTATTTGTCATGAAATATATACTTGTAGTCGTTGATTGTGTCTCAAATTGGGTGGAAGCAATTGCACTTCCTAACAATAAAGCACGTAGTGTCACTGCTTTCTTGCAAAAGAATATTTTTCTCAATTTGGCATGTCATGGGCAATTATTAGTGATGAAGGGTCACATTTACAATTGTCTATTCAAAAGCCTGCTTGTAAATCACGTAGTGTAACATAGGGTGGCAACACCTTATTATCCGCAGACTAATGGACAAGTTGAAGTGTTCAATAGTGAAATCAAGTTCATATTGGAGAAGACTGTGAATGCCAATATGATTGATTGGGTAAAAAAGCTGATAACTTATCACAAATCTGAGCTGGATGAATGCTAGCTCTAGGCATATAAAAGTTCCAGGCATATGAAAGTTATCAAATCTGAGTTGGATGAATCCTACTTACCAATTGAGTTTTATCTTAAGGCACTATGGGTGTTGAAAAAGCTGAATCTAGATTGGCAGAATATAGCTAAATCAAGGTTAAAAGAGATAAATTTGTTGGATGAATGCTAGCTCTAGGCATATGAAAGTTCATCACTTTACTAAGAGAAAAAAAAGTTGTATCACAATCGCAAAATTGAGAAGCGAGTATTCTAAAAGGGTGATCAGGCTCTGCTTTACCAGTCTAAACTTCATTTTTTCCAGGTAAGTTAGAGTCACGGTAGTATGGTCCATAAACTTTTTAAAGGTTTATCTATATGGTGATTTAGAATTGAAGAAAGATGGTGAAGCCCCATTCAAGGTGAACGAACAACGAGTAAAGAACTATGTGGGGAATATAAAAGAAATAGATCAAGTTGCTGACATTGACCTTGATGAAGGCAACTACATCATGCTGCAATGTTAAATCAAGCGTTGTATTAGAGGAACCCCTTATTTTTGTACTTATTCATTTATAAGATAATACGTTTGTGTAGTGTGTAGGAACAAGGAAGGTAGAAAATATCCATAGAAGTTGAAGAGTTTTTTGGTCATACAGACTCTTTACAAGTCGTATCTAGATAGTACGACTTGTGGGTAGAAGTCATACAAACCTGGGAGAAAAATTAGAATCAGATAAAACTTTCTATAATGTATACGATTCTCAGAATAAGTCATACCCTCAGGGTATGACTCATCACCTTGAGTCATATCCAGTCTAGAACCCATGTAAGCTTCAAGGTCTATATGAGTTAAACAAACAACCCATAAGCCTGGGTATGATTCGTATACACAATTTGTACCCATACTTACTAGGTCAATTCACGGGTAGACTCAGCCCAGATCTTTAACTAAAAAAGCAAAGGGGCACCTGACGGGAACTCGATAGATAAGAACTTGGACCCTCTTCAAATTTGACCATAATTTCAAGATTTAATCCACAAAATCACTTATAATCAACTTGATTAAACTACCATAAAATTCAAAATTTTCATTCTTATTGATTTAAACTCAAATTTTTGAGAAAATAGAATTTGAAAGCAATATTTCAATATTTTCAAGTACCAAATAATTTCTTGAACCTATTCTTGTTACTTTTCAAGTTGAAATAAGTAGTGACTGGTACTATGAACTTAGTTTGAGTAGAAATTATACAAATGTTGAATTGTTTGTAACATAACTTAGGTGTTCTTGTTATTAGAAATTAGGGTAGAACTAGGATTTTGGAAATGTATTTGGTATGTTTGTAGTGGCTACAATGATTGATATGGTTGGAAATAGTAGTGGGTATTTTAGGAAATTGCTTTGGAGTCAAACTTTAAAGTTGGAATTCTATGTTGCAATGGATACGAGACCTCTTACGACTCGTACCCACCAGTATGAGATTCATAATGGGACTCATACCCACTGATAACATGGAAGTGTAACATATTGAAGGTTTCGTAATTGATACGGCTAGACCATACAATTTATACCCAGACCATACGACCTGTACACTTTTAGTGCCCACCTGGGAGGATTTAAGTTAGAATAAATATTTTTGATTTACTTAGGACTATTGGTAACGATTCATACCTTGCCGGTACGACTGGTTAGGAGGAGTCGTAAGCTAACTAGTAAATAAATATCATGCACTATTTAATATATGACTCGTTCATATAAGTCATACCCAGTCTATACTACCAAGACCCACCACTCGTACCCTGACCAGATCAAGCATACTAAACTTTAGTTTCAATTTTTTGCATTTTTTCTATATTTATTTACTAATAATAGTATATTTGCAGGAACAATCCCTCCGAAGAACGCTTCCTCATTCAATTAAGCCAAGAATGTAACTAAGCAAGCACCAATTTTGAGTGCGCAATCCAGTGATTTTGAGTTCATGGTTTTTACTGATAGTAGTCTAAAATTATATGAGGACACCACCACAGGAAAAGTTGCGACAAAAGAAAAAGCAACTGAGAAAGCAAACGACAAGAATATTATGGCTCATGAGTCAGAATCACCACCAAAAGGTCCATAGAGAAAGAATCCTACAATTTCTTCTCCACACATACCATAGACAGTTGATAATGATGAGGATCATAATGATGAATCTAGTTCGGTAGAGGCTAATTCTGATAATCTCAAGGGCCAAAAAAGGTTGATGCAACCCCGATAGACCGATAGCATCCTACGCTTGCTCTTACCACTACACCGATGCCCATCGTTGAACGATGAGGGTACCCTAGTTTATAGGATACATTCAATAGTGGGCTATTTTGACTTCCAGGTGGAAATATTAGAAGAGTACTATATCCAGAGCAAAGATTTACTACCACTGGGATGACAAAATTACTTGGGTTTTAGGAGCGCATCTGGTAGTATGGTTTTAAGTGAATGACCAGAGTTCCTAGAAGATATAGTAAGGCCCTTGTATGTGAATTTTATGTAGCATACAAAGGAGATCTTCAAAGGAAACATTCACAGGACGAACTGTGGAAGCGTGGTGATCCTATCATGTCACTTGTGATTCATGGCATTCTTATTTATATTCATCCTTGGACCATTTACAGATTCTTTAATGGACTAGAGTATTAAGCTCTGGTCAGTACTAGTGAGATGGAATTCATAATGGAGCTAATGGGAAAGATAACTCGAAGAATGCTAGGTTCTGAGGCTAAGATGGTAATTTTTCAATGGATAGTAGAGCGTATACCCTCAAATGAGCCAAACACTATTTGGGTTGTAAGAGGCCCTTGGGTGGTTCCACAAAACATAAGGAAGATTACCCTCAACTTCAAGGGCAAGGCTTAGTGAAAACTATCCCGACACCAGTTGTGTCCAATTATTGGTGGTGATGTTCTGAGCCCGGTCTGAGCGGCTATGATAGCGCTTTTCATGGCTTAAGATGAATTCGACTTGGCAGAATTCTTATCTCGAGAGATGCTAGATCATGTTGTTGAGGGTGAGAAGGCGTTATTGTCCTACCCCATTATGATTACACAGTTATGTATGGCAGCGAAATTGTTGGAACTCCCTAGTATTGATGAGATATTAGAGATGTGGAAATCATTTAGCCTAATAAGTATGATAGGCAACAGATATTTTGGCAGGGTTGTTTCCATAGGATGGTTAGACTGATATTGCAGCTGCAGTGAAGGCTACTAAGGTACGAGCATAGACAAAAGGATCCTAAATTGACACAACGGGCACTTCTAGTGCCCCTACACTAGTCCATTCTGCATTTGACATAGCGGGCACTTTTAGTGCCCCTACACGAGTCCATTCCGTGTAACCTAAACCTGGATGTATTGTAACGCCCCAAAAAATGGGTCTCGGAGCATCACACAGTGCTTGAGGCAATGAGTATCCCCAAGCTAACCCTTTGAGCCATTTTCATTCAGTTCAACACAAATCAACAGGGTTTCCATAAATAACCCTCAAATATCAACAGAGTAATCATTATCCAAGAATAAAAGAATTTTAGAAAGATAACAAAATATGACTTATTAGTCAACT
>JAPEIP010000005.1:45708895-45737359 GCA_026120095.1 Capsicum chinense
AATTTCATTAGAAAGAGGACTCTCATATATTTCCATTGATATATAGTATCTCACCCAGATCATTGTGTACGAGGAGTTATGATCATTTGAAGTTGACCCAAAAATTTGCTTTTAATAGGCTGAAGTAGATCGACCATAACTTTTTTCTTCGATAGATAAATTAGATAAAACAAATTTCATTGGAAAGAGGACTCATAGAGATTTCTGTTGATATACAGTAGATCACTTGGATCATTATGTACAAGGAGTTATAATCATTTAAAGTTGGAGCAAAAATATGCTAGGCCTCAGTACTTTTTCCTGCACATTTTACTGTTCAATACTATTCACGGTTAGATCAGGATGTTCATTACTCGTCGCTCGGGTGTCCTTTTTGGATGATCCACATATCATTGGAAATCTTTTTCGATGCTCTACGCAATGGTGGGTCATAATCTAAGACATTCCGCATGGAAAGTTTATAATTCATTCTAGAAGATAGAACCCAACACGTTTACGCATAAAATTTCAACGAAAAATTTCCCAGGGTATTACAGGTATGCGATCTGGTGTTATGCTTAGTATATAGGCACTTTGGACTAAGGTTATGACCTGACTATCCATGCTGGAGGCTAAGGTCCGACACATAGAAAAAGGCATAAATACTTGGATTGATGCACAGTTTAAGAGCTAAGACAGACGGGTCCAAGGGCACCTGAATGCTTTTAAGTTGAGGATCACTTGAAAGATAAGTTATGGGTGGATGACTAATGTTGTTGATATCGGATTTGAACTTGTGGAAATCATGAAAATAGTCGAGGAGCTTTATGCGAGCGATGGTTGCTGAGCCCGTTGTGGAGACAGTGATTTCTACTGTCTATGTGCCTAATGTTTAGGCAGGCCTAGAAGATTCACTAGTTTATGACACCAAATAAAATCAAAGATATATGAAGAGAAAGAGAAAATAAGATAGAGAAGCTAAAAAGAGGGCCAGAGCTGAGAGCATTCAAGATGAGCGAGACCGAGAGACACGACTATGCAGATGGCCATGGGAGCTGGTGGATCGAGAGCTTCAATACTACTAGGGTTAATGTTGTACCCTATATAATTTTGATTCAGTTCCAGTTGGTGGGACTGTAGCTGATGAGAGTGGGACCCAATCTGAGGGCCCACATTCTGATATTGATGAGCTGGCCCCTTGAGCACATGGGTATGACCTTTATCCTTACTCTATTTATTTTTTTGTCGCACTAGGGTTAGTGCAACAATTATTCATTGGGGGTGGGGGTTATTTCAAAAATCTGGGAGTAGCTGAAAAGTATAAGTAGCTAAAACTAAAAGTCAATTATGACTTACAGGTTTGATGGGGGTAGCTGAGATAGGGAGAAAATCACCGGCCTATGGCAACAAATTATTTTTTATTAATACTTTTTTTGAGTATTTTTAAAAAGTTCATTCGTAATGAAATATTTTATTTTTTATTTTTAATGTAGAATTTTGATGTGTGGTTGTTGAAATACGACTAATTTGAAATGAATATGTTGGGATTTGTGGTTAATAGAATTATTTTGATAAATTTACCCCTCTAAAAAAGTTTTTGTTATGACTGTGTGACGAGTATACTTGTGTGAAACTGTTGTGAATCTAGAAATGGCATTAGGATTAGGTATAGAAAAATTAGGCTAAAACAGTTGCATAACTAGATATGTAGTACTTGGTAATGTAGCTCCGTGAAAGTGTGTGTGAGGTATAATGAGTTCTCGGTATGTCTAAATCTAGAACTTGCCCTGTTGCTTTTACCTACGTCTAGTATAGTAAAGTAGGAAGTGATCATAGGCCCTTTTTATATGAGTCTACCTGAGCCTAAAATGCCCTAACCAAATTAATGAATCCCTTTGATCTAAATATTTGAGACTTTATAGACCAATTTTTTGTTTACACCACTTTCACCTTCTCGTTAACCTTACAATGAACCTGTGTCACCCTAGTTTTATTTTTGACACTGTGCACCTCAAATCAGGCAAAAACCCTAAGTTGAGGGTGGCCATTAAAGGGAGCATAATAGAATTTATAAAGAAAGTACGTATAAGGATAATTTTTAAAACTTGAGAAGGTGTGGTGAAAAGAAAAGAGAATTGAAAAGAAAATGAAAAAGAAAGGAAAAATATAAGATAGAAAACCACACTTGGCCTAATTAGAATTTACTTGAAATGTAAAAGGGAGACATAAGGGTGGAAATAAAAGAAGAAGTGGTAAGACAAGTGGATCCCGAGAAATACGTAGTCTCTAAAAGGATTTTTCACTAAATGAATAAAAAAAAAGATATCATACCAACCCCAAGCCTATATTACAAGCCAAATAAAGTCCTATAGTGATCTTACACGACTATCTTAAAACTTAGGAAAAGAGCATAGGGGGAAAGACTATGGTATTCTATGTACACCGGTGGTACTTTTATGTGAGTGAGACAGTCATTTGGTATATTCCTAAATAGATTGGTTTATCAATTAAATGGGAATTCTTTGATAGTGAGAGCACATGGGCTATGTTACTAGGTTGCTAGATTGTTTGGTGAATGTAGTTGTGTCTATGCCTAGTTATCTTTTGCTAATGTAATGCCATCATTGAATTCCCTCATTTATGTACGTATGCTTAATCGTACTACGCAATTGTAGTTTTAAAAGTTAGAAGTATGGAGGGAATAACCAGATTGAAATCAAGTTCAAAATCACTGTCATGGGTAGGTTAAGATTTTCCTGTTTAAGCTTCATTTATGTATCTGGAAATTGTGATTGGTTTTGTTTGCTTGAAGACATGCAAAGGTCTAAGTTGAGGGTGTTGATGTGGCATGAAAACACATCACTTTCGATGCTTAAAACCTTGAATTTATGCATGAACTTAGGATATTTTGTTAGATATGATTCACTTTAATATATATTGCAGGTGAAATAGGTCGACAATAGTGTTTGAATGAAAAGAGAACAAAAATACATGAAAAAGACCAGTTCTGATCAGTGGACAAGTTAGCTCTTGAGTCATAACATCCTATAGAAATCGTATGCTGATTCGTATGCTCAACAAAACCAAAAGCCAACCTTAAGAGCCAAGTATGGGGAAGATACAAGTTAAGTATCCAAGTCGTAAGCTAGGATACAAGTTCTACAAAGAAATCATAAGCATAATAGAGCCTAAGCTACTACCAAAGAGTTGAAGTCTCATAAGTATACAAGTCAGAAGTCTGAGTATGACTCATATAGAGAAGTCTTACACAAACTAGTGTTTATAGAAGGAAAATACAAAATTCCCCTGTGGATATGATGGAATGGCACAAGTCGTACACTCAGGTACCACTCATAAGCAGAAGTCATATACTGAATAAAAAGTTGAGGCCTTGGGAGAACAAACAGTGGAACAGATACAAGAAGGAAGGGTATAACTCGTATGATGCAGTATGAGTAAAGACCGAGTCATACCAACTTCCGACATAAACTTTTCCTTTCCTATTTTTATTTGGATTTTTATATTATTTTGAGATATTATAAATACCATAGGGTTTATATTTTATGAGACTACGCTCTTTTATTCTTCATTACAATACATTTACAATTATTCTTAAGATTTTGGGTTTTTATTCAATTCAATACTGAAGTTTATTCATCTTATTTCTTGTGCAATTAATTATATGTGTTTTTCATTAATAATAATGGTTTATTATACAAACATGAGTGACTAATTTCCTTGACTAGGGTTGTGGTAACCTTGGCGGATTAGCTATATAAAAGGAGTGTGATACACAATTGTTCTAGTATTTATGTGTGTATCTTAATCTTTTTCATGACAACTAATCTCAAGTAGCTACAGTATCTTGGGATACTATATATTTTCATCCATCCCTAATACAGAGTTTGTGATTGGTAAAAGCAGTTAAGAGAGTGATTTGGGATCCTTCTATCTTCACCTTTTAGTCCTTGTGTCCCATTTAATCACCTGAGACCTAATAAGTAAAGGTTAACTGAGGTTGTAGCAAGGGGCAACAAGGCGGCGCCCTGAGACCCAATAAGTAAAGTGTGAGATTTATCTTCGCACCTAATAAATGGTTGGTAGTAAATATCTTGTATAATTTGCATGCAGAACAATAAAATAGTTAGGTTGATCACGAGAAAATTACGAAGTTAAGAAGCCAGGGGGAACACAAGCCTAGTGTTCATCTACTATTGTCCATAACTCAAAAACACTCAATATTTGGTTACTACCTGCAATTGATAATTAAGCCCCCCATTTAATTTCCTCAACTTTTCATGGATTACATCAATTCCAGTAATTGTTTATGTTTTCCTTATGAGATCAACCCCAACCTAGTTGGGTTATTATATTTTCAATCAACCATATTATTCTTCCATTTGTAGGGTAGTTTTGGGTGACATTAACTGACATGATACTCGAGCAACAAATTTAATATATATTATAAATTCTAAATAACTGAGTAAAAGCATAATCAACATGAAATAATTTGTTCAATACATAACTGATCAAAGTTTACAACACAATAATCTAAAAGAGAGAGATAGAGAGAAACTTAAATTACAAATACTAACTCTGAATGACCTTCTATGAAGCCTCTAATTTATTGACTATAGATAGCTGGGACATAGCTCTAACTATCCCAAATCAATATATATGAATAAGAAAAAAGTACAATACAAGAACTGCAACTAACTCGAGTCCTTTATATAAGAGAAATCACCACCTGCTTGCTGAATACTATGAAATGTCTGACCTTTGTATGTGGGATACCTCTGGTACCTACATCATGAAGGAATGTAGCCACAAATACACATATATGGTCAATACTTTGGAATGTACTAATTTTTTGAGAGATGCACTAAATCATGAAAATACTTAATGTATGCTTTACAATCATGGTCATAAGCTATTTGATAAAATATGCATTTAAATTATGGATGTATGTAAAAGCTTTAAGACTTATTAAAATTTCTATATCATAAGTTGAAAGCATTTTGTAAGCTAGAAAGTGGTAGAAACATGAGTACCATATAACAATCTCAAGTTAAAGTTAAATAGGCTATGATACCATACTGAGGATTATGTATCAAGATTGACTATGAATGAATGAATATATAAAATGAATGCAAGACCAAGTAATGCATGTGTTGAAAAAATCTAAAAATTGAATAACTGAATGGCTGATAAACTGAACACTTGGTCATACAAAACTGAGCTAATGTGGTCTGAATACTGAACTAAGACTGTAGGATCTTATATTTAACCGGCATGCCCAAATCTAAGCTAATTGGGGTCCAACCTGTAACCTCAGTTTGAAGGGTGTCAATACCTTACCATGAGTACTGACACTAACTTTGTGGATCCACAAAGTTGATGTTTTGAAGGACGTCGTGTCACCCAAAACTAGTAGATGCCCCAGGAGAGTATCAACCCTAAGCTGGCTGAAATACCTCTCATAACCTACATTGGCTAAATAGTTATTGAACTTAGGGACTTCTACTAAAGGTCTCATGCTAAGCTGGAAGAAAAGCCTTCATCCCTAAATTTGCTCAGTGCTAAGTAATACTTCTAACTAAAAATACACAAAAGCATAAACTAGTACGTGGATTGATAACTGATTTCTCAAATATGGTATTCCAAAAATAACAGTGCATGTATAATTTAAAGTAATCATGAACATGTTAAATGATGTATTTAGCATGATATAATACTAGTGATTGATTATTATTAAAATGTTATAAATTTCATGGTACAAACATGGTATGAATAACTTAAACTCTTGAAAGCTATAGAACGCATGATCATCTAGGTATCGGGTGTTCATAACCCACCAGTCTTGAAATATACATTAAAACGAAAACATCGTTAAAATACTAGAAGGAAATTCATGATTCGGAGACACAAAACATAGTATATATGTATATATCACTAAACTGATGAAATCCATGATTATGAATATGGGAAGATGTTAAACTTTTGAGACCAATATGCTAACATGGTTCAATTTCAAGATTCATCTGCAATTCAAGAAATTTCATGGTTTACATAGAACCTAAGAATAATGGATAAATTAAATTTGAAAGCTTTGGGAACACTTTGGGACTCAAAGGGTAAAAGGAACCCATTGATGAGTATCTCAAATACCTGATTTTCATGATTTCTTAAAAAGAAACATGGATTTGGAACCTTGGGATGTGAATTCTTGGAAGAAACTCTTTCTTAGATCTCTTGAGAACTTGATAGGAAAAGGGATCATGTATTTGATGTATTTGAGGTTATGGAAAGATAAAATAACATTTATATCAGTCATAGGATAGTTTAGGATGTAAATGGCATGTTTAACCTTAAAAAGCTGAAGAGAAACACGAATTTTAGCATTTTTGGCCAAGGTCCACGCCAGGCTAAAAATCATAGAGCACAAGGTTCGTGACACGCTTAAATTGTGGACCCTCGCTGGTTCCTCACAAAAATGCTTATAACTTTTTGCTCAGGTATCAAATTAAGGTGATATCAAATGTGTTGGAAAGAGGAACATTTATCTATATTTTGGTGGGTCTTGCGCTCCAAAATTCCATGTATTTAATATGTTATACACATTCAAAGTTGACCCTTGTATAATCGAATACCAAAATTTTGGTCGAATCAAAAGCTCTTAACTCAACTTTTCATTAAGTGTTTACTATGAACACTTTCACCTCAAAAGTACTCTTCACACTACTCTAATGATCATGACATATATATTCATGTACGAATCATGGGATTAGAGTTTTTATGCATAGGAATAATGATTCAAATTCTACCCAAAAAATACAGGGTGTTTTAAAGACCATTTAGACCTAAAGCACTATCTCCATTCTTATGAAAAACTTCCCTCTTTACTTCATCCTAATTTGGTAACCTGCTTAGGAGAACATTTTTATCTTTAGAAACCATTTCTGGGATATAAATAAGAAATGACAAATTAAAAGGGTCCCTTTCTTATTTCAATTGATCTTGATAAAACTACATTACTTCTTCTTCTACATCTCCTTCATCTTCTAACCAATTATAATTTGCACCTTGTATTCTCATAACTTTCAATCTCTATCTTCTTTCTTTCACTAGACTATGGAAAAATTTAGTATTTCTATCCCCTTTAACAAACCAATTATACTCGCTTTCTATTGCCAGTTGCTCTCCTCTAAATGGAAGTATCTAGTATTCTCAGCTTTGGCTCTCTGTATGATAGTCCTATTCTAAGTTGTGGGTAATTCTTCAAACAACTATTCCATTATTCTAGAAATTTCTTCTTTGATAATCAATTGCTAGAAAATATCACCATAGTTTTTTTTGCTCCACACTGTCACGTCCCTTTTTACCTTTTGGATCTTTCTCTTGAAGTCTAAGAAAAGATTAATGAAAGAATTATCATCCAAATTTTTTTTGATCAGTTCTTTAAACTCCCCATGTTAGGTCCAAAAATTAAGAAATTTGAATGGTTTCTTAATAGGGAAGATATTATTTTGACAGACCACTAGCATTAGTCCATGATATGACCCATCACTAGGTAAATGTTCAACTTGTATATTATTATACTGTGTTTAAAAATCTTTAGTGGATAGTACTCTATCAATTCTTTCAAAAATATAGTCCACACCCACTCTCTCTTTCCACCAAGTGAAAGGACTACCTTTGTAAGGTACTTGACTTAGATTTGAGGATTCTATAAAAGTCCTAAAATATTCAACATCAATACCAACAAAAGGAAAACGTCAAATTTTTTTTATCTTCATTCAAAATTACATTAAAGTCACTATATATTAGCCACAGACTATTTATTATGGTTGCAACAAAATATAGATCATTCCAAAGCTCCAATCTTAGTTGTTCCTAACATTTTTCATAGACAATGGAAGCATTAAAAGTAGATCTAGAGTATACCTCTTGAATATAAATAGTAATTTGCTGATCTAAGTTTCTTACCATATTCATATCATAACCTTGATTGCTAAAAGCCAATATTTTCTCATTACTATTATGGACTGCCGGAGACATCTTCAATCTTGATTTATACCTATTGATTGTTCTATAATGATGAAAAGGTTTTACTAAATCCACAAAATAAAATTATGAAAATTGTGCAATATTTGCACTCTTTGAAAATCTTTTCATGACTTTGTCAATCTTAAATTCCATATGAGGGATTTCAATATTTAGACACTTGCTTAGTAACCACCTTCTTTTTAGGTTAGACTTTAATAGGAAGTGCTGAATCACTATTTCTTTGTTGTTTTTTTTAACTTTTTCTTGTTAATTTGATTGCCTGTAGAACTCTTGGAGAAAGGTCACCATCTCTGAAAATTTGATCTTCATTTTTATTACTTATTCTTCACTCTCTGATGATTTTTTTATCTATTTTAGGAAAATGGATTAGTATACTATTCAAAATCTTATTAGAGGATTCAATTTGCTGCAGCCTTATTCCTCTGTTATCAACTTGCATCGCTGTGGGCACTTCCATGATAGTTAAGTTCTCTAACCTTTGATATTGCTTATGTAAATCGTCAGTAAAAATCCCTACCTGCTAAAGTACTTTGTTACTTGATCTAGCTTTTACTGTACATATAAGAAACTTCTCCTTATTGCTATTGTGTAATTGGTACTCTGTAGGTATTTTCTAATATTTTTTTGATGATATCCAGCCACTTCGGGGATTACTACAACTTTCATAGTTATCAACCTATTTTGGGAATCTCTATGAGAATTATATTTAATATCTTTTTGTACATGTGTGTCATCAACATGCATTCCTGTAGGCATCTCTATGTTGTTTATTGGTTGATTAGCGTCAACTATCTTATTTTATATTCTTGTTACCTCTTCCTTTTGTTGCTTGGTTGTAGATGTCTTACTAACCCACTCTTTGATGGATTGTTTTTTACTTCTTAATTATTTAAAAGTTTTCATTTTGTTGGTTGCTATTGCTGGCTGTCCCCTCCAATCTCCCCATATTTTTTACAGTTGTAATAACATCTGTGGATTGTTTGTCAGAAGCATTTACCTCAAGCGAGGCAAATGTATTGATAGTCCTGTCAGACATCATAGCCTTTTGATTAAACATCATATCCACAATTTTGTTAATGGTAAATATTCTTGTTGGATTCCACAGTGTCTTAGTATAATACACAGTCATCCCCTTTTCTTCAGTTTTCTTATCATATTTTGTTGTGTATAGCTTCTTTAGCTCAAGATGAATAACTCTACAATTTGCTTCATCATGTCCTTAGAGTCTACATTCTCTATAGAACTTAGGGACTGTATGATATTTAATTTTAATCCTCAAAATCCTCTCTATTCTTGACTCATTAGTTTGAGTATTAATAATCTCCATCTCATAAAATTCAGGAATTCAACCAGCAAATTAACCTAAACCTTAACCCTAGCACAACTAGGTCTAGTTTTGTTAATAGTTGTTGTATCTAAATGTAATGGCTTCCCAATTGCTAAAGATAAAGTAAATATATATTCTTTCACAAAGAAAGTTCGCTTCAAGTCTAGAAAGAAGCTCCATGCTAAGGATTTTGAGATTTCTTCATCCACCCAAAAATTTGCATCACAAATAAATGGTCTCATAGGATAGGGGGTAGCCTTCTATGTCCGAAAAGTAATAAACATTTTTGGATAGCATGTTAATAAAATCCACATACCTACTTAGATTTATAAGAATGGATCTATGCCTTAAAAACCAATGTTGCAATCACATTTAACATTGTATAGTTTGAAAATTTAAACCGGAAGATCTTCTAATTCAGGCCAAACATATGAAAACTTTCCAAAAATTGCATGTTAAAAGTTTTTGATAATATTCATTCTACAAACTTCATCTTCAGTCCATTAGATTTTTGAAATTCCATATCTATAGTGAAACTTTTTAATAGGAATGAGATCCACCTTTGGGTAATATTTGGGAAATTCCTAGGGGCTTTAAAGAGGTTAATGTATCTACCACCTATTGAAGAATTAATTCCTTTGTAATCCCCCTTAGTCAAAAGATCTGATGGTTTAGTAGAATGTATATTAGGTTTAGAGAATAGGGGTAGAAATTCCTGATTTGAGAGAGCTATATTCTAATTTGCGCTAATATCCAGCTAATCAGTGGCCAAATGAGACTAGTTAGACTGAGGGTACTATACAAAGGAAACTAATATCATATTCAAAACATGACTGACTTAGAACATGATTGCATAACTAATTTAGAAACATGATACATGAACTGAACTAATTTCGTGAATACATGCACTGACATGACAATGATTGTAAGACTGGGATAGAAACGAGAGTGTCAACTGATGAGTAACTATTACTTCAAGCTAGATACAATTTCATTAAGAAAAATGAAAGGTTTAAGACATGAATACTCCGGTTATTAAAATACATATCCCCGTTGGGATACTTTGTCCCCCAAATCATACTGACTTGGCTGAAATACTAAGGAAAAACTGAGATGATGCACGGAAAACTTATGGACTGAATCATGACTGAATATCTGAGATCTGAAACTGATGCATGATTCATGAACTAAACTTAATTTATGACTTGCATGGTTGTGAATGAATTAACTCATGAATCGGAAAGATGGGAAACCATAGGAACTTGTCTACTAGACTGCTAGACTGGATTGCTGGCTATACAGACTGAATTATACTGAAAGATTATACTCAACTACACATTTCACTTGTAAAAAAACATGACATACAAGCCTATCTTCATAACCACACGTGAACTGGCAGGTAAACCACCACTAAAGTATCTTTCTAATATTCTCTAAACCTCTATCCTTAAAACTTTTATGCACTAGCCCAATAAAATAGACATAGAATTTTAACTAATCATGACATAAGGAGAGGTCATTCAAAGTTAGAACATGAGGACCTGAACTATGAAAGACTAAATTTGATATTAAAATAAGGTCTAAGGAATAAAATATCAATGACATGAATTTGCCAGAGAGGTCTGAACTGAGGACATACATGACACGATCTAAATTTCGCTGATTATTAGGAGTGTAGCATGAACACTAGAACTGAACATACTGTAAAACATGAGTACCTGAGTCATGAGCTCCATGACCTGAGTTTGGAGTTCATGATTTCATGGAACAGGATTTATACTGCTGGGTGAACTGGAACTCGTCATACTAGAAATTGAAAGCGTATATGGTTTTTCTATAGAGTGCATGAATATGATTTGTGGTGAGGGGGCTGACATGTTAGGCATGAGTAGATGTCATCATGTCTTAAAAACTATGAACTAAGATAAGAATAGGTTGTGAATCATCCTCCCTTACTGCTTTTCTACATATACTGGCACTACTACAAGAATCTGAGAGCCTGACTTGGTTACTTGTTCTATTATCTCCCCCCTTAGCTTTAAGACATCATCTTAAGTCTGTGACTACTTTACTAAACTCTAAACTGAACTACAGTCACTTTATTCTAGATTCTGGGGGTATAATAATACACATGAATGATAAACTCATCCACACAATCATACTTAATCTCAAATCAACAAACTTAAATTCTTGCATACACTGTTCAAGCCTACTGATTCACCTTTCATACAACTAACCCCAAGAATATATAATCTACTAAATCTGAATAATACTATCCCAATTCTACTACTGCTAAACTTTTGGGTTCATACTTCTAACTCTAAATCACATACTGTAAAGGGGATTCTGAGTACAAAATCTGAGAGCACATCATACTTTGGCTTTAATACATGATTTTCATAAACATGAACGAAATATTCCAAAACTTATGACATAAGGGCACTGATGGGATACTTTCTGAGCCAAGATGCAATCCCATAACTATTTGTGGTGATTGGCTGAGGAAATACTATCTGTAAGGACTTAAGATTTACTATTTCTATCGCCTAAAAACTAAGGCAGAGTTAGCATGAATAGAGAAATATGAGAATCTGCATAAATTTCTTATATAATACTTCTACTACATGATCTGAGACTTAAAAGAAGGAAAACATTTCCTAAATGCCCTATAGACTCTTGAAGAAAAGTATAGACGTCTTCGTACCGTTCTACAAGACTCTACTAAATACAGCTTCATAGACACCCTAGGACACTTGAACTCTACGCTCTGATACCAAATTTGTAACGACCTAAGACTACCCCCTAGTCGTCACCCAGGACTTGGAACCATAAGTGATCCCAAGCTAACACATGAATTGGTATACTATTAAGAAACTAAATTATAACATAATAAATAGTTGTTTTACTACACGGAAACATAATCATACTGAAAATCTAAAATAGATAAAATATTGATAAATCTGAAGGATAAAACTAAAATTACATGACTGACTCTTACTGATATCTATGAAGCCTCTACTATATTGACTATAGATAGATGGGACATCATGAAAGTAAATGAACTGTGCATAAACTAAACTATCTAGAGTTCCCAAAGTAGGAGAACTCATTACCTGCTGGCTGGAATCTGCAACTGTCTGATCGTGATGTGCAGGATATAATTGGTACCTACATTATGAAACAATTTAGCCATATAGACATATATGTGGATTAGTACTTCTGGAATATACTGAGTATGCAGGGGTGAATGCAATAAGCAAAACTAATTTCCTACGTAATCGTAAAACATGCATGCTAAGTGCAAGTAGGCTCACCAATAGGATGAAATAAATTGAAAACTAAAATATCTTAAAGCAGAGTGACAAACATTTTATGATAATATGGTGAATTTCTACACTTAGTTTTTGTAAAACTTTACTTTAATGAAATAAGTATAACTGAAGCTGGGATATGATAAAACATAGATACTGTATGAATACTGGTTCTGAAACTACGTGATGGAGACTGACATAAATTAAGGATCTGAATATACAATCATACTAAGCATGACTGCATGAATGCATAAACATACTAACTTATCTAATTAACTGAATAACTAATAGCTGAATACTAGGCATGTAAGACTGAACTGTACTTAGTCTGAATAACTGGACTTAAACTGTAGAGTATTATGCATATGAGAAAGGGACTAACTGAGTAACATGAGATAATTGAGCATGAATTCATGAAGACTTTATTATCTTAAAATGCAAGACCAAGCATATAACATAATTCTAAAACAGTCTGTAAACTGAGGTACTAAAATACTAATAACTGAATCACTGATAATTGTATTCTATGGTCAAGCAAACCTGAAACTAAACTGAGTTACTGATCTGATTACTTGTCTAAGACTATGACTGAGACTGTAACAGAGACTATACTAGAAATGAATATTTAGTTTTGATAACTGAGTAACTAAAATTTATGATTATAGATTACTGAGTTATTGATACCTGCGTGACTATTTTTGACTGTCCTAATTTTGTAGAACTAAACTGAGTTCTATACTGAGACTGAAATTAAAAATCTAGGAGGTAATCATCTAACCAACATACCTCTCTCTAAACTGATTGGGGTCCAACCTATAACCCCAGTTGGAAGGGTGTCAGTACCATGCCACAAGTAAAGACAATATAAAGAGTCACATTCAATCTGCTAGGTGCTCTAAATGAGAATGGTGGTACCCTCAATCTAGCAGCTAAAACACCTTATCAACCCTCAATCTAGAAGGTTCATGTCTCAACCTACGCTTGCTACGTAGTTCTAGAACACAAGGACTTCTTCTAAGGATCACACCCTCTACTGGCAGGTAAGTCTCCATCCCTAGGTTCATTTGGTGGTGAATCCTACTCTTAACTGAATAGACACTGAACTGATATCTAAACTGTACTAGGCTGGACTAAACTCTGAGTGATTATGTTCACTAACTAAACTTGACTAAGTTTACTGAGTTTTGATGTTTGACTGAATACACTTAGTTCTGTACTAACTGGATACTATTGATCGTGATATTTTTGAGACTATTCTGTAGCTACTGTAGCTCTAGGTCAACAGTTAAAGTTTTGGATATTAAATACCCCTATGACTCAATATCATTGAAAGTAAAACATGGCATGATCAGAATAGTATAACAATAGTAGCTTGTTTACAATACTTTCATTTAGACATTTAATCAAACACTTGAAAGGCATGAACTTGTACATGAATGGAACGACATGATAACATGTCATTATCATAAACTTGAACATGGGAATACCTTAAACATGGGAACATAGCATGATTATATAACTAAGATCATGAATTGAGGAATTGACATTTAATTCACTTGAAATAGGACACGAGCATTTCATGAAAACATGTAAAGTTTATAGCTTGAGCATAAGAATGTCTTAAACATGACGGAATAATAGAGTTACATGGAAAAGTTCATAGCTTTGGGATTCATCTTGAAATTGACTTAATCATGATATGGGAATTCCATCAAACATGTGGATGGCAATAATATAAAACTTGGAAATATTGCTAAACATCATGAATATAAGATGTATCAGGGAATTTACTTGAATAAAGCATGGGAAATTCAAATTCAAATGTGGAATTTAAAATCTTTCATGGAATCATATATGGGCTGAATTGAATTAAAAACATCATGAAAACATAAAATCAAATCTTTCTTGAACATAAAAAATACCATAATAATGGAGAATTCATTCTTTAATGAAAAGAAAAGAGCTTTTCAGATCCATGGATGAAAGAGGAACCATAGATGAACTCCTACATACCTTAAAGCTTTAATCTAAAAGGAGAAACACAATCTTGAAAGAATTACTGAATTAGGAATCTAGGGTTCTTACTTTTCTTAGAAAAAATTAATGAAGTTCTTGGTGTTCTTGAGGAGGCTAGGGTTTTTCTTTGAGAGAAAGGATGAATAATTGAGTGTATATTGCTTTTGGGGGCTAAAATTAAGTGTTATGGACAGATTTGGGTGAGGGAAAGTGACCAAAGTGCCGCTAGACCCTTTAGAAACTGAATTAGTGCATGAAATAGTTCCGTCACACGCAGGATGCGTCGTGTCACTATCGCGTTGGCTTACTATCTCACATGGAAAATGCCATAACTTTTTGGTTAGGTATTGGATTTAGGCAAAATTGGTATCGTTGGAAAGCTAATTAAATTATCTATAAATTTATGGTTCTTGATATATAAAATTCTACACATATAAAAATCTATACATATTTAAAGTAGACCCTTATGGAATCGACTACCAAACTTTAGAGAGATCAAAGACTCTAAGCTCAACTTTATTCTAATTGATTCTTATGAACATTTTTCACCTCAAAAGAAAATCAAACATAAGAATAAAGATCATGAAACTTATATTCACATGGGAATTATTTAGATTATAACTTATATATATAGGAATGACTGTTCAATGACTAGCCCAAAAATGCGAGGTATTACACTGATTTTTGAATAACATTGAATACAAAAAAATCATCTTCTTACCTTATTTCTAAGATATTATTTTTATTTATGTACTTTGTTGTTTTTTTTCCTCAAACTCATAGTTGAAATTGTATAGGAGCCTGTCGTTACAAAATTTCTGGTAGAGTTGGTCTAAATAAGTGTCACCCCTTACAAGAAATGTTAGCATTCATGTTTATCTCACTTTTTATTTTGAATAATATCATTTTGTATCTAAGTCAAAATTAATGGTTGCATTAGCCTCATGAGTCAAAGTAAGAAAACTCAAAAATTAGTAAATTATGTTCTGCCAAAATCTAGAGATTTCCTAATCTTGTGTCCCTACCATAGGTATAACATATCTCCTCCAGATCATGGAAAGTGTCAAAAGAGAAAAAAAATAGGAATATACTACTACAGGTAGTGGATTGTATCCCTTGGCAGCTCTAGACATGGTGGAACAAAATAGATTCATTTGATTATGCTGAGATAGATAAGTATATGAGTTTTTTATCAAGCATCATGACAATCAACCCTATCAGGGAGGTGGTTGATGCATTGTTGACTTTCTGGGATCCGATGAAACGTATTTTTCGCTTCTCAGATTTTGAGTTAACTCCGAGTTTAGAGGAGATAGTGGCTTATATTGGATTTGGGGATATGTATCAGAAAAATACTTATAGCCCCAAGACTCATCTCGATAAACAAATTATGTAAGCTCCTAGAACATAAAAGAAGAATAAAGGAAAGATGGTTGGGTCTCCTTTATAGTTTTTGTATGAAAGATACGGAAGGCAAGAGGGGTTTGAAGAGCTTGGTAAAAAACTATGTAACAAGGGATGTTTTACATTCATGGTAGCCTTTTTAGGAACTATGGTCTTCCCGAGGAGACAGAGAAAAAAATAATATTTTCTTAGTTTGAGTGGTACATATACTGATTAAAAAAAGGATTCCACTATGGTACCAATGATTTTGTTGATATTTACTACGATCTAACCATTTGTCATAAAGGAAAAGATTTTTTAAGGGATGTAATATCTTACTAAAGATATGGATTATAGAGCATCCTTATCAACATCCTACGGTTGTAAAATTTATTCTTGAATAAGTCAATTACATCAACTATTATGAAAAAATGATAGAGAAATATAAATTTCCAGAAGGATTTAGAGAGTGGGATAAGCTTTTTACTCACTGACAGCAGATAAGATCACTTGGAATCTACCTTGGTTCCCTTGGAGGCAAGTCATACATAGATCCATTATTCAGCCGTTCTTGTTCTTGGTTGGTATTAACGGTGTTCAATCATATGTTCCAATAAGGGTCCTATGTCATCTAGGCAGACGTCAAATAATTTCGAGAATAGAAAACATGAAAGAGTTTGTGTTTGAGGTTAGACCAGAGATTTCCCTTCAAGATGGATTGGCACAAAAGATTTGGGATAGTTATATTATTATGGGAATTAAAACAATGGTCATAAAGCATGAGAAAGGATAAGTACACCCAAGCTACCATGAATGGTTTGAAAAATAGCTGCCTCCACTAGTCATACCGAAAGATCGATTAAGGGACCCATAAATCAAAAAGCTACAATAAGGATAGGGATCAAGAGGGCCATGCGAGAACATCATAATGTCAACCAATATTTGAGAGCATAATTGGAGCATGCTAGGGCATCCTTGACTCAATAACAAGCAAATAAGGATGCAGAACATGAGGCAAGATTTAAGCAAGAATTATTAGAAGTAAAGAAAAATTATCAGTCCACTATTCAGGTGCTAAATATTGATCTAGAACATCCAATGAAAAGAATAGAAGAACAATAGAGGGAAACTGATAAAAAGAAAGATAATTTAGCAGATATTAAAGTTGCATTTCGAGAGAAAATCAAGTTGGATAAAATTAGGGTATCATATATTATTGAACTTCCCGTATATCACCGCCAACAGTCAGAAGAATTTAAAAAAAACATGCAAGAAGAATTTGATAAAGAGAGATCTTAGTGGATACGTGAAAGAGGGATACTACGAGAACAACTGTAGGTTGGTTCCGCTCGTGAACAACATGCAAGAGAGATGATTGATTCCCGTGATCGGCAGGCCTAAGAATGGGTTAGACTTTTAGTTGACTTTGAGAGAAGGTCTGATGTGTGGCACATGATACCACCAGAATGGGTTTGGACTACCAACAGTTGATTCTAGAAATATTTCTTACACAAGTACCAGCTTTCACCCAACGTCTCACCACTTAATTGGAAGACATATACTTGGGTTTAGGAGGTTATATCAAGAGAAAATCTCCTTGATTAAGCATGTTGAAGATGTGAGAATCATTGGAAGATGTTGAGACACAAGAGTTTAGTTTTATGGATGGATAATTATTTTCTTTGTCACAGTTTTTCAATGTCAGTTCTAGAACTTCTTGTTTAGATGTTATGTTTTTTAGTTAATCTTATTTGTTTAAGTTTAGTTTTATTTGTCAGATGTCAGTTGGTAGGTTTTATCTTAGGGGTTGTGTCATTTGTTTTGTCGTACTTGTATTTGAAAATTACTAAATATAATGAAGTTGGTCGTTTATTTCTATATTTATTACAAACATTTTACTTCACTTACTTTATTTATCTTCTTAAAAAAACACATTTTTTTCTAAGTCTTTTTTAACTACGTAAGATCTAATTCATTTCCTGGCATGATATATAGGCAACCATTCAAAGGGTTCGATTAAAATTTTTAAAATTTGTGCCTAGAAAAGCTGGGATTAAACACAAGGCCTTCCATAATAGGATGGGAAATTCATATAGAGGGATAACATACAATGCAACATTATAATGTGTTAAATATGTAATACTCACCTATTTTTTACTTAATTCAGAGAAAAGATAAAGTAGTTGGTGGTTCGTTTGTGGTTTAAACTAGAATCTTATCTATACAACACAAGATACAAAGAAAAGAGAAATATGACCCACAAAGAGGGTGTAAAGTTTGACAATGATGAAGATCAAAATCTGTTGATTTCACAGGAGCTTACATCAATAGAAGAGAATAAGTTATTGAAACAACAGATAGTAGATGTATCAAACTTGGTTGAATGGACAAGCCCTACCTTTCTTAATTCTTGGATTTTAGAATACGAATCCCACTCAAGTCCAAACTGGCGATCTATTTTAACAACCTGGATTCGGCCCATAAGATAATGTGTCTTGCGCTGCTGGTACTTTTACCATGTGTCCACCAAATCCTTCTATCACAAATAACCCATTTTTCACACTTGTAGCACCAGCTAATGCAGGTCCTCAATCAACAGTACAGATGACTATGGGTGAACCAAGTCATGATCAATTGTATCCTCCTAAAGTAACTTCTAAACCCTTAAATTCATATTATCTATTCATAAACGCGGTTCTCCTATCGTGATTAAGAAGACTATTAATAATGCGAATAAAGAGGAGATATCTAGTAAATTATGAAGTTTGGAGTAGAGTATGAGAAATATACAAGGACTAAGAAGGAAAAATAGTGTTTCATACAACAATTTATGTATGTTTCCTGATGTCTATTTGCCTCCAGGTTTAAAACTCCTAAGTTTTACAAATACAAAGGACATGGAGGTTCCGAGGCTTATTTGAAAAGGTTCTATAATAAGTTATGTTGAATGGGGGCAAAGAATAGTTGTTGATGGCTTAATATGGAGATAGTCTAGCAGGGATAGCTTCAGAATGGTTCATTGGCCAAGATATTTCTAAATGGCATATTTGGGATGACATGGCTTGAGATTTTGTCCAACAATTTCAATATAATATTGATATAGTACCAGATCATACCATACTTGCTAACATGAGTAAAAAGTCAATTGAAAGTTTTTGAGAGTATGTCGTTAGATGGAGAGAGCAAGCTACAATAGTCAAACCATCCATAAAGGAGTCTAAGATGATTGATAGTTTTCTACAGGTGCAGGAGCCTGACTATTCTACAGGTGCAGGAGCCTGACTATTACCATCATTTACTTTCTTCTATTAGAAATATGTTTTCTGAGGTCATTAAGGTCGAAGAGATGGTAGAAAATGCAATTAAGTGAAAAATTATAAGCCAAGCAACTTTAAAAGCAACAACACAAATGATTCAAAATAGTTTAGAAAGTATTGGTGGGAGGAAACGAAAAGAGGATGTAGCTACTATTGTACCAAGTCCATGATAGTATGTTCCTCCACAAAATCCATTATATTTTAGTCCATCTCTTTCATATCCTATCTATAATGCACACCTATATCTTTGAGCTCCTTCTTACCCGCAATGGCCTGCACCATCTATTCAGAATCATTCTACAATCTAGCAGTTCAATAAGTCCCCCCTAAATCTACTTTCCAACATAAAATATACTCTAGGATGGCTAATATGGGCAAAGATAATTTCATTTCTATTGGAATATCTTATGCTAACATGTTTTAGAGACTGAGGGACATAAATGTTCAAAGTACAATTATGAGATGGATCCCAAATCCTCCTCCAAAAAACTTGGATTATTCTAGATGATGTGCATACTATTTTGATGCTCTAGGGCATGACACAGAGAAATGATGGTACTTGAAAACAGCAGTTCAAGAGCTTATCAACACACAATAAATTTTGGTGCAAAGTCTAGATGCTCCAAACATTAACCAGAATCCACTACCGACTTATACTGAAACAAATATGCTCGAGTTGATACCTAATGGCGAAGAGGCTGTAGTTTTCTTCAAGACTATTTTTAAGATCAAAACTGATATGGAGAAGTCAGCAAATATTGTTGATTTAAAGAAGGTAAAGCCTACAGAAGTGGAGCAGGTGGTAACAAAACCAAAAATGTCGAATACTTCTTTGATTATGGGGAAAGAAACTTCAGAAAGTATTGGGTCAGGTTAGAAAAAGCCAAAGCTTATTGTTTCCGGAAGGACCACCAAGCCTCTCTTAATTTTAAATGGAGTTCCTATAACTCCAATTGTGATTAAATTGGTGTCATAACTTCCTATGGTTAACGCCAAAATAGTCCCTTGAAACTAAAATCCCATTATGGTGACATATAAGGGAAAAGAAGTTATTGAAGAAGTTAATGGAGTAGGAGGATTAACCCATTCATGAAGGTGTTATGATCCAGCCAAACAAGGTAATGAAGACCGAATGCTAGTCAAAAAACTAGCTAACAAAGAAGAGGTTGAAGAATTTCTTATGAAGATGAAGTTGCCAAAATATTCTATTGTAGAAAAATTGAGAAAGACGTCATCGCAGATTTCTTTATTGTCTTTATTGATACAATCAGATGATCACCACACAGATATAATGATGATTTCAAATGAGGAAAATATGACCAGCGAGATTAAGGTGTACAAGCTGGAGAAAATTGTTGGAAGAATTTTTTAGGTAAATAGGATCACTTTCTGGGATAATGAATTCCCCATGGATGGTATTGGACATAATCAAGGCCTCTATATTACTGTAAAGTATGAGTATTAATTAATAGAGGATCGGGTGCTAATATTTATCCTATGTAAACTTTGCAAAAGCTAAATATTAATGTGGAAAGGATCTGGCCTATGATATATAGGTCAAAGGATTCGATGGAGCAAAAATAGATGCCATTGGTAAGATAGAGCATGTACTAACAATAGGGCCTCTGGAATTTTCTGTGGATTTCCAAGTGCTGAACATGGATTTTTCATATACTATGTTATTGGGAAGGCCATGGGTTCATAGGGCTGGGGAAGTCGCATATACCTTACACCAAATGATTATGTATGAAAATGACAGACAAGAAATAGTTGTTCCTGGTAAAAGGGATTTGTCCATGTATAAAGATTATTTAGTTTTATTTATTGAGGCTGATAATAAAGATGGGGTACCAATTTATTAAGCTTTTAAAGTAGTGGCGGTTGAGCATATCCCCCAGGGGAATCTTATCACAAAACCACAATTATTCTCTATGTCTATTATGGCAGTGAACGAAATATTAAAGAATAGTTTGGAACCAGAGAAAGGTTTAGGGATGTCTTTATAAGGAAAGGCTCATCCAGTATACCTCTGTGAGAGATTTGGTAGCTTTGGTTTTGGATACGAGCCTATTTTTTAGATAGAAAAAGGCTAAAAGTGTAAAAAAGTTTCATGGTCACTTTCCAAGCCAATACCGACACTCAACGAGTCTTCCATCAAAGTTAGTGCTATTGGGTTCTCTATGATACCTTCCATAGAGTCAGCGAATTATGATGATATAGAATTAATTGGCCTCTTCCAAAATATGTTTATTGAAGCTGATATGGTTGAGATTAGGGAAGGTTCCAGTAATGCAGATGTGCAGTTTATCAACCCTGATATCTAACTTAACAATTGGGAGGCCACTCTTTTCCCTATTATAAAGGATTCTTGGTAGTTTGTTTGTTTTCTTTCTACAATTTGAATTATTATAAGCTTGTAATTCGGTTACCTGTCTTATTGATTTTAGTTTAAAACTCTTCTATCTTTGTGTTTAGTAAAATGTAGTTTCCTTATGTTTTATTTTGAGTCTAATATTTATTTTCCATTATAGAGTTCTTTCTATACTGATTCTAGTGATATGAAATGCATCAAGAATTGTCAACTAGATCTTCAAAGTCAAGATAATTATGGAATATTGAATAAAGAAGTTGAATAAGATGAAGAGGAAGAATTCGACGAAATAAGCAAAGATTTCAAACCGTTTGAGAATAATTCAAACCCCAATATGAATGAAACTGAGACAAACGATCTAGGGGAACATGAAAATATTAGGGAGACTAAGATAAGTGTACATGGTTGACCACAATAAAAGAAAGATATAATTAAAGCTTTGCTTGATTACAAGAATATCTTTGCATGGTCTTATGATGACATGCCCGGTCTGAGTACTGATTTGGTAGTTCATAAGTTGCCAATTAATCCTGCCTTCCCTCCTATCAAGAAAAAGTTAAGAAAGCTTAAAAATAACATAAGTATAAAAATCAAAGAAGAAATCATAAATCAACTTGAGGCTAAAGTCATTCGGGTGGCGCAATATCCTATTTGGTTGGCGAATATTGCCCCTGTTCCTAAAAAGGATGGCAAAGTTTGGATGTGTGTTACTTATCATGATTTAAATAAAGAAAGTCTGAAAGATCATTTTTCACTTCCTAGTAGTCATAAATTTTTGGATAATTTTTCCAAACATGAACTTACATTTTTTGTGGATTGTTATGCGAGGTATCACCATATCATTATAGACCAAGAAGATATGGAAAAGACATAATTTATCATATTACGGGCGACATATTATTATCGAGTCATGCCATTTGGACTAAAGAATATTGGGGAAACTTACATGAGGGTGATGGCGACAATGTTTCATGACATGATTCATAAAGAGATTGAAGTTTATATAAAGGATGTGATAATTAAGTCAAAAGAGTTGTCCGACCATGTAAAGGATCTTAGGAAATTCTTCGAAACGCTTCACAAGTATAATCTCAAACACAATCCAGCAAAATATGTATTTGGAGTCCTGTCTGGAGCTTTGGAGATCCTTCTGGAAAGTTCTTGGGCTTTATAGTCAGTAGATATGGGATTGAGTTAGATCCTTTAAAGATTAAAGCTATTCAAGAACTGCCTCCACCAATGAATAATATGGAGGTTATAAGCTTACATGGAAAGTTTAATTACATTAGTAGATTCATTACCCAAATTATGACAACCTACAAGCCAATCTTCAAGTTATTGAAAAAGAATACCAAAGTCGAATAGACTGAACAATGTCAAGAGGCATTTGACAAAGATAATAGATACTTGACAAATGCACCTGGTTTGGTTCCACTAGATCCAAGTAGACCTTTGATATTGTACATGCCTATTTTAGAAAACTCTTTTGAGTGTGTATTGGGTCAACATAATGTAACAGATAGAAAATAACAGGTCATCTATTACCTTAGAAAAGAGTTTACCACTTACGAGGTTGGGTGGCATAAAAGCTGAAGCATTACCTTTCATCTTACACTACTTACCTCATTTCCCGTATGGACCCCTTAGAGTATATTTTTAAGAATCCTATGCCCACAGGAAGACTCACAAAATGGCAGATGTTGCTCAGAGAATTTGATATTGTCTATGTGACATAAACTACAATAAAAGCTCATGCTTTAGCAGATCATTTTGCTGAAAATCCTATTGATGAGGGATATGAACCCTTGAAGGCTTATTTTTTGAATGATGAGGTATTATGTGTTTATAAGGTTATTTCTAATTATTACCTTTCAGGTTGGAAGTTTTTCATTGATGGAGATGCTAATGTAAAAACAGTAGGGATATGAGAGGTTCTTATTTATGAATCAGGACAATACTATCATGTAACAGCCCAACTTTGATTCTACTGTACCAATAATGTAGTGGAATACAAAGCTTGCTTTCAGGGATTGAGACTAACTATTAACATGTGAATCCAAGAACTATTGGTATTAGTAGACTCAGACTTATTAGTCCACCAGATCCAAGGAGATTGGGAGACTCGTGATTCAAAGCTTATACTGTATCGAGATAGTTTGCGAGATCTTTGTCAACGATTTGTATTAGTAAAGTTCAAACATATTCCCAGAGTTCAAAATGAGATTACTGATGCTTTGGCAACATTATAATGAGATTACTGATGCTTTGGCGACATTATCTTCATTGCTTCAATATCCTAATAAGACTTATATTGACCCCTTGTATATATAGATCCATGAACAACATTTATTTTGTAATGTGGTTGAGGAAGAACTTGATGGGGAGCCTTGGTTCCATGATATCAAAGAATATATTCATGCTGGAAAATATCCAATACATGCTAATGGTAACAAAAAGAGAACTATTTGACTACTGGGTAATGGATTTTTCTAGAGTGGGAGAATCTTATACAAGAGGACTCTAGATTTGGGACTTTTAAGGTGCATAGATGCTAAAGAGGCTTCAATAATCATGACTGAAGTACATTATGGGATTTGTGGACTGCATATGAGTGGGTATTTTTTGGTAAAGAAAATACTTCGAACTGGCTACTATTAGCTCACCATGGAGTAGGATTCTATCCATTTCATTCGTAAGTGTCATGAATGTGAGGTACATAGGGATTCGATACATTCTCCTGCATCTTAGTTTCATATAATGACAGCTTCATAACCTTTCATGGCTTGGGGTATGGATATAACTGGACTAATTGAATAAAAAACGTAGAATGGACATACGTTCACTTTGGTGGCCATTGATTATTTTGACAAAATAGGTGAAAGAAATGACTTACAAGTCAGTGACTAAGAACTCATTGGTTAATTTTGTTCAATGTAACATCATTTTCTAGTTCAGCACTCCAAAGATAAATATCACGGAGAATGCTGCGAATCTCAATATCCAATTGATGTAGGAAGTATGTCAGCAATTTAAGATTATGCACCGAAATTCAACTTCTTATCGTCCAAAGTTGAATAGGGATATTGATGCTTCCAATAAGAACCTAAATAAAATACTCCACAAGATGGTGCAAGGTTCCCAACAATTTCATGAAATTTGCCTTTTGCTTTGTTGGGTTATCGTACTACAGTTCATACTTCAATAGGTGTAACTCCTTACTCGCTGGTGTATGAAGCCAAAGCGGTTATACCTGCAAAAATTAAGATTTCATCTCTTTTAGTAATTATAGAAGCCTAAATTGATGATGATTAGTGGGTCAAACTCGATTGGAGTAATTAAGAGTGATTGATGAAAAAAGATTGACTTCAGTATATCATGGCCAACAATACCAGAAGAGAATGGTATGGGCATATAACTGAAAGGTGCTTCCAAGATATTTTGAAGCTGGTCAATTAGTACTAGGACAAATCCTTCTCTATCTGATTGACGCCAAAGACAATTTTTCTCTTAATTGGCAAAGACCGTTCATGGCGAAGAAAGTGTTACCCAATGGTGCATTATTTCTGACTGATGTAGAAGGAAAAATAGAAGGAATGTCGATCAATGTTGATGTAGTCAAGAGATATTATGTATCATATTCATGTAAAATCATGTTATGTATGTTTTTTACTTATATTTTAAAAGATTAAAATGATGAAGGAATTTTGTTCTACTATCCAGATATTATATCAACCCTTGCTTACCCCCTTTGAGCCTTGATTTGAATTTTCTTTCATAACCCTCTTTTGGAATCAATTAAAGTCAAAAGTTCAAAATGAAAAAAAATCAAAAATCAAAATCAAGTAAAACAATGACTTCCTAAACTACGTTTGACCTGATTTTTGCTATGACAAGATACGTAGGCAACCCTACTATGGGGTTCGGTCTAACCAAGTAAAAATTTAATTTACCCAGTATTAAATAAAACTAGGGAAAAAATTTATCTCCTTAAGAGTCAATTCCAAAAGTTGTATGCTTGATCCAATATCATATAAATTATTAAGCCTCATGCTGCCCTTTCTTTCTAATCCTTTCCAAAAACCATGTTACAACCAAAGAAAGACCTTCAAATCGATATTTGAGAAAGTCAAGGCTAAACCAGTTATGGGAGCATGATGTTTCGTAGTTTGGGCATTATTTTTCTTAACAAAAAATAAGAGTCTTATTAGTGAAAACCCTTTTGGGCACCATAAGGTGACGGTGGACTGAGAAATAAATGAAAATGAGATAGGATCATTGGCAAAAAACCATTAAGGTTCCACAAGACGAAGTAGGATTGTAATTTAGAGTGAACAAATTCAACAGTGGCTTAGTTTCATATTCAATAGGAAGGAAAAAGTTGATCATTATTAGTATGGATAGATCTAGTTGTGTAATTCAAACTACACGTCATAATCAGTGGAATTAGTAGCCACACCCAGATAAATTTTTGTTTTTGATGTTTTTGAAAAGGAGATGTCTATTGTCTTTTTCATTTCCTTTTCTTTTTGATTTTTGTGTCGTTGTTGTCTACTAAAAAATTACTATTGTCATCTTTCGTGTATTTTTGAGTTAAATTTATGTCAAGACAAGGGAAGAAGGACTTCAAAACTTTCTGCCAACTCCTTCAGTTGTGCAAGTAAAGACAGAGGACTGACAAACAGAGATAAAATATTTCAAAAAATAAAGCAATATACTCGAGAATGCTTGACATTAGACAATTTTTGACTCATAGAAGTATAAAGGTTCTACTTGAAGCTGAATGAGAGGCATCATGTAAGAGAAATATTATTTCAGTCAAAAGGTTTCAGTAGCTAGAATATGGGATAAAAAGTATGACAAGTCGATGAATACTTATCAACAATTTTAAAAAGAGTTGAGTATGATGAGTGAAAGAGCGGTCGCCTCAAAAGCTAAATGCGACAAACCAACCACCACATTTTTTTTAAAACTCACAATTTTTATTTGTTTGGAACAAAGATGGCATATTATCATCGCATTAAAGTTTTCAAATAAAGGATGCAATTCCACACTTCTATCAAACATAAGAAGAAAGGTTACAATACACTATGCTCAATTTCGGTCATGTACAGACTGGGGCAAAAATTTTCTGTGTGTTATATGGGAATTTTACTTTATGCTTAGAGCCCTCCAGATTAATGGGACTTTACTTTCTGCTCAGGAACCTTCTAAATAATGAGACTTTATTTTCTGCTCAGGACCCTCCTGAATAATGGGACATTACTTTCTACTCAAGACCTTCCTGAATAATGGAAATTTATTTTCTGCTCTGGACCCTCCTAAATAATGGTACTTTACTTTCTGATCAGCACCCTCCTGAATAATGATACTTTACTTTTCGCTTGGGACCCTCCTGAATAATGGAAATTTATTTTTTGGACAAGGCACTCCTAAATAATGAAAATTTATTTTCTGCTCATGACCCTCATGAATAATGGGACTTTACTTTCTGCTCAAGACCCTCCTGAATAATGGGGCTTTAGTTTTCGCTCAAGGCCCTCATGAATAATGGAAATTTATTTTCTGCCCAGAACCCTCCTAAATAATAGGACTTTACTTTCTTCTCGGGGCCCTCCTAAAAAATGAAAATTTATTTTTTGCTCAGGACCGTCCTGAATAATGAAACTTTATTTTATGCTCAAGACCCTCCTTTATAATGGGTATTTTACTTTATGATCAGGACCCTCTTGAATAATGAGACTTTACGTTCTTCTCAAGAACCTCCTAAATAGTGGGATTTTATTTTCTGCTTAAGACTCTCTTGAATAATAGGACTTTTATTTTCTAGTTACCTTTTACATTGAGTTCAGGAACAAATTTGAAAAATCAAAAATAGTAAGTCAGGAGCCCGCCTAAAGAACAGTGTGAATAAATAGCGAGTCAAAAGCCCGCCTGAATAATAGGGTGATGATTATCAGTTGCATGTTCAGGAGCCCACCTAAAGAATAGGGTGAATATTTTCAAGTCCAAATTAGAAAAAAGTCTGAAGAATAAGTCAATTGTCAAGTTCCACTTCAACACCAAGAGCTAACATGGAGGAACATTTCGTATTTTAAGTTCAATTCAAAATAACGATTATCTCACCATTTGAGGAGTCATGAAGATTCAAGTCAAGATTCTAGAAAAGATACATAAGATAGGATCTTTCACTTGTATCTTTATTTTTGATTTTGTTATTTATCTGGATGAAAAAAGTAGAATTCGCGAATCGGAGACTCAACAAAATCTGACTCGACCTCTAACTCATCGTCTCACTATTTTCCCTCATTGAACTACACATGACCTGATTTCTTAATAATTCGGGATATGTAGACTGTCTAAAAGCAGGACTCAATCACGTATTTTCTTTTATTTTATTTTAATCCTCATTTTTCAAATAATCGGAGGATAAAAAATCATCTTTTTGTCTACTTCTTTGTATGAAAACTCTTTGAGATTCACACAAAGAGAGGCAAAATGTAGATTCATGATTTTTGACCCTACTCAAGTCTAATATATTGTCCGGCATTAAATATTTTTTATTTTTTATTTTTGGTCCAATATTTATTTTAGCTTTTATTTCATTATTAATAGGTTTTGGTTGAAAATAAATAAAAATAATAAATAAAATTACATTTTTGGGATATTTTTACCTTTATTTGCATAATTATTTTT
>JAPEIP010000005.1:45738969-45765336 GCA_026120095.1 Capsicum chinense
GGGGCTCGGCGAGTTTCTTGCCTGAAACCTGTCAGAGTAGTCACTGGAAAATGCCCAGTCACCTTTTTGTTATTGCTCCGGTGTAACCCATTGGAAAATAATGTTAGTAGTGCTAATCTTTTCAGAAACTAACTCTGAACTGTGTCTGTATATGTATTTCCATTAGATTTTGTATATTGTTAATTCGAGAATTTTTCGTATTTAAATTGCCTCATAATTTGTGATTTGGATTTATGTTTATTTAAAAGAATAAATTTTAGGGATCATAATAAAGATTTATATAATGGGTAGCTTTGTCTATTATTATTTACTATTTATTTTATTAATTTTATTCATTGTCATTAATAAAGTTTAATAGGATTTATTAAATTAATTAATAACTTTAAATGTATATTGTTTAATTTTATTGCTAAAGTTAAGTAGCATTTCAAACAGATAAAATTGTTACGAGTTCACAAGTTGTTAAGCAACGCCTTTAACATTAGAAAGTTATAGGCACGTTTAAAATATTCATTTCAATAAAGAATGTGACGTACGCATCTTTCTGAGACATTTAAAAATTCAAGGATGCAATAATGCACCTTGGTAAATATTTTCCTAAAATTAACTTTCACCGATTTATTTAATATAAGAAGTGTGAACAGATATTTTGGGTATAATAAAAATGAGAAATTTTAGGCCTTAATATAATTTATCAAAATAGTTTAAGAAAAGATAAGTCAATAAAAGTGATCATGCTAGAATCACGGGAATCGAGGGGTGCCTAACACCTTTTCTTCAGTCAACAAAATTTTTTACGCGGTCTTTTATTTTTTCAGACCAATATAGAGTTATTTTATTTTTATTAGGGATTATATAAGGTGACTTGGAACACCATAACTCAATTTCAAGTGGCGACTCTGCAATTAAAATAATCCCTATTCAAAACTGTCACTTTAATTTCTCAGGCTAAAAAGGGGTGTGAAACCTACGGACCGTATGTAGTTCTTACAAGGGTCGTAGCTACCCTCTTAAGTACCAGACAATTTTATGAAGCTTCATGGATTTAGTTCTATTACTTACAAGACCACTTATATCCTCGTAGGTACTACTTACGAGACCTGTAAGTACCCCTCTGAGGGTTTGTATTTTTAGTTTTAGGTCAATTTCTTACACTGAAATATGCAACAAATCAATTTCAATAGGTATTGCACATGTATTTAGGGAACTCATCTCATTAATAAACTTCTACTTCCATTAATTTTATGATCATAGGTTTCCCAAATAAAAATGATGCAATAAGTTCAAGTTTAACCATTATAGGCTCCACCAATATAAAGATTAATGAGATTTTATCTACTTCAGGATTACTTTAAGTACTAAGTACTAACTCAAGTTCTATTTTAATAATCCAATTCATAACTAGTAGGAGCCAAGAATTTTACCTTGATGCAAATATTGGATGTAGGAGATGATTTAAGTTAATGAAAGCCCTAAGTTTTATTGTATATGTGTGTAAGTGATGATTAGGGGAGATGAATATGATTTTTATAGCTTGAGAAAGAAAGTGAGAGAATTTTAATGGAGTGGGAATTTAAAATTCTACAGAAGTAGGGTAATGGGGCATCAGGTTTAGGTTTAAATTGGGGGTTAGGATCAGATCAGGTTGGGTCACATGGTCCGACCCAAATTTTTTAAAATTGGACCCCCCATAATTTTTGTCAACTTATGTGGCCATATACACCTCATAAGTACTTATGAATCCCATATGTAGGTCTGTAAGTAGCACCTGCAATATGATTTCTTTTTTGATTTTTATGACGCTATGTACCAGGTAGTAGGTTGTACTTACAACAAGTGGTTCTATAAGTACAACTTCAGAGACCCTCAATCTCCCTAAAAATTGTTTGACACCTACGACATCACTTGCCTATCATAGGTAGGACCTATGACCTCCATAAGTAGGGTTGTAAGTCCATTTGCCTGAACTTGTCTAAATTTTGCAATTTCTTACTAGTTTCCAGGTGTTTCTCTATGTTTTAACCTACAAATTAAAAATAAAGTGAACATTAAAACATTTGGTTGCCTGCCAATCAATGCTTGATTTGACATCGCAGCACGATGAGGCTATGTTGGAAACATAGACTTCACCAATAAGAACATGGGTTAACTCCCATGAAACACCTGATGTAACATTGTGGCATAACTCAGTTGCCTTTGCTACTCAGACTTTCCTAAGACTTACATCAAAACATACCTTTAATTCTTCCATATTCCCCATATAGTGCATAACACATTGCTCGTTCACCTTAAATGGGGCTTTTCCTTCTCTTTTCAGCTTAATTGCACCATACGAAAATACTTTAACCACAGTTAATGGTCCATACAACCTAGACTTCAACGTTACATGAAACAAGCGAAGCCTCAAATTATATAATAAGACAATGTCACCTGTCTAGAATATGTTTTTCACAATGTTCTTATCATGGTTAAACTTCATCTTCTCCTTGTACAATGTGGATCTCTCATAAGTGCGGAGACAGGACTCATACATCTCATTCAACTTACTTATTCTCAAAATTTGTAGCATCACTCCACTGATAATTTAACTTTTTTAATATCCGTATAGCCTTGTAATCAAGTTCAACCGGAAAGTGGCATGCCTTGCCATAAACAAGCTGATATGGAAAGGAAGCTAGAGTTTCATAAGATATACAAAAGTCCTAAATAGCATTTTCTATCTTCCTTGACTAATTAGTTCGGTTGGCATTCACAGTGCTCGCTAATATGAACATGATCTCATGTTGGAGACCTCAACTAACCACTAGTCTGCGGATGGTAAGATATTTCCGCCTTATGTTTCACACCATACTTATAAGGCACTACCTTAAATAAAAAGGGACCCACCATCACAAATAATATTACGCAGAGTACCATGACAAGAAAATATATTTTTATTTAAAGATGATGTGGAACAACGACCCTTATTATTGGGAAGTGCAACTGCTTCCAACCATTTAGAAACATAGTCAACTGCCACAAATATATACTTCATACATAAGATCTCACAATGTTCCGATGAAATTAATAACCTACACATCAAAAAACTCTAACTCAAGATAATTGTCATGGGGAGCTCATGCTTTCGTGAGAAATTTTCTTGGCACTGACATTGGTCACAGGAAGAAGCATAGTCTTATGAATCTTTGTAAGTAGTCGACCAATTGTAACCACACTCCAAGGTCTTATGGCTTATATGAGTACTGATTTTCCATGGTTTCATCGAACTTTTGTTGCTCAAAACTAGAAAATATACCATTACTTTGGTCAGTTTTGTTAGATATGATGTGTTTTTGTGTTTGTTTTGTAGGGAAATAGGTTTGGAGTTAAAGAGAAGAAACAATAATATAAAACTACAGAAGGACCACTTACGGGGCCACTTACAACCTATAAGTGGTACCTACATTAGTTATTGATCCCATCATAGGTTTCAAACAAAAAAAATTCTTAAAGTTGAAGATTTTCTCTAAGAGTTACGACACCCAGTTATAGGGCATAAGTACACTTACACTCCTCGTAAGTTCCTTCATAAGTTATCACTGACCCGATTTCCCTTATTTATTTTGGTTAAATTTTTAAGGTTATGATGTAATTTATAAATACCCTTTTAATGTTTTTTTATTAGTTTGTGCATTCCTTACATTCACAACACTACCTTGATTTTGAGATATGACTTTTGATCTTGAAATCCATTGTTCTTTGTTTTTATGGTTGATCATTAATTTTAGATTCTGGGTTTTGTTCTTAATTTATTGTAAGATTACTCATATGATTTCTTTGATGAATTCTTTAGATGTTCTTACAAACATGAGCAACTAAATAACCTAACTAAGGTTTTAGGAACCCTAGCAAATTAATAAACTAGAGGAAGTGCAAGGTCCTTCAAAATCAGTGTTTATTCATGTATTATGATAAATTTCAATTTGATTGCTTTCTTATCTACAGTAGAAGTTAAGAACTTGCATGTATTCGAGATCATCTTCACAAGAGAGGTTGAGATTAGGAAAAGAAGATCACAATGGTAATTCGAGGCCACCAACTCTTATATAATTCACTTGGCAACCAAAGAGAGATAGTTATACAGGGTTCCAAGACAAGGGTTAGTCGGGAAAAAATAACAAGGTGAAGATTGAAATTTACCAAAGGCGTTAACAAGTGGTTGGGGATACATATCTTGTCAAATTTTTTATGAATAGCGTTGCGTTATTTTGATAGAGCACGATAAGTCTATAGAATTAGAAAGTCAAGGAGAACACAGTCCTAAAATTCATTTTAGATTAATTTCAACCTAAAAGAGACCAAGATTTGTAACTCTTGATATGTTCTCTCCAAATACCCCAATTAATGTTTTAATATTTTTTTGCCTACTTCAGCAAATTTGTGAGAAATATTTGGCCTATTCCTTGTGGGATCGACCCCAGCATCTATTGGTTTACTATATTTAACAGTTATTGAATTATGCATTCTTTAGAGGTATCACTTAAGCAACATCAAATATTGGCACCATTATCGTAGAATACCGTTACAGATTGAATGATTAAAGTTGTTGAGTTTGTTCGGTTTTATTTTTTAATTTTTGTTTAGGATGTACGCCGTTGTATTTCTAGTACTAGGAGATAAGGTAATCCCTTGATACAACTTGATTCAAAGGTTTAAAGAACCCTATGACATAAGCATAGGATGTCGGAACACAGTCGTAAAGCTCATCATGATCTATCTTTAGATGATCTACTTGAGTTAAATCCTCAACCTCTGCTTGGTGCTCAGGAGATAGATGTGCAAACCACTATGTTGTTACTATCTAAGGAGAATGAGAGGATTTTAATAGTTTCCCATTGTGCAGCTCAAGATGAAAGACAAAGGTAGAAAACAAAGTGTCATGTAGAACTCGATATAGGTAGAAAAGTTAGATTCCAAGTACCCCCAACATTTCAATACTTGCCAGTATATAATGATCCGAAGAAAGACTTGTGGTATGGTGAGCCAATCAAGACAAGATCTAGTATTCCTCCTAAATTACCCCAAGGAGTAAAGTTTGATATTATAAGTGTTGTGATTTAGTTGCTCAGTCGTCAGGGCGTGTTTCTTGGTTTGCTGACTAATGACATAAACATGCGCATCATGAATTTTGTAGGAATCTACACTTCATATAGTTTTCTTAGGGTTAGTCAAGAAGCTTTAAGACTCTGGTTGTTCGCATTCTCTCTGATGGATAAAGTGACATTATGTCTATGGGAACTACCTAGTGGGTCCATCACTAATTTGAATGAGTTGCAGAAGTAGTTCTTAGATCAATTTTAATATCCTTCTAGAATGCTACAGTTGAAGGATGAGATCAATAATTTTAGGCAATTGCCTTTTGAACCACTGTACGAGGCAGTTGAGGTTCAAGAAGAAATTGTTGATAGGGTATAAAAATATGATTTTGGGGAGGAATTTTATTGAGACCCGAATGCCAATATCAAAGCTGTTGTGGATGCTATTACTGAAAGAGCTTTTATGAGCCTTTTTTAGGATTTAGCTTTTTGAAATTTTAGATCGAGTCTCTATAACCCACCTACGTTGGCATACTTGGGAGGACAAAGGAGTAGTCGGTAATTATGCTATTTGTTCTTCCAACGAGCACAAAATTATAGATGACAAAGTGTCTCAAGAGGTTGCATAGCTGAGAGTGGAGATTGGGTTGTTGACTAAGAAATTTGCGGCGTTGAGTTTAGACAAAGGCAATGTTGTGGGAGCACAAGTCAAAGCTCCTAATCTATATGATTTAGATATTATCGAAGAAGTGAAGTACCTAGATAGAGAAATAATAGGTTTCTAAGCAAAAGGCCAAGGGTATAATAAAACACTAAGAACTCGAGGCAAGGGAATCATGGTCAGAACTATTAAGGGACATATATATGGATTGTAATAGAGGGAGATAGTGATCGAAGGCAAAAGGATGGATATAAAGAGAAAAATTGGTGCATGTGTTCCTCTAGGGAACCAAATATTGATTTGAGGATGGAACCACTACTGACTAAGTTGGTTAAGGGTTCATAGAATTAAGAGAGCTGCCTTAAGAAGATTAAGATAGAAATTTTAGTACTCCAGCAAAAAGTTAAATCACATGCTACCACAATTTAGAAGCTTGAGTAGCAGTTTCATCAAATGTCAGCTACTTTGAATCAGTATCAACCGGGCACTCTTCCAAGCAATATTGTACAAAATCCAAAGAATGACAATCACTACCTAGTCATTACCATTTGGAGCCATAAAGCTATTATTGATCCTCCTATGATTGTAGTTGATAAGGTTTGAGATGATGTTGTTAATATTGACCCTGAGCAAAATTTGAAAAGTTGGTGGCTAGTATTTGATAGGTGTTGATTGAGAAGGATAAAGTTAATGGGAGGAATGTCAAGCCTATATTTAAGACCATTCCACGATCTCCCAACCTTTTCTTTAGAGATTTATAAATAAGCAAGAGGAATAAATTTATCAGAAGTTTATTTTAATGTTAAAGGAATTATATGTTAATATTCCTTTGTGGAAGTATTAGAGTAGATGCATGGCTATGCAAAGTTAATGAAATAATTGGTTACTAAAAACCAGACGGTGAGATTTGAGGCCACTGATAATATGCACCATTATAGTGTTTTTTCTTCCTAGTCTTTGGTTAAGAATTAAAAGGACCCCAGAGCTTTTATTATATCATGCATTATTAAGTATCTGAATTTTTCACGAGCATTGTGAGACGTGGGAGCTAGTATAAATCTAATTGCGTTAATAGTGTACAAGCAGTTGGGGCTAAGGAAACCTAAGCCAATATCAATGATATTATTGATGGCTTACTGGATTATGAAAAAATTGGTTTGTATCTTGTGTGATGTTTTGGTGAAGGTAGCTTCCTTCATATTCCTAGCTGATTTTGTGATCCTTGACTGTGATATGGATTTTGATGTCCCTATTATCTTAGGAAGGCCTTTCCTAGCCATGTGTAAGGCCTTGGTTGACATAGAGATGGGACATATAAATTTTAGTCTCAATGACGAATAGGTTACTTTTAATGTGAGCCAACAAATACAGTAGCTAAAATACATAAAATTGGTATCTATGATAGACATTATTAACGATGATGTAGTGAGTGTTCCCCTTGAGAAGAGATTTGGTGTTGAGGCACTAGCGATGGTATTCATGAAATTTGACAGTGACGTAATTGATGAATATATGAATATAGTGACCGTACTCTATGGCCGAGGTTATTATTATGCATAAAAAAATCTAGATCTTGACTTGAAGAATAGAGTGACTCTTCCATCTCGACCATCTATTGAGGAGCAACTAGTCTTGGAATTGAAGGCCTTCTATTCTCACTTGTGATATGTATTTTTGGGGGCCAAAAATACCTTCACGATGATTATTGGGGATGATTTAGTGGACACACAGGTTGAGGCATTGATTTTATTATTGCAAAAATTTAAAAGGGACATCAGATGGACTATTGCATATATTGTAGGGATTCCACTCAAAATTTGTACTCATAAAATTTAGATTGAACCAGATTGTATGCCCAGCGTCGAGCACCAGTGCTATTTTAACCAATAAATATAAGAGGTGGTTATGAATGAAATTATAAAGTTATTAGATGTACGTGTCATTTACCCCATTCCAGAAAACTAGTGGGTGAGGCCGGTTCAATATGTACCTACGAAGGGTACGATCACTATGGTCCCAAATGAGAAGATTAAGTTAGTTCCAATGATCTCAGTTACTGGATGGAGAGTATGCAAGGATTACCAAAGGCTGAACACTTTGACACAAAAGACCATCTTCTTATGTTGTTTATGGGTAAGATGCTATACAGACTCATGGGAATAGGTTGGTACTATTTTCTTAATGATTATTAAGGGAAAAATCAGATTTCCATTTTCCACAAAGACCAAGAAAAAACTACTTTGTCATGCCCATATGGTAGTTTTGCATTCAAGCGGATGTCATTCAAACTTTGCAATGCTTTTTCTACCTTTGGTCTATTTGAAAAGGAAGAAAGTCATTGTTAGTACATATCATACAAAATTGAGATATCTTATGTCAAAAAAATATGCTAAGCCGAGGTTGATTCTTTGGGTACTCATGCTACAAGAATTTGACTCTAAGGTGAAAGGCTAGAAATATACTGAAAACCAAGTTGCAGATCATTTAGTCCACCTCAATTAGGAGAAAATATTGAAATTAAGGGATGAGCATAAAATTGATTATACTTTTCTAGATAAGTGGATCTTTGCATCATCACAAGACCTAATCCCCTAGTTTGATGATTTTGCCAACTTTTTGGCAAGTGATCTTAACTCAGAAGATTCATCATTTCAGCAGAATAAGCAGTTCATGCATGAGGTAAGAAATGTTTTTTGGGTTGATCCTTATATTTTTTGGGTATATATGGATCGAGTTATTTGGAGGTGTATTCTTAAGGTGGAGATGATGATCATCCTTGAGGATTATTATTCTTCGTCATTTGGGGGTCATCATGGTGGTACTCGTACTATCTATAAAATTCTACAGTGTGGGTACTATTGGTCGACTATTTACAAAGATGCTCATAATTATGCTTGTGCTTTCGATAAGTGTCAGTGAAAAGATAATATTTTTCAGAAACATGAACTCTCGATGATACATATTATAGGGTTTGAGTTTTTGATGTGTAGAGAATTGATTTCATTAGTCTGTTTGTGAGTTCTTATGAGATGAATTATTTACTAGTGGTAGTCTATCATGTTGCAAAGTTGGTGGAGGTGTTTGAGCTTCCCAACAAAAATGGTTGAAGTGTCACTATGTTTTGAAGAAGAGCAACTTTTCTCGATTTGGCATTCCACATGCTATTATTACTTATGTTGGGTATCATTTCTCTAGTCTTTTATTGAAGGCCCTTGTTGAAAAATATGGTGTGAAATATATGGTGGAAAAACCTTACCATCCGCAGAAGAGTGGGCAGGTTAAGGTCTCCAATTATGAGATCAAGTCCATATTGGCGAATATTGTGAATGCTAACAAAACTGAATGGTAATGTAAGTTAAACAATGAACTTTGTGATTATCAAACAACTTTTAAAACCCCTCGTAGATGCCCCTACATATCAGCATATGTACGAAAAGACATGCCACTTGGTTGTTAAACTTGAGAACAAGGAACTATAGGGATTAAAGAAGATGGATTTTGAGTGGAGCGATGAAAAAAAATTGAGGATAAGTAAGGCAGATGATTTGTATGAATTTCGTCTCAAAGATTATGAGAGCTCAATCTTGTATAAGAAGAAGATAAAGTTGTATCATGACAAAAAGATTGAAAAAATGGTGTTTGATTATGGTGATATGGTTCTGCTGTGCAATTCAACACTTCACTTGTTTCTTAGAAAGTTGAGGTCTAGGTGGTATGGACCATTAACTGTTCTTAGAGTGTTCTAGCATTGTGCTATTGAGTTGAAGCGAGATGGTGAAGTCTCATTCAAGGTAAATGGACAGTGGGTTAAGCACTATATAGGAAACACTAATGAAGTGAAACTTAGTGTTAATGTAAGCCTTTGAAAATTCTGAGTAGATGACAATGCCCAAGTGCACACGCAAGTGTATGTGGTCTTATCAAGTAGTAAAGTGGCTTCAAGGAAGCCGAAGAATCGATCTCACAGGGACTTGCATTCGCCGCCTATCTAATTCTAGTCTAACTAATTGAGAAAAAAATAAACAAGAAGAGAGTTTGTAATTTTATAACTTAAAAATAAAATAAATAATGCCTAAAAATAAATTCTTGGAACAATCAATGGAAAAAAGCCAAGGGTTAAAGCACTCCGAACAATCATACTATGTTATTGAATCTCATCTGCTAATTTGCTTATCTTGGTTGTTGATTCATAGGGTTAATTGCATAATCATGATTTCCAAACCTCTAATCTTTTACCTAATATGGACATTACAACTACATTATTGAGGGAATGTAATAATCTAATTTAGTTAATTAAAGCTATCATTCTACGTTTGAATCAAGTAAGACATCTAAGTACATTCCTGTCCTAGATGCAAAGTTCAATTCTTTATTTTATAAAAGAATAAAAACCCAAACTTTATTTATTCCCATATTATATCTTCCTATTCCCTCTCCAGAGATCAAAAGGTCAACAATATATGTATTTTATGGGTGATCAATCCATAAAATAATTAAAAAAAATAAACAAACAACCAATAATAATAAGCGAATTAAACTAAATTAATCTAGAACAATAATAATCATGTTCTTTGCTTTAATCCCGAAAAAGGGTTTAACCTTGAATGGAAATATTCATCATCCAATCCCTTGGAATGATGATACAAACTATAACTAAATTAAAGAATAATAAAACCTAAAGAGAAGTTGTGGAAGCCTCCAATTATGTTCTAAGTTGATCTTGGGTTTTCAAGAGGTCCCAAGACATTCAAAACATTTTTTAGGACATTATATTTATACCATACAAGTTATAAAGCAAGTTAGATTAATTTTACATGCTCTTTTCCTTCAGCTGGTATAACATTTCCCGATTTTGGGCATCGGCGCAACGCAGTGACTTGTAAATTCACAATTGTCAAAAATTATGTCAAATTCTAGTTGTTGTTCGTGATTTCAGCGCGTCACGGGGTCTCCTTAAACTCCAATATAATCTTCACGCACCATATAGTCAAAAGATTGGGCCTCTTATAAATATATTAATGTTTTTAACACATCCATTGGACACCTGTACAGGGCCCCATACTTTTCAAGGGTCCAAATTACGTCCAGCTTGGGTCTTGTGCTTCCGTGGTCTTTTACGAAATTTTATGAGTTGTATTCAGTTGATTTGAAGCTTGTATATCCTTAATATATAATAATAGTCCATTCAACAAGCATATTAAATCGTTAAACACATCAATTAAGAGCTGAAAACAACACAACATCCTCACCGATGAACTAGAAACACGAGCTAAGCATAGGATAAATTCACATTGAGCCTTAACTCATCGTTTTCACTCTTTTCTTGATCCAATTGACCCTTGAAAATTATAAATAAGTTTTTATACATATAAATACATAATAACAACCTTAGTAACTCATTAAAACACATTAGAACCCAACATAAGAGGATAGAAAAACACCTAGCTCAAGCTAATTACACTAGTTTTCTTGGTTGACTTCTAAATGCTCAAATTGAATCAAAAATCTTGTAAAACCACCATTAAACATTGTAAACACAAACTTGTACACATAAATTCTCATTTATATCATTATCAACACATATATAATAAGAATCACCCTCAAAACAAGGCTAAAAAGCTAGAATAGTAACTTTAGAATGCATAAATAAAGCCAACATCACCACCCCACACTTAAAGCTTTGTTTGTCCTCGAACAACTCTTAAATATAAACACCATCAGCTGAAAATACTCTACACTTCTACTATAAGCAAGAAATTCAAGATATCACTATAATGACTACACGGAATGCAAGTTTACAATACTATGCATATTATACACAATTGAAAGCTCAAGAATTCTACTCCAAAACATCCTAGCCTCAAGAATGGACTCCACAAGTAGCAAACTAATGCATATATTTCAATCAAGGTCATCAAACAAATCACCCATTTTCATCAAATATATACCCCTCACAACAAGAGAGTTACCTAATATCACACAAAATTATGTACTTGATTACATGATAGGTATAGGAATAAAGTTACACTCACTCTCACAAAGAATTCACAAGTTACACACAATTAACCATAGGCTTGCCCTTAGCGTAGTGCTCTACTAATACTCGAATGTAAATCTTAAAATCAATTAGGACTTTTTAGGGTTGTAATATAGGCTAAGGGACAGGTATAAACTATTTTAGAATAGTGACTAACCTCTCTAAGTTCTTTAATACACTATATTGAATATATAAAACCAATCTCCTGCAACCAAATTACACTTTTTCATCCCCCTATACCTTTTATTTCTGCCCCATCTCTTTTAAGCATTTTCACAAACACATGGTGGACGTATTGTTTATTCCTTTAAGATTCAATTTTTCGCATTCTATACAATCATGGGAATATTTTTAACACCATTTATATGAATCCCAACCACCACACATCAAATATACACACCAATAACTATTACCTTGGGGCATCAATTTCACATTTTTCTTCTTCAATTTCTCAAACTCTTTTTCACTTATTTGTTTTTTTCAATTAAAGCACATAGGAGCTCTTTGGATCAAATTATGGTCTATCAAAGAAGGGATTAAGCTAGTTATGAGGCAACCAAAGAAAGGATAATGGCTCAATGGGGGTTAACTAGGATAATGGTTAAAAGGTAGGACAAAGAGAAGGTATAAAACAAGGCTATCAAAGAAATGCCTAAATCATATCCTAAACCCAAACTTTTTATTTCACTTTACACACTCACCGAGCAAGTTCTAGACATCACATGCAATAGGGAATATAAAGAAAGACCTCATACCCACATGAAACATGCTTGACTCAATGGGATCATCATAGACTCCCAACCAAAAATAGCATAAATTCAAAATTAAGCCAACAAATAAAAGAGTCACAAACTTGAACCGAAGAGTCTCAAAAATATCAATTCACATAATCAACATACTTTTACCAACAAACCGACTTGAAACATATTGTAAAAAATAGCACCAACAAGAATATCTCACTTATTCTTAAACTAAAAAAATAAAATAAATTAGAGTCAAAATTTGGAAATTTTGCCACCCCACACTTAAAAATCTACTATTTTCCCAAACTAAACTTAAAAGTAAGAAATAGAAATACTCATTGAGGCCTCTAGGCCTAGCTAGTAGAATATTCAAATAAATAAGATCCACAGGACCTCACACTCAATCCTTGCCATGCTTAAAGCTCAAGGTTATGGTACTCACACATCCCATAAACCTGTGACTCAACCAAAAATAGAAACTACGTGAAGTAAAATAAACTAAAAACTAAAAACAAAACATACCTTAGCTTGGGTTGCCTCCCAAGAAGCCCCTAATTTAGTGTCGCGATACGACCCAATCAACTTTTTCCTCCACCTTGAGGATATGAATTTCACCCCCAATTTTGCATACTTTTTTTTGCCTTGCTCATAGGGTGGTTGTACAAAAGTTAATGAACCAAGTAATGGATAATGAATGATAAACTACTCGGCCTTGAAGTGAGGTGTGTTTTTATATTGCTTGTCCGGTGTAAAATCAAGAATATAGGATTCTTATTCCTTATCTTCACACTCTTTCACTATTTCAAATAATCCCATAGACAAGATATCATCTAAATGTAATGTATAAAAGTGCTTCGAGTGTGGCCCAACCAATCCTACTTCATAATTTACACAATCTACTACACACTCACTTTTATTCACCTTCTCAATTTCAGTCTCAAGATCAAGATGACAATCAAGTGGCAGCGATTCTTCTGTTTGCTCCACATATTGTTTAATATCCTCCCAATATATTTCTTTGCTTAGACACTGTACACATGGTGGTAGTGGCTCCATCATAATTTTCATAATATCAGTTTTGGAGAACTCACACTTCCTCGAATAAGTCGTGTCATATTGTAAAGGTTCCGTCCACGTACTTTCATAAAACTTTAGACAATAAGCCACAAGGTGGTGTCCTTCTCAAAAACAACAAGAACAACCATCGCTCAAAAACCATTTATCCCAGGTTTACATCTCGAGTGGAATGTGACAAAAATAAACATAAAAGAAAACAAAAGGAAACTAAACAAAAACTATTTACAACTCAATATAGAAAAACTAAATATAAGATAGATGTCTAATAACAAGTACGCAGCAACGGCGCCAAAAGCTTGACAGCACCCAAGCGCACACGCAAGTGTACGTGGTCTTATCAAGTAGTAAAGTAGCTTTAAGGACGCCCAAGTATCGATCTCACAGGGACTTGCGTTCGCCGCCTATCTAATTCTAGTTTGACTAATTGAGAAAAAAATAAACAAGAAGAGAGTTTGTAATTTTATTAATTATAAATAAAATAAATAATGCCAAAAAATAAATTCTTGGAACAATCAATGGATAAAAGCCCAGGGTTAAAGAACTCTGAACAATCATACGATGTAATTGAAACTGATCCACTAATTTGCTTATCTTCATTGTTGATTGGTAGGGTTAATTGAATGATCATGATTTCCCAACCTCTAATCTTTTACCTATTATGGACATTACAACTACATTATTGAGGGGAATGTAATAATCTAATTTAGTTAATTAAAGCTATCATTCTACATTTGAATCAAGTAAGGCATCTAAGTACATCCCTGTCCTAGACACAAAGTTCAATTCTTTATTTTATAAAATAATAAAAACCGAAAATTTATTTAATCCCTTGTTTTATCTCCCTATTCCCTCTCCAGAGATCAAAAGTTCAACAATATTTGTATTTTATGGGTAATCAATCCATAAAATAATTAAAAAAGAATAAAAAACCAATAACAATAAAAAAAATTAAACGAAATTAATCCAGAACAATAATAATAACCCTGAAAAGAGGGTTTAACCTTGAAGGGAAATATTCATCATCCAATCCCTTGGAATGATGATACAAACCATAAAAAAACTAAATTAGAGAATAATAAAATCTAAAAAGAAGTTTTGGTATCCTCCAATGATGTTCCAAGTTGATGTAGGGTTTCCAAGAGTTCCCAAGATGTTTAAAACAATTTTTAGGACAATATATTTCTAGTAGACAGGTTATAAACCAAGTTATATTAAGTTTACACGCTGTTTTCCATCAGCTAGGCAAAATTTTACTGATTGTGGGCATCGGCGCGACACAGTGACATGCAAATTCACAATTGTCAAAAATTCTGTCAAATTCCAGAAGTTGTTCATGATTTTAACGCCTCACGGGGCCTCCTTAAACTCCAATATAAGCTTCACGCACCATATAGTTAAGATTTTGGGCCTCTTCTAAATATAATGATGTGTTGAAATGATCCATTAGCCACCTGTACATTCCAAACACGCACCACAGTTTTTAGGAGTCCAAATTGCGTCAAGCTTTCGTCTTATGCTTCCGTGGTCATTTACGAGCTTTTTTGAGTTGTTTTCACTTGATTTGAAACTTGTATATCCTTCATATATCATCATAATCCATTCAACAAGAATCCTAAATAATTAAACACATCAATTAAGGGATAAAAACTACCTAACACCTCACCGATGAACAAGAAACACGAGCTAAACATAGGCTACATTCACATTGAACTTTCACTCATTTTTCTCTTTTCTTGATCCAATTGACCCTTGAACATTATAAATAAGTTGTTATACATATAAATACATAATAAAAACCTTAGTAACTCATTAAAATACATTAGAACCCAACACAAGAGGCTAGAAAAACACCTACCTCAAGCATGTTACACTAGTTTTCTCAGTTGACTTCTAAATGCTCAAATTGAATCAAAACTCATGTAAAACCACCATTAAAAATTGTAAACACTTACTTTTACACATAAATTCTCATTTATATCATTATCAACATATATATCATAAGAATCATCCTCAAAACAAGTCTAAAAAGGATAGAATAGTAACTCTATAATGCATAATGATGTGTGAGCCCATGCTAAAACATTTGAAGCTTTTAACTCTAAATAATTATGAAGTCTTGAGAAACTTTAGTCTTTTTTTATTATTTTACTTTTATTTGGCAGCAAAAGTAAAGAAGAGGGGGAACCATAAATAAAATAATCAAAAAGCATGAAATCAGAAGCAAATAGAGAGCCAAGTGTGTCTGACGACATCCATGACACACTGTCAGCCTGGTGATAGGCTGTCATGAATGCTTTCAACCTTAACCGAAAGATGTAAAATTGTAGGAAGTTTTTGTTACGACAATCATGACACGCCGTCAAGATGATGATAGGGCATCACCATCATCATGAACCTTAGACAGCAGGAGATGAATTTGCAGAGAAGTTGACGATGTCCGGGATAGGCCATGAAGATCATAATAGGCCATCAAAGGCGCCGTTATCTAATCCGAAGAAAATCAGAAACTTTAATTTTATTTCCTTATTTAGGGTTAACTATTTAAAACCTTGTTTTAGGGTTTTTAGGAGGATATTATTTTCATTTTATTTTTATCCATCATCCATTGACATATTGAAAATATATGACTTTTTTCTCTCTCTCTCTCTCTCTCTAAACCAATATTTCATTGTTTGCTTTGTGATTCAATTACAAGTTCACTTTTGATTTCCTTCATTATTGTAAGTTAATCTTCTCAATTGTGAATTCAATTTGTGTGCTAATTTCTTGCATCATGAGTGGCTGAACACCCTTAACCTGGATTATGGGATCTAAGGTAAGGTCATGATAAGGTGGTAATTAATTACTCAAATTTTAATAGGTGTTAGGATTTCTTGGTAATTCAGAGATTAGAATTTATGTCTGTTGGTTGCAAACAATAGGCGTACCTACTTTGGTTTGCTTGAGAAAGAAATTATAAACAGTAGGAAGTGAATTATCAACAAGTTTTTAGAAAAGACTTGTTTAATAATCAACGCTGTAACAAGGTTGATTAACCTGAGGTAAAATCTGGGCAGTGATTTACGATTCCCTAAGTCCAAAAGGATTAGGAAATTAGACGCTTGAATAGGTCCAGAGTCATTTGAGCATATCATCAATAAAGATAGCTTGTCATCCTAAACACCGTGAGAACCTTGATTTAATGGTAGCATCTGTCATGTTTCGTAAGCCCTAGTGAACATAATCTTGGTTATCTCAGAAAATCTAGGTTAAAAACACTAAATTCAAAATGATAAACAATTATCTGCAAAACGCAAACCCTTATTTCAGGAAACAGTAAACTATCAGTAAATTATATCATAAACAACTTGATTTCACACCTTATTCCCTGTGGGATTCGACCCTAACCTAGTTGGGTTTTATATTGACAATGATTGCTTACATCCATTCAAGAATGTAATTTGAGCATTATCAAAAATGGCGCTGTTGCCAAAGAATACGGTTGTAAATTGAAAGTTAGTGTGTGCTAATTCGCTGTTAGTTAAGTTTCCTTGATTTATGTTTATTTGTGGTTTTTGTCTATTATAGGTACTGTGTTGTTTATGCCAAAACCAAGAAGCTCCAAAGAATAGTTATTACCAATCAATTCGGAACCTCAGTTAATAGGGAGAATGCCTAAACAATAGAAGGCGGACAGACTAGCCATTTTGGACAGGGCTCAGGTGAACGTACAGAATTTGGGTCAACAAGTACATCACCAAAACCCTGATGATGAAGACTTGGATGATGAGGAATTGCTGAATCCTCAAAATCCAAGGTGAGCGGAGAAAATTGTTGCACCATTGCAGCAAAATATCAATAGAAACCGTCCAGTCTGAGGAAGGTATGGTCAACAGCCTATTTAATATGAGGCAAACTATATGAGTAATCAGGGGGTTTCCGAGTAAATAGACAAGGGAACCAAGGTCAAAACTTTTATGTCAAGCCTGATTACAAGGATAGAGATCAGAGATATTAGAGAATCAACAATGACATGAGTGGTTTGTATGTTTCTCCTGGAAGTCGGGATACTGCAACAACTAGCGCAGCCAAAATGTCCATAGAGGATATGATGAAAAAGTTGTTGAAAGGAGTGGAAGCTACCAACTCGGGGGTAACTACTATAAAGTGTGACCTCTCCATCACCATATAGTTGGTTAGCTCACACTCTACTTCTATTAAGCAGTTGGAGTAGCAGATGAGTCAACTTTCTAATACACTGAAGTACAGAAAAAGTGGTACTGTACTTTGTGATATGGTTCAAAATCTGAAAAATGAGGCTCATGTATGGCGATTACCATTCAGAGTGGTAAGAGGTTATATGGCCCTTTGTGGGAAAATATGTAGAAGATGAGGTAATGGTTGATGAACCCGAAGAAAGTAATCTAGAGGAGTCTGAGAAGATGGATAGTTTGCTGATGATCCATAGAAGGAAAATGAGAAGAAAGAGAAAGTGCTGGTAAATACTATCCCTAGACCACCACTTCCGTTTCCTCAACGATTGAAAGAAAAGATTGATGATGCAAAATTGGGTAAGTTCACGGAAATGCTCAAGCAATTAACAATTATTTTGCCTTTGCTTGAGGTACATGAGCAAATGCCAGGTTATGCAAAGTTTATGAAAGACCTCGTCACAAAGAAGAGAAAGGTCAGCAGTGAGCAGTTGAACAATCTCCACTATTGTAGTGCGGTTTTCACATGATTTTTAGTGCAAAAGAAGGCTGACCCTGGAGCATTCACTATTCTGTGAAAAGTTGGGTCTCTGGATATTACAAGGGCATTATGTGATTCGGGTACCAGTGTGAAACTGATGCCCCTGGCTGTATATAAGAATCTCAGTTTAGAAGCTCCAGCACCCACTAACATACGACTGGTGATGGCAGATAGGTTGATAAAGAGGCCTGTTGGAATTTTTCATGATGTCTTGATAAAAGTAGCAAACTTTATTCTTCCTGCTGATTTTGTGGTATTGGATTGTGATATGCACTTTAAGGTACCCATTATTTTCGGTAGGCCATTCTTAGCAATAGGAAGAGTAATAGTTGATATAGAGTTGAATGAGCTTAAATTTAGGCTCAGTAAGAAAGAGGTAAATTTCAAAATACATCAACCCATGTCGCAAAAAAAAAATATGAATTTCTTCTTAATCGTTGACGTCTTCTATGATGATGGAAAAGGAGGATCAATAGGTTGTCTAAGCAAAGTCTAACTAATCAAGATAACCAAGTCGTGCCGTGACAGTAAATCAGGCGCTATTGGGAGGAAACCCAAAGTTTTTTATGTTTAAACAAGTGTTTTTAATTTTTACAATTAGGATTTAGTATAGAGAAGGTGGAAAAGTTAAAAGGTCAGTTGGAAGGTCATGACGACATCCGTGACAAGCCGTCACAATTGTGACAAACTATCACGAATGTCGTCAGCTAGACCAGGATTGGGGAATTATCTACCTAAGGGTGACGACGTTCGTAACTAGCTTTCACAATTGTGACAAGCCATTACAAATTTTCAATTGCCCAGAGCCTTAAAATCCAAAAACTTGGACTAAATTTAAGTAGATCTAACTCGGCCCAGTCACGAACCTTTACAAATTCTAACTGATTGTAACTTCTTCTTCTTTAGTATTTCTTTCCATAGTTAAAATATTTCCCATCCTTTGCAAAAACATACCAAGAAAGCAATAAACAGAAAATCACTCTTCCTTTGGTGTGAATTTTAGTTTAACAGCTACATCAGGTATACTCTAATCTAACTCTTCTCTTTTCTGATAATGTATGACGAATGAAAGATAACACAATGTCCCCAAGATGCTTGAACTAAGTTCAACTTGGAAAGTGGCTAAAACGCACCTAGGGTTTGTTGTACAAGCCCTAGGGTTGAAAAGATAGTTCACAATTCGAATTTAATTAAATCTTAAGCAAGAATGGGGACCAAAAATTTAGTAAAAGTCAAAAGTGGGTCCTGATAAGTGTGACAACATCAATGATAGGCTATCACCATCATGACGACTTATCAGGAATATCATCAAAAGCTGACAAAACTGAAGTTGGTTCTGGAAAGAGTTGACGATAATCGTGATGGCCTATCATGAATGTCGACAAAAAGAGTAAAAAATTTTTGGGTCCTATCTAAGGTTGATGACAACCGTGATAACCTATCACCGTCGTGATGGCTTGTTATGAATTTTTGTCACACCAGGGGCCTGAAACATAAATGAGCTTAAATGATTAATGTACCTGTGTTTGTGATCTTTAGGGTTGACTAGTGCTCTTCTAATGTCTCCAGATTCTTTAAAATGGCATAAAAAGAGAGAGTCCCATAGAACCAAAGAAAGCGACCCTAGATGATGTACGTCATAAGCTCATCGATGAGGAATCTGACTATGAGGAGGAGGAACCCTTGCTCAGGAAGAAAAAAAAGCAAAGTCCAAAGAAAACTCCACCAATTAAGGTGGAGGACACTGATGATAATGAGTCGACCAAAACTTCTAGGCAAGAGGGAACTAAAAAGGGTGATTCTGAACAGCATGAGTCTAAATATGCTGACTCTGATGAAGAGGACCAAGAAGAGTCTGAAGAATCTGAGTTTGAAGGAACAACTTCTGGGTCCCTATCCACTGAGCAACAAAATGATGAAGAGTCTTTACCTCGGAGGACTCTTATTAAGTGTAAGAACCAAGATATAAGGACCAATGCTAGATGGAAAATCCCTAAAGATGAAGACATCTATATTGCTAGGTTGTAAAAAACTGATAGAAGGAATGCGAAGAGGCCAATCCAAGAAGAAAAGATGATAATGATGAAAGGGTTGAGCAAATACCATGAAGTGGAGAAGAAATTCAAGGAATATGGCTTAGGACAGACTACAAAAGGGGGAGATTCATTTTATCCCACACTAGTTTGGAAGTTCTATGTAAAATACCAAGCTAGGTTAGAGAACATGTGCAAACCAGGTGCGAAAGTAGTGGATCAGCCTCTTCTTAATAGAGTTCGAGTGAGGGGCATAATGGTTGATGTTTTGGTCAAGACCATCAACAGATTCTTGCACAACCCCGACTTCATGCCTCATTCCACCACACTATCATTTTATGCTCAGATAAAGAATAAGGACAAACAACATCCTTGGTTTGCCAACATCATAGCTGGTGGAGAACCAACTTGGGTGACAAACCCAAATGAGAGAATTTGTAAGTCCTCATTGACTCAGGAGGCAAAATTTTGGTGGGGCATAGTGCGAGTCTGGCTAATGCCTATTGAGGGAGATAATATTCTAGGGGATGACCAGGCTATTTTGGTAGCAAGCTTGATGTAGAAGATTTCCTTGAACTTCAGGAAAATCATTGTAGATGAGATAAAGATAAGGATGTCAAGGACCGACACTTCTTATCCTTTTCCTTATCTTGTTACAAAATTGTGTAAAGCTGCTGGGGTGCCAAAAATTGTAGGAGTTGATGAAAACATTCATGCTCAGAAGAGTCACAACCTTATTTGGTTTGATAACGTACAGCCAGGACTTAGGCTTGACAGGGGTGCAGAGGTAGAAGTGGACCCTCCAGTTATAGATGCAGGAGTAGCATGTTATGTAGATGTATAAGATTTTTCAACACAGGCAGCTTCAGTGCCTGAGACTAAAGCCAGCCCCTCAGTTCCTCCAGCAGCAATAGGTTCAGTATTTTAGCCGATTGATATTAGGAAGGTGGCTGAGAAAGCCAAGTTTGTGCGAGGCATATCTACATGCCTTCACCAAATAGTTCGTTGTTTCTATGGACAAAAGAATCAAGGCTGTACTAGAGCCCTTTGTGACATTGCCTGTGAGAGTTGAAGATTTAGAGAACAAATTTGATGCCGAGGCAAAGAAGATGACAGGTGCTGATTTTCCTGTATTCAGGGCTGCATTGAATAAAGTAAAGGCAGATGTTGGGGTGCTGTAGCAACACCAAATTATGATGCCAACAGGTCCTACTATGGAATAATTAAAGAAAGAAATTCCTATACTTGATCTCACTGCATACTCCCCAAAGAAAAAGAAAAAAAAGAGGGAAAATAAGGACAAGAATAAGAGTGAAAAGCCGGACAATAAGGAAGAAGGAAAAGTAAGAAAGGAGGAAAAAATAAGGCTGAGAAGGAAGAAGTGAAGAAAGCAAGATTGGAGACCCTGGCTGATACTGAGAAATGAGAGAAAGCCATCAGAGCTAGGGCTGCAGGTGCTTTATCTAGCAAGGCTCCAACCACCACAAAGCCAGATTATCCTGATGGGTAGAAGACAACAAATAATGCAGTAGCAGGGTCAATGACCCAAGATCCACGTGGCTGACTGTCTTCAGGTATGCCCTAACCCTTAGTGTATCTTATTTTTTATTTTAAGTTGAGGGTGTAGGGTAAATTGTTGTTGTAACATATTCTGTAGATAATTAGGAGTAGTACAAGTACTTGAGGCAGTTGGCTTATTCTGTTATTTTTGAGTACCTATCCAGTGGTCTGATCTATTGTGTACTGTGAGAATTGCATCCATTGTGACCACTGTATATCTTTTGGTGGTGTTAGTATGGTAAATAAATGACCTGTGCTAAACAAGTGCATGAACTGGATAAGTAGTGATATGCAAGATACTTATGTGCCATGTGTGTGTAAGGTCTTACTCAGTTCCCATTGTGTGTTGAATCTAGAACTTGCCCTGTTAGTCATGCCATAGTCATAGGATAGGGTTAGGAAAGGATCATAGGTTGTTTTTGCATGTTACCCCATTTTTGCCTAAATGACCTTCCCAATGTGAATAATATCCCTTAATCCCTGTTTGAGCCTCAATAGCCTATTTCTTTCTTTAACCCTTTCACCTTCCCGTTTACACACAATGAACCTGTCTTGGCCCTGGTCCTTCTTGGACACTGTGCACCTTAACTTAGGAAAATAAACTAATTTGACGGTGGCTATTATAGAGGTGCATAATGCAATATGTGTATGAAGAGAGGTAGAATAAAAAGAATGAATAAAAAGTTAGGTGCGGTGAAACAGAAATAAGAAAAGAGAAAAATGTGTGAAAAATGATAGAAAGATAATCTGATAAATGAAAAGACCGCATCCATCTTGAGCATGCATGATCAATAACAAAGGGAAGAAAATAAAGGTTAAGAGTTGAAATCCCAAGATTTTAATGTAGTGTCAAGGAGGCATAGTCACTATGAAATATCCATGAATATCATACCAGCCCGTAACCTACGTTACAAGATTAAGAAAAGCCTTATAGTGATCCTAACTGACCTATCTGAAGACTTGGGTACTGACTATAAGGGCAACCCTAAGGCATTTGATGAGCAATGTTGGAACTTCGTTCTGAGAGTGAGTCTTGTGTTTATTCCTGAGTTTATAAGTTCTGATATGAGTGAAAAAGGGATTTATTTGTTGGGAGAGAACACTAGCTATATTGCTAATCAATGTCTTGTTTGGATAAGTGTGATTTGGGTATATGTTGGGTTTTTATTGCTAGAATTTTCACCATATCTTGATCCTTGTGAGTTGCATGGGTGTTTTCATTAATAGACATAGTTGCTCTTATTTTGACTGACCTTGGAGATAGTGCATGTATTCTGAACTGATATGAGTAGTTAGCTACCAAATTGTATTTTGAATACTCTTAGTTATGTTATGGTTGCTTGAGGACAAGTAATTGTTTAAGTTGAGGGTGTTGATGTGTGAGCCCATGCTAAAACATTTGAAGCTTTTAACTCTAAAAATTGCAAAATGTTGAGCAACTTTAGTCGTTTTTGACTATTTTACTTTGATTTGGCAGCAAAAGTAGAGGAGAGGGGGAACCATAACTAAAAGAAGCAAAAAGCATGAAATCAGAAGCAAATAGAGAGCTAAGTGTGGCTAAAGACATCCATGACATGCTGTTATCCTGGTGATAAGCTGTCACGGATGCCGTCAACCTTAAACAGAAGATGTAAAGCTGCAGGAAGTTTTTGTGATGGCAATCATGACACGCCGTTAATATGATGATAAGGTGTCACCATCGTTGTCAACCTTAGGCAGCATGAGATGAATTTGCAGAGAAGTTGACGACGTCCGTGACTGGACGTCAAGATCATGATAGGTCGTTACAGGCGCCGTTTTCTAATCTGAAGAAAATCAAAAACTTTAATTTTATTTCCTTATTTAGGGTTAACTATTTGAAACCTTGTTTTAGGCTTTTTAGGAGGATATTATTTTCATTTTATTTTTATCCATCATCCATTGACATATTGACAATATATGACTTTTCTCTCTCTTTCTCTCTAAACTAATATTTCAGTGTTTGCTTTGTGATTCAATTACACGTTTACTTCTGATTTCCTTTATTATTGTAAGTTAATCTTCTCAATTATGAATTCAATTTATGTGCTAATTTCTTGCATCATGAGTGGCTGAACACCCTTAACCTGGATTATGGGATCTAGGGTAAGGTCATGATAAGGTGGTAATTAATTACTCAAGGTTTAATAGGTGTTAGGATTTCTTGGTAATTTAGAGATTAGAATTTATGACTATTGGTTGCAAACAATAGGTGTACCTACTTTGGTTTTCTTGAGAAAGAAAGCATACACAATAGGAAGTGAATTATCAACAGGGACTCGGAAAAGCTTCATTTAATAATCAGCGCTGTAACAAGGTTGATTAACTTGAGCTAAAATCTGGGCAGTGAGTTGCGATTCCCTAGGTCCAAGAGGATTAGGAAATTAGACGCTCAAATAGGTCAAGAGACATTCAAGCATATCATCGATAAAGATAGCTTGTCATCCTAATTAACGTGAGAACCTTGAGTTAATGGTAGTATCTGTCATATTCTGTAAGACCTAGTGAACATAATCCTAGTTATCTCATAAAATCTTGGTTACAAAAAATAAATTAAAAGTTATAAACAATTATCTGCAAAACTTAAACCCCCATTTCAGGAAACAGTAAACTATCAGTAAATTATATGGTAAACAACTTAGTTCATACCTTACTCCCTGTGGGATTCAACCTTATTCCCTATGGAATTCGACCCCAACTTAGTTGAGTTTTATATTGACAAGGATCGCTTACACCCATTCAAGAGTATAATTTAAGCGTTATCACACAAATACACCCAATATCACCACCCCACAGTTAAAGCTTTGTTCGTCCTCGAACAACTCTTAACTATAAACACCATGAACTGAAGAGACTCCACACTTCTATTATAAGCAAGAAATTCAAGCTAGCACTACAATGACTACATGGAATGCTAGTTTAAAATACTATGCATGTTATACAAAATTGAAAGCTCATGAATCCTATTCCAAAACATCCTAGCCTCAAGAATGGACTCCATAAGTTGAAAACTCATGTATTTCGTTCAATCAAGGTCATCATACAAATCACCCACATTCATCAAATATGTGCCCCTCACAACAAGAGAGTTACCCAAAATCACTCAAAATTATGCACTTCATAACATGATAGGTATAGGAATCAAGTTACACTTACTCTTACAAAGAATTCACAAGTTACACACAATGAACCATAGGCTTGCACTTAGTGTAGTGCTCCACTAGTAGACAAATGTAAAGCTTAAAATCAATTAGGACTTTTTCTGGTTGTAATGTAGGCTAAGGGACGGGTAGAAACTATTTGGGAATAATCACTAACCTCACTAAGTTCTTTAATACACTACATTAAATATCTAAAACCAATCTCCAACAACCAAATTATACTTTTTCATCCACCCATACCTTTATTTTTTCTGTATCTCTTTTAAATATTTTCACAAACACATGGTGGGCGTATTGTTTATTCCATTAAGATTCAATTTTTCTCATTCTCAACAACCATGGAAATATTTTTAACACCATTTATATCAATCCCAACCACCACACATCAAATATAAACACCAATAATGATTACCTTGGGGCATTAATTTCACATTTTTCTTCTTCAATTTCTCAAACTCCTTTTTCACTTATTTATTTTTTTCAATTGAAGCACTTAGGAGATTTTTGGATCAAATTATGGTCTATCAAAGAAAGGATTAGGCTAATTATGAGGCTACCAAAGAAAGGATAAACGCTCAATGGGGGTTAACAAGGATAATGCTCGAAAGGTAGGACAAAGAGAAGGTATAAAACAAGGCTATCAAAGAAATGCGTAAATCATCTCCTAAAACCACACTCTTTATTTTGCTTTACACACACACCGGGAAAGTTCTAGACATCACATGCAACAGGGAGTATAAAAAAATACCTCACACACACATGGCACATGCTTGACTAAATAGGATCATCATATACTCCCAATCAAAAATAGCATAAATTCAAAATTAAGCCAAAGAAAAAAAGATTCACAAACTTTAACCTAAGAGTCTCAAAAATAGCAATTCACATAATCAACATGCTTTTCCCAACAAACCGACTTGCAACATGTAGTAAAAAATAGCACAACAAGAATATCTTACTTATTTTTAACCTAAAAATAAATAAATTAATTAATTAAATTGAGTCCAATTTTAGAAATTTTCCCACCCCACACCTAAAAATCTACTTAGTCCCCGAAGTAAACTTAAAAGTAACAAATAGAAAACTCCTTGAGGCCTCTAGGCCAAGCTAGTAGCATATTAAAATAAATGAGATCCATAGGACCCCACACTCAATCCTTGCCATGCTTAAAGCTCAAGGTTATGGTACTCAGACTTCGCATTAACCTTTGACTCGAAAAAAAACAAAAACTACATGTAGTAAAACAAACTAAAAACTGAAAAGAAAACATA
>JAPEIP010000005.1:45799746-45828245 GCA_026120095.1 Capsicum chinense
CATTCTTTTTCCAAGATAGCTAAAAATTAAAGATTCCCAATTCAAGAACTTCAAGAATCTATCTTCAAGAGTGCAAGTAGAAACTCAAAGTTCAAGTTATGGGATAAATGGTTAGGATGTGATCATGGGTTTTTCTTAATTTAAATAACTGTCCAAAAGTAAAATATTATCCCTTGATCCCGAATTTGAGCCTACATAGACCTATTTTCTCATTTTCACCTTTCACCTTCCCAATTTAGTTGTAATGAACCTGTTTTTATCATGGTCCCTCCTTGGACATTGTGAACCTTAACTTAGCTAAATTGCCTAGGTTGAGGATGGATATTATAGGGGTGTGTAGTTAGAATTGTGTATAAATAAGGGTTTGAATAAGATAAAACGATGTTGGGTTGGATATGGTAAAAAAGATGGAAAAAGACAAAAGCAAAAAGCAACAAATTTGAAAAATAAAAAAAAGGGAATAAATAAACCAAACCCAACCATAATAAATAATAAAAGAAAGAAGGAGAAATAAGGGAGAAATAAAAGGAAGTTTTTTAAGAATTGGCCCCTTAATGTAGTTGTAGTGTTAAGGAGGGTGAATAACTAGTTCCTAAATGTACCATTGTAGTCCCATGTCTATATTACAATCCAACTATATTCCTAAGTGATCCTAGTCCAATTGTTTGAAAAACTAAGGTAAGGAAAATAAGGGAAAGCCTATGGTATTCTATGCATCTTTTATGAGCGTGAGTCTATTGAGATAGTCCCTTGCATTGACATGCATGAATCATAGTTTTAGAGGTAGGACTTATTATTATAAGGGTACATGGGCTATGTTGTAATATGCTAGGGGTTAATAGCACTTTTGAGTCTTAAAATGATAAAAATATGCAAGTTCTTAGGTTGTTTTGTGAGATATGACATGTGTTGTGTTATGTTTTGTAGGAAATTAGGTTTTGGGACTATTCTGGAAGAAAGGAGTGAAATTTTAAGTTTTGGACAACAAAAGTGGGCATCTACAGCCCGTATGTGCTACTTATGGTCGTAGGAGCCAAAGTTGGTGTCAACAATTGAGATCTAAAGATTTAGAAGTTAAGAAAAGAAGACCTTATGAATTATTGAGGGAACCTATGGCCCATAGGTACCACCTATGGTCCATAGGTGATAGAGTAGGTTGCAAAAGAGTAAATTCCAGAGAGTTTCTATAGTGTTTGAGGACCAGGGCACCTACGTGGGGCCACCTGTGGGTCATAAGTGGCAGTGGCCACCTACCTTAATTTTCCTTCTGTAATAAATCTCTAAGTCATTTCTCATTGTCCTTCTTATTTTTGCCATTAACGCCTTTCTATAGCTCTCTTAAGTCATTTATGACTTGCCAAAACTGATAGTTTGGATATTGGGAAAATAATTTTGCTTTTATAGTCAATTCCTTATTTAAAATCTCGAATGAGAATTTCAACTATGCCAGAAGATCCACAATATAAAATTTAGACTAGGTAGGCCTTTGGTTCGGGTCCCAACATACCCAAGCTCCTTTTGACCTATTGGCTAGAAGGTTGGAAAGTTTAGAATTTAAGTGTAGGCCTCATATTTTGTCAAAGTGGCCTCAGATGGTAATTTGACTTCGCCAATGTATCCTAACTATCAAAATTAGTGTGGTTACATAGTTCATTTGCCTATATGAAGTTCTGAATGAATCTCGAAGTATCATTGGACACTTGGAAAAGTTTCCAAGTGTTGGAACTGGGGCATGGCATTAAGGTAGGATCACCCTGATCACAATAATGCCATTGGGATCGCATAAGGGAGGTCATAGCCTATATTTTGCTCTTACCACATTTGATTTCCTGTGGTGGGTATAAAAGGGGAACTTTGGTCAAATTTTAGGTATTTCCACTGGTATGTGAGACTAAGTCTCCTTAAAATCTTGTGCAAATCATAAATTGAGTCTTAGGTGTAATTTAGAAGATTGATTAGCTTGTATTTTCATGATTAACAATGAATTAGAGGTATGAATTCTTCCATTTCAGGTTTGAATGTCTTGATTATTTGATAAAAACACTAAATGGTGTAAGGTTTTTATTTTTTCCCAAATAATCTTGATTTTTACCTATTTCTTAAGTATTATGATTCCCTAATGGTGTATGAATATTGGGTTGACCTTAAAAATATATTTTCTATGAGTGGGACCCACTATATATTTTTGGTGTCGTTTTTAGAACTGAAGCACAATGGTGCAATATGAGTATCGTTGTTCTCTTAATGATATTAAGATTGTGTTTTTTTATAGCTTGGCACCTTGAAAAAGCTTCTCAAAAGTAAAAAGTGAAGGTGTAGCAGATTGTTGGGCATTCTTCGGATTTGAGGTAGGCTAGGTTTATTCCTTATTTGATTGAGCTATACCATAATGTAATTATGATATCTTGTTAGATTGGGATGGATTTTATGTATTGGATTGATAAGATGTAAGACTTGGGTTAGTTGGACCATTTAGGTTATATGAATCTTAGAGTTAAAAATCTTGACTTATTTCCCTCTACCTTTGTGGAATAGACTTCATTTCTCATGTTTTGCATTAGAATGCCTTAGAATACTCAACCTTAGCTGAAATACTCTAGTTGCTCATACTTAGCACAAGTTTTCCCTAGTTTCTAATAATAGAGAAGTTTGCCATAGTTCTATTGGACTTGGTAAAAGGGCTTGAGTAGAATACCTACCTTAGGGCTTATGGTAGCTTGCTATACATCTAAGAGTTGATTTAGATACCTTATCCTAGTTTGGGCTAGAAGTTGACTTAGAATGCCTTTTGGTGATTTAGGAGTTGGCTAGTTGACCCGCCTTAATGCAAGATTAAGGATTAGTTCCCTTCAACCCTTATGCTTACTAATTAACTAGAGAGTTTCTTGTCGAGTTAATATTGATGATTCTTTGTGCTTGTTGGTTATATGGAATAGAATTAAGATTAATGCCCAAATGGTTATGCCCTTGTGTGCCTTATTGATTAATGATTAGGACAAGCTATTAATTATGTTATTATGATTGACTATTTTTTGGGCTAATGAATGTGCTATTGAATGAACCTTGACTACTATATATCCTAAGCCATAAATAATGTTCTTGACTATGCTTTGAATAATCTATAGATTATGTCATGCTTTATCTATCACTTATACTAGTGATAAATTAACTTTCAAGCCAATGGTGGACCAATGAACATGCTACTAATGGACCATTATTCATGATACTACTTATGCTTACGCCCATGGTCTAAACGACTAGATTATAGATTTCATATAGATGAGTCCTTGATTATATTCTTGATTAGGCCATTGATTAGGTTAGTGTTTGACCCATTAACTATAATATGTCCCAAGTTATGATCATGCTTAATAATTATGCTAATAACCATATTAAAAATCTTCCATATTGTCAATATTAGAGACAATGATTTTAATGATGCTAGAAGGCACGCTTATTGACTATATGTAAGGATATTCCATAGATTATGCTTGGACTTGTGATACTTCCTTATATGATTACTTATTCTTATGATTTTACCACTTCTTATACATATCTATATACCCACCTCTCTGGTATGGGATGGAGGAAAGATATTAGTATTAGAGATATAAGTTTCTGGGAAGAACCTGATGATGAACGTCGCATTATGGAGGTATGATCTTCTTCTCTTCTCCTTTATATTTATTTAATTTATCTCTCTGGGGGATTCTAATTTAATTTAGTTATCGTGGGAATTTTCATTTACTTAAGCCCTCGAGGGGCTTGTTACTTACTTTATCCCACAAGGGGCTTGTTCTTTATTAATGATATAAATTTAAGTATTATGATTATATATTGATACCTAGCGAGGCCTAAGGATATTGTGATGTTATATTGATACCCGGCAAGGTTAGAATATACTATAATGATATAATAATACACGACAAGGCTAGAGGATATTGTAATTGTTTGATGATACCCAAAAAGGCTGGAGGATATTGTTATGATATGATTATACCCGTCAATACCAGAGCATAATTTTATAATATGATGATACTTGGGAAGATTTGAGAATATTATGATGATATGATAAATCTCGGTGTGGCTGGATGATAATGTTATGATATGGTGATACCTAGTGTGACCAAGTGATATTTTTCTGATATGATGATACCTAGTATGTACAAAGAATAGGTTGATGATATACCCAACAAGGCCAAAAGATGATTATTGATGTGCCTATCCATACATCTTCGAGTCCGGCTAGCGTTATGTTTGACAATTATATGTTTATTTATGATCTTTTGTAGTTGGGTATAATGTTGATATTAGAGATATGAGTTTCAGTATTCTAATGAGTTAAGGTATAAAGTAGCATAACTGTTAATTTAAGGAAGGAAGATGCTTAGTGATGTATATTGCTTAAGTGGCTAATTATGACTAAGGGATTAGCGAACCTTAGAGATATAAAGGCCTAGTGGCATTGATGGCTATTAATAGTTATGATTAATTTATTATATGGGTTAGTGATAATGGGTTTAGCAATGGCAGTGACTAGTTTCTATTAATGACTAAGTTGATGATGTTGAATAGATGTTAAGAGAGGATTTATGAATTAATGATGCTAGTTAGTAAAGGGTGTTAGTTGATAGATGAATAGGGAATAAATGGTGATTGGTAGTCTTTTGTTAGATGGTGTCTAGTGGAATTATAATGGATAAAAATAAATATTGGTTAACTGGCGAATGTTGTCTAGTGGTAAATCTTGACTAGATGCTAGATATCGGCTATTTAGTGAATAATGGTTAGTCGTTGACCCATGAATAGTGTTTATATGATGAATAGTAGATAGATAATAATTAGAGGTTATATGATGGGTAGTGAGTAATTAGTTTTGGGATAAGCGTTGGCTAGCTAATAATGAGTGGATAGAGTGTATTGATGAGATAGATTCCTATATGATGGTACAGTTATGGTTATGTGTATATTGGTCTATCTTATTTAATTACGATAATTGATGATGGTTATAAATATTGGAAAATGGTCATTTGATGGAAATTGTGGAAAACTATGGAAAATGAGGAAGTTTGGATATATTGATGATTTGATTTCTTTATGTTTCTCTTGGGTGTACCCTCCAATGGTATGAGACGTCATGATTAGTTCTTTACTTTATGCACTAGTTGGTGTATGGGCGCTAAATTTGTATTTGTGTTTTCTTGTAATTGTACTTGTGTTTCCTTATAATTCTAAATCATTTATTTCTTATGTACAACATTATTGGCATGCGTTGATGCCTTATGTCATATTGTGATTTCAATATTTAATGCTTGTTAAGAACAATGATATTGGTATGCTTTCATGCCTTATGTTATATTGTGATTTCGATATTTAATGTGTGTTAAGAACATCATTGTTGGTATGCATGATGCCTTATGCTACATTGTGATTCCTATATTTAATACTTGTTATGTATAGTGATATTGGCATGTGTTAATGCCTTATGTTATACTATTATTTCCAATTGCTTACTTATTATATACAACGATGATGGATCTGAATTAGGTTCTATTCTGTACCATGAGTTATTTATGATTATCTTGCATTTTATCATTCTTATATCATGATTTAGGTCCATTGGACGATGATGCCTTTTGAGTATCCATTGTTTTGGTACTTATACAACACTTTTGTATCTTTATAGTGCAGATTTGAATATCAATTATCGCTGTTAATCATGGTTCATACGGTGATTAATTCCTAAAGATAGGGTGAGCTCTTGGAGTTTGAGTCACCAGATATCCTTCCATCTTTTGTATTCGGTTATTAGTATTTTAGACAGATGTATTTATTATTCTTGACTTGGAGTTGTATTGATACTATTAGTTGCTCTTGCACTAACTCTGCTAGGTTTTGGGATTGGTATCTTATGTGACTATTTATTCTATCTAGAACCCTTGTATTTATATTGATGTTCTTGAATTTTACCAATGATGGACGTTTCTTGCTAGATTAATGCATTTTGTTATCTCAGAGTTGTGGTATTGGCTTACCTACTGGTGGATAAGTGTCATTATGACTCATAAATTGGGTCATGACAAATTGGTATCAGAGCTTAGGTTTCACCGATATTATTGGTACAAGATCAAGTTTCTAGTAAAGTTTTGTGGATTGGGAAGTTTATGTCCATTTCCTATCTTCGCGAGGCTATGAGACATTCTTAGGAGTTTTTCACTTTCTCACATATATCATGCCAAGTGTCTGAGTTAGTTCATATAATATTCCTTTGACTTTACTACTCCACAAAAGGCCAGGACACGTGTTATCGCTAAACAAGAAGAGGTTCCCAAGACTAAGACCATGGATCGTGCTCCTTTTATTGAATGTAGATGGCCTAGAATTCATAGAAATCCTATATATGTGTCCCTAGCTAGGGGACCGGATAGGTTGCCTTCCCCAAACCTATTCCTATGCATGAGCCCGAGATTCTTCTACCATAGCCTATCGTGGTCCAGGCACCAGCCCAAGCTCTACCAGGGTTCATTTCTTCTGCAATGCTTAGAGAAACATTTGTTTAGTTGTTACTTATTATTGGTGGTGTGCCTTCTGATAGTGCATAGGTTGAGAACTAGAGTGGTCCTGAGGCAGGGGCATAACCAGTAGTTATGGCTCCCAGATTTGAGATTGCTCCTACACCGGTTGTTGCTCAAATGGTAGTTGCCCATCAAGTGGTTGCCCAACCTGATATGTCTTTTGAGGAGTAGAAGATGTGCTATTGAATGAGCCTTGACTATAATATAGCCTACGTTGTAAATGATATTATTGACCCCTCTTTCAATAAGCAATATATTATGTCATGCTTTTGCCATCACTTATACTAGTGATAAATTATCCTTAGGCCAATAGTGGGCTAATGAATATGCTACTAATGGGCCATTGTTCAGGAAATCGCTTATGGTTATGCCCATTATCCAAATGACTAGATTATCAATTTTGTATTGATGATTCGTTGATAAAATTCTTGATTAAGCCAGTGATTAGGCTAGTGTTTAGGCCGTTACCTGTAATATTACCTAAGTTATGATCTTGATTAATAATTATGGTAATAACCATGTTGAAAATCTTCCTTACTGTCGATATTGGAAAGGATTTTAATAGTGATAGAAGGCACGGTTATTGACAATATGTAAAGATATTCTATTGAATATGCTTGGACTCAGGATACTTCCTTATATAATTACTTATGCTTATGTTTTTTCCACTTCTTATACATATCTATATACCCACCTCTCAGATATGGGGTAGAGGAAGATGTTAGTATTAAACATATAAGTTCTGTAGAAGAACCCAACGATAGTTATATTATTGAAGTTATGTATACTTATATCTATTGATAAAGTGACATTGATGATGGACGTTGGATTATGGATAAGGTGTATTGATGAGATAGATGCCTATATGATGGTAAAGTTACAATTGGCTTTCTAATAATGAGTGGATAAGGAGCATTGATGAGATAGATGCCTATATGATGGTGCAATTAGGTTATGAGTATATTGGTATATGTTATTCAATTATAGTTATGGATGATAATTTTAAATGTAGGCAAATGTAAATTTTATCAAAATTGTGGAAAACTATGGAAAATGAGGATGTTTTGATATATTGATTAGTTGATTATTTATGTTTCACTTGGGTGTACTCTCTGGTTGTATGGGACGCCGTGATGAGTTCTTTACATTGTGCACTTGTTGGTCTATGGGCTCCCACTTTGTATTTATGTTTTCTTGTGATTGCACTTGTGTTACCTTATGATTCCAAATTTTTTATATCTTATGTATGACATTATTAGCATACATTGATGCCTTATGTCATATTGTGATTCCAGTATTGAATGCTTATTTAGAATAGCTATATCGGCATGTGTTGATACCTTATGCTATATTGTGATTCTGATATTTAATTTTTGTTAAGTACTATGATATTGGTACGCATTGATTCCTTATGTTATATTGTGATTCTAATATTCAATGGTTGTTATGTACAACAATATTGGCATGTGTTGATGCCTTATGTTACACTATTATTCCAAATTTCTTTCTTATTATATACAATGATGATGGAGATTATTTAGGTTTGATTCTGTACCTTGACTTAGTTATGATTATTTTGTATTTTATCATTCTTATATCATGATTTAGTTCAGTCGACCAATGATGCCTACTTAGTACCCTTTGTTTTGGTACTCATACTATACTTCTATACCTTTTTGGTGTATATCTGATTATCAGCAGTCATCATTGATCTTGGATTGTGCGGTGATTGATTCCCGTATGTAGGGTGAGCTTTTGGAGTTTGAGTCACCCAATTTCCTTCCATCTCTTGTATTCAGTCTTTAGTATTTGAGACAAATGTATTGACTATTCTAGACTTGGAGTTGTTTTGATATTATTAGTTTCTTTTGCACTAACTCTACCAGGTTTTTGGATTGGTATCTTGTATGACTTTTTATTCTATCTAGAACCATTATGTTTACAATTGATGTTCTCAAATTCTCCTTTGTTGGGCCTTTTTTACCGGATTAACCAATTGTATTAGCTTTGGGTTATGGCATTGGCTTACCTACTAGTGGAAATTTGTAGGTACCATCATGACTCGTCAATTCGGTGGTGACACCTTTTTTGTTTTGGAGTTATTTCCTAAGGTTTCCTTGTAATCTATATTTACCCTTTTGATGTCTTTAGTTAGTTTACACTTTTTATACTTACAAAACATATATTTGATTCAAGGATTTGATTTTAATCTTGGGATTGCTTTGTATTGATTTGGGTTATTTATTCAGTAAAAGACTTTGGATTTTATTAATTGATTATTGGGATGTTGTTTGAATGTATTCAATTAAGAATTTCCTTGATCATTTCACAACCATGAACGGCTAATTCCCTTAGCAAGGTTTGTGGGAAACCTAGCTAACTAACGAAGAAGGGAAAGTGTTCAATCCTTCAAGATAGTTATTATTGCATGCATTGTGGTTTTCTTTGTACTTATTCCTTTGTTAATGGTTGCAAACATTAGGATCCAATTTGTTTTCACTACGAACTCGAAAGGAAGGTAGAGATTAGGAAAACGAGGTCTAAAAATTAATTTAGGGTGAATTGATGAAATAAGCTTACATGTATTATCTACTTAAGACAATTAACTTACATCTAATCAACTTGAGAATAAGAGGAGATAGTTGAAACTGGGTTCAAGGTAATGGTTAGTAAGGCGATGCTCTGAGATCGAGAGGAGATGAGTGAAATTTACTAAAGTATGTTGAGAGACAGTTGGTGATACCTAACTTACCAGATCATACAAGCACTGCAGTTTGATAGTTTGATTGAACACAAGAAGCTTACTGAGTTAAAATCTAGAGGGAACGCCAGTCTAGTATTCATTTCTTGTTGTTTACAACAAAAGCTTTTGAGTTTGGTTACTTTTTCAAGATTACTACTTCAAATCCCACATTTACTTTAATTACTTCCCATTGATTCCAGCAAACAAGAGAGAGAAGTCCACTTATTCCCAATGGGTTCGAACCCAACCTTTGTTGGGCTACTTTACTTGACAGGGACCACTTTAACTTCAATTAGAGGTGTAGTTTAGCGGTTGATCAATATTTTTGGTCCGTTGTTGAGGAATACAATGTTGATTTGTTCATTGATATTGCTGAAGTTTGTGGGGGTTTTTTGTAATTGGTTGTACACCGGTGTTTACCTAACACCAACACCAGCAGTCAAGAAAATCCCTTACTCTTACTACACCCAAACCCAGAGAGAATTTTACATCAAAATCATAAGATGATAGAACACGCATATAATGTCCAACTTGAAGGGTTTCTAGATGATCCTAATGTGGTACCTCCCACTGTTCAAGGGAATCCTCAAAACATTATTGATCGGCAAATGGAACAGTTGTTAAAAAATATAGCTGCTAAATAGAGAAGGGAGGGAGAGTTTCAATTGTTAGCTCAGCAGGCAGAGCCAACCAGGCCAAGAGTAGTTGTTGATCATTGAGCAATACTGGATGTTAATTGAGATAGAGTTTGAGTTGGGTGAGCTCAAGTAATCCCAGTATAACATTACTTTCAACCATACGATGATGAGAAAGATATAGGATACGTTGAGCCGACAGAAACAAGAGCTAGCATTCCTCCCGCTTTGACACCAGGTGTTAAATTTGACATAACCAGTTCCATGATCCAACTCTTAAACTTAAAAGGTGTATTTGAGGGATTTTCTATGGATGGCATAAATATGAAACTTGAAACGTTAGTTTATGGGGTAAATCAGGAATTAAGAGGCACTTAGACTGAGATTTTCCCCGTTTTGGTTGACTGGAGAAGCTTCTTTATGGTTGGTGGAACTTCATAGAGGATCAATTACCACATAGAATGAGTTGTGTGGGAAATTATTAATTCGTTTCTTTCCTCTATCAAGAATATACAACTTCAGGTAGCTACATTCTGAGTCGATGTATGAGTCATGGTTCTAGTTCAAGAAAAAGTTGAGCATGGTACCCAATCATCACATTTCAGGAATACACTTGCTGAAGATATTCTATAGAGCCATTAGCATTAGTTACAAAGCTCTGGAAAATACTATCACAATAGGAGCTTTTATGTCTTAGCGCTACGAAGCAGTATGTGATATTATAAACCAGATCTCTCTTACCAGCCAAGAGTAAAATACTCGGGAAGCAGAGAGAGGTGCTGGTACTTATGCCATTAGAGCTTTGGTGACTATAGAGTGGGTGATGATTCTGTGGTACAAGAGATTCCATAGCTTAGAAATGATATTGGATTACTGATGGGCTATTCAAAATAACAAATTTTAAAAAGGTAAATATGGTAGGTTTATAGGATGCAACCTCTAGAGCATATGAGTCTAATTTGGAAGAGGAGGATAAGTATATTGATTGAGAATTGCAAGGGTTTCAAGCCAAGAGGCAAGGAAACCAAGGTTGAAACTATTATGGAGATTGATATTGAGATTGTAGTAGGGAGGAGAAGGAGGATAGTTATGTCTTATTGGGCAGTCATGATACTAAATCAGGAATGGAGGCGTTGTTGTCCAAACTGGTTAAGTGTTAAGAAACTTGGGAAACATGCCTTAAGGAGATTAAGTCTGACATTCGAGGTCTGAACCAAAAGGTTGAATCTCATGCGACTACAATCAACAGTTAGAGAAGCAGTTCAGGTAGATGTCTGCTACTTTGAACCAGAGGCAGTTAGGTACCTTTTCAAGAAACATAGTACAGAATCTAAAGAATGATGGTCTTTGTATCACTATTTCCACTCAAAGTGGTAAGTCTACTATTTATCCCCCATTGCTTACTGTGGATATGTTGTACAATAATCGTAATATGGTTGTTAAGACACCTGCCATGGATTCAGACAAGGCAACAGGTGTTGATGTTAGCATTAGTGAGGATATCTATGGGGAAGGTCGATGAGATGATAGTGAAGAAAATTCTATGAATTCCCTCGCCTTTTCCTTAAAGACTGAAATAGAAGAAGGAGGAAGGAAAGTTCAAGAAATTCATTAAGATGCTAAAATATTTGAGCTTGACATCCCTCTCCTCAAGGCTTTAGAGCAAATTATTGGGTATGCCATGTATGTAAATGAATTGGTGATGAAGAAGTAAGATACTAGTTTCGAGGACGTTGGTGGATTGCACCATTGCAGTGTAATCACTTTTAATTCTTTGGTCTAGTAGAAGGGCGATCCCAGAGTGTTGACGTTCCCATGCACCATAGGGACACATAGATTTACTAGAGTGTTATGTGACTTGGGAGCCAACATTAATTTGATGCCTCTGGTTGTATTCAAGCAATTAGGCTTAATCCCTCTTGAACCAACTATGATATGGTTGTTGATGGCAAACCATACAATATTGAAACTCATGGTCATATCATTTGATGTGTTGGTGAAGGCTGAAAACTTTATTTTTCCTTTTGACTTTGTCATTTTATAGTGTGAGATTGACTTTGAGATGCCCATCATATTGATAAGACCATTCATAGCCATGAGTAGAACGATGGTTTATATGGAGAAGGGGGAGCTTAAGTTCAAAGTTAATAATGAAGAAGTCACATTCAACCTTTGAAGAACTATGAAGAAGCCAACCGACATGAGGGTGGTTTTGGTTATTCATTGTGTTGATAACCTAGGAGGGTATTCCTTTGTGTAACTTGATGAATTTTGAGAAATCAAGGGACCCACATCATGCTGCAATATTAAATCAAGCACTGAATGGGAGGCAACCCATGGAATTTATGGTGAAGTCTGAGTAAACAACTTAGCCTCATCGTGTCGCTATGTTAAATTAAGCGTTCGGTGGGAGACAACCCACTAATTTAGTGTTCATGATTGTGTTTGTTCTTTTTTATAGGTATAGTAGCCTGAGGAACGGACTAGAACATGGTAGTGCATTGCTTCATTTAGAACATTCTATGTAAGGGGTCTTTGTGACAACCTCATGAAGGTCATAAGTCCCTTTCAGTCTAAGTTCTATTTTGAATGTTAAAAGGAAATTTTGAGGATTTTTTGGGACATTCGGGACTTGATCTTGCAAGTCTACTTATAATACCATAAATACCACTTATGACTTCGTAAGCAGTGCAATATATGTCAGAATACAAAGTCCAGAGTGCAGGGGAAAAGGTTGAAAAATTGGTCCCACCTACAGACTGGAACCTATGGCCAGTAGGTTCCACCTGCGGTCCATAGATGGTGTCATAAGTGGCCAATTTTTAGGGCTAGTTATATTTAAAAATTAGGGCCTAAACCAACCCTAAGAAACCCTCTTAGAGATTTTAAGCTCCTAAACCACCCCTACAACCCCATTTAACTTCAAAATTTCCTCTTCCCTCTCAAATTAAAATTTCCCCACTTCCCTCACATGATAAAAGGTAATAACATCACTTATTCTCGGTACCAACTTATCCAAAGGAACTAATTACTCATTCAAGCTAGGTTTTCACATTATATTTCAAATTTAACTTCTTATTCTTCAAATATAAGGTGACATTCTTGGCTCCTAAATGTACTATCTTATGCAAAACTAAAAATAAATGAGTTGCTACATTTATTTTATTGCAAAATATGTGGAAATCAACAAACTTATTTGTACGAGCCTTGAATTAACCTAAAAATCCTGAAGTGATCATTGTTCTAGAATTAAATATATGATCACGCCCTAAATAGAAGTTTAAAGTTTGAAAGGTAGAGGAATTCCAAAAGTTTGCATGCTAGTTTGCATAGAAAAATTTGATTCTAGTAGTATGTGTGCATATTGGACATGTTTGGACTAACTATAAGTTATAGAGATGTAAAATTGAGGGAGCATTTAAAGTTTTTTAAATTTGAATTTTTCTTTATGTTTTGAACTCCTTCACCGTCTTTCAGATGCTAACAGCTGGTTTTTCAAGAACATATGGAAATAAAGGCTTTAAAGAAAATGACTGGACCATTTATATATTGGGATGAGTCCTCCGAGAGCAATGACTCTATGGAGAATTTCCCACTTTCTAAGACCAGAGCGGCCCTTACCAGAGTAACGCACCTAGTGGCTAGAGCTCAGAATCATAATGCAATTGAGACTATCATCAATGCAACCTTACGAATACCACTTTCAACACATTCATAGTGGGGTAGAAGAACTACTTATTCTTGGCCTAGAGCTCATCCATATATCAGTACACCAGTACCCATATCGAGTATGAAAAAGGATAGGATGTCACCTCCATGCTCTTCCCAATCTTAAGAGGGAAAGGATGAGAAGGACGATGATATAGAGTCTGAGTCATTTCCAGAGGTAGATATGTAGGACCCCCAACTTGAGGAGAGGTCACAAGATCAGTTAAAGGTAGTCGATTAGGAGCAATAATCAACAGCACCCTAGTCTGAGAAGGGTAAACATCAGGCTTCATATTAGGTACCATCACATGGTTTTTGTACTCACAAAATATAGCTTATGCCAGAATGTGTTCCCAATATTTACCATCATCATAGATTGAATCCTCACATAGGTTTTATTTGATGATGTATGTCTCAAAGCCTTTAAGTTCCTTAAGGAGCATTTTTTTCAACTCCTATCATTATGTCCATGGTTGTCTACACCATTTAAGGTCATGTATAATGCAATTAGGAGTGGATTTTGGTGTTGTCCTAGGATAAATGAGAGTGAAGATCCTTTATCCGATATTATGCTAGCAAGGCATTAAACCTCGCATAGAAGAAATAGATAGTTATAGAGCAAGAGCTGCTTATAGTAGTTCTTTATTTTGAAAATTTTTGGTCTGTTTTTATTTGGACCAAAGACATAGTTCAAATAGATCATGCAGTCTTGAGGTATCTGATGTAAAAAAATGCCAAGCCGAGATTAATTCGTTGAGTTCTCTTTTTGTAAGTTTTTGACTTTGAGGTGAAGGACCGAAAAGGCACTGAAAAAAAAGTCACTTGCCTAGGCTTAAGGATGAGGCAATTTAGAAAGTAGTGGACAGGCTTGAAATAGATGATACTTTTCCAAATAAGCGGGTATTTTTAGCATCTCAAGTCTTAATCCCCTAGTTTGTTTATTTTTCTCAATAACTTATTAAGTGATCTTGAACTAGAAGACCTAAGCTTCTAGCAACGTAAGAGGTTTATGCATGAGGTAAGGAAGTTTTTCTGTGATGAGCCTTACGTTTTTCAAATTTATGCAGATGGCCTGATTTGTAGATGTATCCCCGATGTGAAGATGATCAGCATGCCTTAGGCTTGTCATTCATAACTATTTGGGGCTCATCATTGTGGTACCTACACAACCCATAAAATTCTATAATGAGGGTTTTATTATCCTACTATATAGAATAATGCTCACAATTTTACACAAGCCTGTGAGTAGTGTCTGAGTTAAGGAAATATTTCATGATGCCATAAACTCTTTATGACACTTAATTTAGTACAGGAGCTATTTGATGTATGGTGGCTTGATTTCATGGGCCTGTTCGTGAGTTTTTATGGCAGTAATTATATTTTGATGGTGGTTGAATATGTTTCAAATTGGGTGGATGCAGTTGTGCTTTAAGATAATAAAGGTAGAAGTGTTACCGCCTTTTTGAAAAAAACATATTTTCTCGATTTATTTATTTGCATGCGATTATCAGTGATAGTGGGTCCCACTTTTGCAACCATCTATTTAAGTCCCTGCTTGAAAACTATGGAATAAAGCATAGGGTGGCAATACCTTATCATCCTCATACAAGTGGGAAAGTTGAGGTTTCCAATAGATAGATTAAGTGTATATTGGAAAAGAGTTTGAACGTCAATTGACTTAATGGTCAATGAAATTAGATAATGCTTCATAGGCCTACTGGACAGCTTTTAACATCCCTATAAATGATTCCCCACACTATCTTATATATGGCAAGACATGTCACATGCCAGAAAAACTTGCGCATATGGCATTATGGGCATGGAAAAAGCTGAATTTTTACAGGCATGATGCAGCTAAGATGATGTTGAGCAAAGTGATTGTGTTAGATGAATTCTGACTCTATATGTATGAGATCTTTTCTATAAAACAATAAATAATAAACTTGTATCATGATAGGAAGATCAATAAAAAGGTATTTAAACCCAATGATTTGGTCTTGTGGTATAATTAAAGACTTTTCTTGTTTCCTAGAAAGTTAAAGTTTAGGTAGTTTGGACCATTCATCTTGGTAAGGGCATTTCCTCATAGTACTGTAGAGATGAAAAGAAATGGTAAAGCCCCATTCAAAGTTAATGGGAAGCGTCTGGATCACTATTTGGGTAATTTGATGAGGTAATTGATGAGGTCAGTCTTGACGAAGTCTAAGTAGCCAAGTTAACTAAGTCGTGTTGTAAAGTTAAATTAGCACTACTTAAGAGGCAACCTAAGGTATATGGTGATTTTTGTTGCAATAGACACGGATGCCTAATGCGTCCTAGGTATGTCCTCACTCCCTCATCTTATATTGGTTACACGTACTAAGGATAGTACAAAATATTTTTGTTGGGGGTATGGTCTACTATATCCACCGAAGGTTTTTGTTTTATTGAATTTTTTCTTGTTGGTCGTGGTATAGTTGTAGAACATACATGTTTAGGTTAATTTTGTGTCTTATTGTGTTTAGTTTGGTATTGTGTATTTTTGTGTAATTAGGAGATTTTTTGAGTATCTAGGGAAATTGACATGTTTTTTGTTGATTTTTGAAAAAACTGATACCCCTTCAAAAAATTATTTTACAACTGTGTGAATGTAAGTATGTGTGACCATTATGGATCTTGTTATCACATTAAGATTAACATGATAATCATGGTTAAATTGTGCATGAACCAAATAGGTAGTAGCTTGTGATGTGACCATGTGCCATGTGTGTGTGTGAGATACGACATAGTTCCCTTTGTGTGTTGAATCCAGAACTTTCCTGGTTAGTCTTGACTAGGTTGTAAGATAGTCGGTTAAGAAAGGATCATAGGCCCTTTTTTATATTAGTCCACTTTTATCCTGAATGACCTTTCATGTATGAATAAATATCCCTCTATCCTAATTTTTTTTATCTTTATAGCTTATTTTTTTTACACCTTTCACTTTTTTATTTATGTTACAATGAACATTTTTTGGCCCTACTCCTCCTTGGACACTATGCACCTTAACTCAGGCAAATTGCCTATGTTGAGAGTGGCTATCATAAGGCTGCATAATGTGAAGTGGGTATGAAGAAGGGTAGAATGAGAGAAAAATAAAGTAGGGTTGGGTGTGGTAGAAAAAGAAAAAGAAAAAGTAAAGAAAAATGTAAAAAAGAAAAACAAAGAATAAGAGAAACCACACCCATCCTGAATATGCAATAAAAAAATATAAAGAGAGAAATAAAAAGGAAATTGGTTTTTAAGTGGACCCCAAAGTAAGTGTAGTGTCAAGGAGGCTTAGTCACTAAATATATTTGTATGTACTTTACAAACCCCCAACCCTACATTACTAGCTGAATAAAGTGCTATATTGATCCTAACTCGACTGTCTGGAAGCTAAGGTGAAGAAATAAGGGAAAGCATGTGGTATTTAATATTCATTGGTGGAATTTCCCTTGTGAGCATGAGTGTCTCTTGAATTTCCTTTCATTAACATGATTTATTTCATATGAGTAAGCGGAACTTCTTTATTGTAAGGGCACATGGGTTGTATTATTAGTTGCTTACTTGTTTGGGTAGTGTAACTTGTATATATGCATGATTGTTTTTTGCTAATGTAATTTCATATCTTGATTCCCTTGTTTCACACTATTGAGCTTCAGGTATACAGACAGTTCGTGTTGAAGTATTGAAATAAGAGGGGGTAATGTGTTTGAGTTTAACATTGATGATTGACTGCCTGAGATAGCTTATAGTTCTCCTTGTCAGGTGTCATTTTTGTTTTTTGTTGTGTTACATAAGGACATGCAAATTTTCTAAGTTGAGGGTGTTGATGTGATATGTATTCATAGCACTTTCAATGCTTAGAATGATAAAATATGCAAGTTACACTTGTTTTGTGAGATATAATGTGTTTTGTTTTATGTTTTTTGCATGAAATCAGGTTTTTGGACTATTCTAGAAAGGAGTTAAATTTGAAGTTTTGGACAACAAAAGTGGGCACCTACAACCTGTATGTGCCACCTATGAGCTGCAGGTACCAAAGTATGTGTCGGAAATTGAGATCAAGAGACTCAAAAGTTTAGAAAATAAGACCCTGTTAGTTACGGAGGGTACCTACGGCCCATAGGTTCCACCAACAGTCCGTAGGTGACATAATAGGTTGTATAAGAGTAAATTCTAGAAATTTTTTGAAGTATTTGAGGACCAGGGCACCTATATGGGACAAATTATGGGCCGTAGGTGGCACCAAGGCCCATAGGTGACCTAGTAAGTGGCCACCGACCTTTATTTCCTACTTTGTTCAGAAGTTGCTTCCTAGGGTTTCCTTATAATATATATATCATTTTGATTTCTTTTAGTTAGTTTACGTACTCTATGTACTTGCAAAACATATATTTGGTTCAAGGATTCAATTTTAATATTGGGATTGCTTTGTGTTAATTTTGGTTGTTTATTCAGTAAAACACTGGGTTTTATTCTTTTATTATTGTGATGTTATTTAAATGTACTCAATTACGAATTCCTTTGATCATTTTACAACCATGAGTATCTAGTTCCCTTAGCTAGGTTTGTCAAAACCCTGGCAAACTAACTAAGAAGGGGAAGTGTTCAATCCTTCTAGGTAGTTGTTGTATCATACATTGTGGTTTCCCTCATATTTATTGCATTCTTAATAGTTTCAAACATTAGGATCCAACCTGTATGAACCCAAGAGAGAGGTGGTGATTGGGAAAAGGAGATCACAATAGTGATTTGGGGTTAATTGCTGAAATAACCTTACCTATATTATCTACTTATGATAATTAACATACATTTATTCATCTTAAGTTCGAGAGGAGATAGTTAAAACTGGGGTCTAACATAAGGGTTAGTAAGGCGACACACTAAGATAGAGAGGATCTGAGTGGCGGTTAGTGATACCTAACCTACCAGATTCTATATGCGCAGCAGTTTGATAGTTAGATTGAGAAAAAGAATCCTATAGTGTTAAAAGCCTGGGGGAACACATGCCCAGTTCTTGTTTTTGAATATTTATAGCAAAAGCTTCTAAGTTTGGTTACTTTTTCAAGATTACTACTACAAATGACCCATTTGCTTTAGTACTTTCTGTTTATTCCATCAAGCTAGATAGACAAGTCCATATATTCCTGTGGGTTTGACCCCAACCTGAGTTGGATTACTTTACTTGGCAACGACCCCTTTATCTTCAATTGGAAGTGCAGTTAGGGTGTTGATCATGTTTATATCTAATTATCGCTCTGGTTAGTGTATACTGAGTATTTCCTTTATTGTTAGTTGCTAATGTAATGCAATAACTTGATTCTTTAGTTTCCCATTTTTGTGCTACATATATCCAGACATTAGTTTTAAAAAGTTGGAAATGGGAGGGGGTAATATTTTTAAGCTGAAATTAAGTTTACTACCGTAGGTAGCTTAGGCTTTTCTATGTTAAGCATCATGTTATTTGGTTATTATGTTTACTTTCTTATGACATGCAAATATTCTGAGGTGTGGGAGTAGATGTGCCATGGTTTAATGGCACTTTCAATGCTTAATGTCGGAAAAGATGCAAGTACTTAGGTTTGTTTTGTTAGATATGATGTGTTTTTATGTTTGGTTTATAGGAAATTATGTTTTGAAGTTGATGAGAAGAAAAGATTATGAAAAAGTACAGAAGGACCACTTATGGGGCCACTTATAACTTGTAAGTATTACCTACAATGGTCGTAGGTCCCGCCGTAGGTGTCAGACAAAAAAGTTTTGAAAGGTGAAGATCTTCTCTGAGAGTTATGACACTCACTTATGGAGCGTAAGTGACAGCTTCCAAGCACACACGCAAGTCTACGTGGTATAACAAGTAGTAAAGTGGCCTTAAAGAAAACCGAATATTGATCCCACAGGGATTTGATCCAGCAACAATGCAATTCTAGTTCACACTTTAGATTTAATTGGTATAAGAGTAACTAAAATAGAGTTTTGGATATTGTAATTGCAAGTAAAGTAACAGTGTGTAAAGTAAAGTCTTGAAACAATCAATGGAGTAAAGCCTAGGGTTAAAGCACTTTGAACAATCATACTATTTTATTGAACTTCATTCGTTAACTTTCTTATCTTGTTTGTTGATTCGTAGGGTTAATTTCATGATCATGGTCTCCCGACCTCTAAATGTTTACCTAATTTTGACCTTACAACTGCATCATCAAGCGGGGATTTAATAATTCAATTTATTTCATAAAGCTATCATCCCACGTTTGAATCAAATAAATCGTCAAAGTACATCCCTGTCCAAGACACTAATTTGAATTTCTTATTTCATAAAAGAATACAAACCATACTTTGTTCATCTCCATGTTCTATCCCCTATTCCCTCTCCCAAATTAAAAAGGTAGACAATTGATATATTTTCCGGGTTATCAATCCATCAAATAGTTAAATAAAATATGAACAAACAACCAATAATGATAAGAAAAATAAAACAAACTTAATTCAAAACAATAGTATACATGTTCTTATCTTTAACCCCGGAAAGAGGGTGTTTAACCATCCATAGTCATAATTGTAATCACAAGGTTGTAATTAACAACTTAAAACATAAATTAACTAAATTAAAATAATAAAAGCCTAAAATTTTAAGTTGTAGCAGTCCCTTAATCCTCCAAGATGTCCAAAGATGTGTGAAAAAACATGTACATTGTCGTATTTATAGGACAAGGTTAGTTTGAACCGAACAAGAATTGAGCAATAAAGTGGAGAGGGCTCCGCCCTAGTAAGAACACGACTCGAGAAAAACAAGATCCTGATGTGGAATTCCACTCCATACAAAGCTAAGACTGCTCTAGAGTCCCGCTCCAGCTAGGGCTCAATGGGCTTATCTCCTTGGTCCCTCTGGAAGTTGCTTCCGCAATTTTGGCTAAGTGTTTAGTGCCTCCTTCCATACCTTGTCTTGTGGTTTTGTTTCCATTTAATTTACAGCTTATTCAACATAAAAATATCATCATAATCATATAATTAAGCTTCCCACATAATCACACATCACGAGTTAAAGACAATCACAACGCAATATCCACGACGATGAATCAAAATAAGAGTTAAGACTAGGCTAATTCGCATTGATCTTTAACTTTATTTTCCGGCTCTTAACTTAATAAAATTGAACCTTGCACCTTACCAACAAGTTATTCCACTCATAATTACAGATTAAAACCATTTTGAGCAAATTAAACACAATAAATCCAACGGGATCAACTAGACAAGCACCTAGCTCAAGATAGTAACGCTAGTTTCCACAATTGAACTCTAAATGACTCATTTAAGTACAAACTTGTTTGGAATTCACTTTGAAAATTGTAATCACGTAATTTAACACTTAGATTCATATTTATTTCATTATCAAAACATATAGCATATGGATAATTACTACCTAACATCACCACCCCACACTAGCCTTGTTCTTCCTCGAACAAATCTTTCCTCTAAGAATCATAAGCTGAGGAAACTCTACACTTCTATTACATGCAAGACACTCAAGCTAGTACCATAATTACTACACAAAATTCAAGTTTCTACACTAAGTATATTATATACACAATTGATAGCTCATGAACACTGCTTGAAAACTTCCTAGCCTTAAGAATCGACTCAATTAAGTTGCAAACTCATGTATATTTTTCAATCAAGGAAATCATACAAATCACACACATTCATCAAACATGTGCCCCTCAGAACAACAGAGTTACCCATAATCATTCACAATTAAGCAATTTATAACATGATGGGTACAAGAATCAAGTTACACTCACTCTCACAAGGTACACACAATTAACCATAGGCTTTCCCTTAGTGTAGTGCTCCACTAATATCATAATGTTGAACTTAGAATCAATTAGGTATTTTTTGGGTTGTAATGTAATCTAAGGGATGGGTAGGAACTATTTGGAATAATAGTGACTATCTTCTCTAAGAGTTTTAATGAATCACTTTTTACAATTAAAACCAATCTTCAACAACCAAATTACACCATTTTTGTCTACCACTTTCTTTTATTATTAAGCTCATTCTCAACACTATGGTGGGAGTATTTTATGCACAACTCATTCAATTTGAACAAATTTTTATTCTTTCATTACTTAACTCCCCACCACAACACATAAAAAAAATTTGAACACCAATAGGTAACACTTCGGGTCTTCAATTTCACCTTTTTCTTCTTCAATTTCCTACTCCTTACCACAACTAATTTTTCATTAAAGCTCCTAGGAGCTTTGAATCTAATTAAGGTTTATCAAAGAAGGGATTAGACTACACATGAGGATGACAAAGAAAAACATAAAGGGTAAATGGGGCTTACTAGGATTAAGCACAAAGGTAGGTCAAAAAGAAGGTAGAAAACAAGGCTATCAAAGAAGTTCCTAAATCATCTCCTAAACACACATTCTTTATTTTGCTTTGTACATACACCAGGAAAGTTATTGACATCACATGCACAAGGAATATACAAATACCTCACATGCACATGGAACATGCTTGACTTAATAGGATCATCATAGACTCCCAACCAAACAATAGTAAGAATTCAAATTTAAGACAAAAAGTACAAGAGTCAAAAACTTAAGCCTAGGAGTCTCAAAAGTAGTAATTCACTCAATTCAACATGTTTTTCCCAAACAAACAGTTGCACTATTCAATCAAGAATAGCACCAACAAGAATATCTTACACAAAACATTTTAAATTGAGCCAAAAATTGAAAATTTCCCCCACCCTACACTTAAAAATCTACTTTGTCCGCAAAGTCAAATTTTAAAGTAAGAGATAGAAATACTCCCCGAGGTCTCTAGATCTAGCTAGTAGTATTTTTAAATATCAAAAGGGTCTGGAGGACCCCACACTTAGTTTTTACCATGCTCCTTAGCTCAGCTTTTCAGTACTCAGACTTCACATTAACCTGCGACCCAACAAAACAAAAACTTCATGAAATAAAAAATAAAAAAAATTAAAAATAAAACATACCTACTTAACTTGGGTTTCTGACCAAGCAGCGCCTAATTTAGTGTAGTGGCGTGACCCACTTAACGACTTAGTCATTCTTTTTTTTTCTCTTTCTCACACTTAGTCTCCATATTCTTATTCTCTTCACCCCTCTTGTGTGTGAATTCTCAAAGATAATTGGTATTTCAAAACTAGCCTTTTTAGGATCATCAATTTGCATCATGTTAGGTTGAGGTGGTAGTGGCTTAGGTTTCTCAATGAGGGCATCCGAAGAGGTCTTTAATGAATTAACCACCCCACACTCATCCCCTTGAATATGTGATCGTACACAACTCTTTACAATCGTATGGTGTGTTAAGAAATTTATAAACTTTAAATATCGCCTCTTGATCCTCCAACCTCATTTTTAGCGTACCCTCTCTTACATCAATTAGAGCTCTGCCTGTTGCTAAAAATAGGTGCCCCAGGATGATTGGTACCTGTTCGTCTGCCTTAAAATCATGAACAATAATGTCAGCAGTAATAATGACCACCAACTTTTTTAAGGAGGTCCTCTATTTTTACTTTTGGATGGGCTATGATCCTGTTTGCCAACTGCAATAACACAAAGCTTAATCTAGGCTTTCCGAAGCCCAATGTGTTGAATAGAAAAAGGGGCATCAAGTTGATACTATCCCCCAAGTCGCTCAGAGTATAGACTTTTTCACTATTGTCAATCTGAATAGGGAGGGTGATCCTCCCTATGTCCTTAAGCTTATTAGGCATTTTTTTGTCATCACCGCGCTACACTCTTCAGTGCGTGCTACCATTTCCATATCCTACAACTTTACCTTATCAGCAACCACATCCTTCAAGTACTTATCATACCTAGGCATACCTTGAAAATCATCAAACAATGATAAGTTAACATGAAGCTATCTGAACGTATCAACAAAATTTTAGAAACAAGTATCCTTCTTCACTTTTATTTACATCTGAGGGAACGGAAGTGGAGTCATATACTTCTTCTCTAGCTTGGCAACTTTAGTTTTCAAGTACTCAGACTTCCATGAATTATTAGCAACTTTATCAGATACCTGTTAAGTCACCACCTTCTTGTCGACCTTCTTGGTTACCTTTGTAGGTTATCCATGAAGCTCTCTACCACTCCTCAAGGTGATTGACATAACTTGTTTTGGATTTTCTATATCTCCGGGTAACCCACCTTAAGTCCTAGTACTCATTGCTTATTGTAACTGCCCCAACTATAACTCTAAGTTTTTCTGTGTCGCTTGCTGGTTTTTTACATCAGCTGCCAATAATGTCTGATTTGCTAGAATATGTTTCATCATCTCTTCCAAGTTACTAGTTGACTGATTTTGTTGAGCCTATGGTTTTGGGGTATTCCATGCCTGCATTGGTGGTTGAGTCTGCCACTTCATTTCTGTAGGCACTACCATAATTAGTCCTTTGAACATTGCCCACATACATCATCAATTCTGGATTGGAAGCACACATAGCTATTGAATGGTCATTATTACTGCAAACTTCACACCAACCTACAACTTGTTGGATTGCATTGATTGTGGCTACAGGTTGTGTAATTCCAACTTTTATGTTGCTGAACTGAGTGTTTAACAAATTTATTAATACAAAAACCTGAGTTGATAATGTTGCCAATTGGTCCACCTTCAATACACCTGCAATTCCTTTCATGGAACTCCTCGAGTTTATTGCCATTTAGGGTTCCTTTAAGCTACACGGTTCAATAAAGTGTACATTTTATCATAAGTCATCTCAAGAGCTTGATCACCTACAGCTGAATCTAGCAAAATTTTCACATTGCGATCAAGAGCCTCTATAAAAGTATGAGCAAGTACCTCATTGGACTATTGATGGTGTGGACAGTCTCGAAGAAGAGCCTTAAACCGCTCATAAGCATGATAAATATATTTTGTCTCACTTTTGTTTGAAGCATACCATGTCACTACGAAGTCTCGCAGTCTTACTAGATCGGAAGAACCGAATAAGAAATTTTTTGGCCATGTCATACCATGATGTGATTGAATTTTCCGGTTTTGCAGTCAACCATATTTTTTCTTCCCCAATTAGTGAAAATGGGAATAGCATCATCCTTAAATAGTCTGCATTGATACCCATGGGAATGAATGTGTCACTGATTTCTAGAAAATTTTGCAAGTGGACTTGTGGATCTTCATGTGAAAGCCCTGTGAACTATCCCCTGCTTCCTCTAGTTGCCGGTTTCTGAAATAGGGATGTCAAATTAGTTGGCAGTGGGATTTTCACTTCCCTGACTGTCCTGTGGGCTACTTGTTCGTCACCCACAATGGAAGGATTCTCTTGGTCTTCTTGGATTTATGGAATTTCACGAAGAAGGTTTTTATTTATCCTTCATTAATGAAAAAGTTGCTCAGGTTAGGAGCTTTGTTCAACTAAATCCTAATCCATTGCTATTTTACTATTTTGAAAACCTAATTCCAGCAAATACATAACCAGGACCAAGCATCAAATAAATCAAATAAATCTAAAAATAAAACTAAAATAAAAAGTTTCCAAATAACAAGTCCCCGCTCACACAAGTGTACGTGGTCTACCAAGTAGTAAAGTAGACTTAAAGAAAGCTGAATATCGATGCCACGGGAACGTGATCCAACAAAAATTCAATTCTAGTTTACAATTTAGATCCAATTGGTGTAAGAGTACCTAAAAGAGTGTTTTGGATATTGTAATTACAAGTAAACTAATAGTGCATAAAGTACAGTCTTGAAACAATCAATGAGGTAAAGCTTAGGGTTAGAGCACTTTGAACAATCATACTAGGTTATTGAACTTCATTCGTTAACTTGCTTATCTTAGTTATTGATTAGTTGGGTTAATTAAATATTCATGGTCTCCGGACCTCTAACTGTTTACCTAATTTGGACCTTACAACTACATCATTGAGCAGGGATGTAATAATATAATTTAGTTCATTAAGCTATCATCCTATGTTTGAATCAAGAGAGGCGTCTAAGTACATCCCTTTCCTAGAAACTAATTTAATTTCCTTATTTCATAAAATAATAAAAACCATACTTAGTTCATCTCCATGTTCTATCCCTTATTCCCTCTCCCGTGTTCAAAAGGTAGACAATTGATATATTTTCTAGGTGATCAATACATAAAATAATTAAATCAAAGATGAAAACACAACCAATAATGATAAGAAAAATTAAATGAACTTAATTAAAAACAATAGTACTCACGTTATTAGCTTTAACCTCGGAAAAAGGGTGGTTAGCCACATATAGTCATAATTGTAATCACAAGGTTGTAATTAACAACTAATAATATGAATGAACTGAATTAAAACAATAAAAAACTTAAAATTATAAGTTGTATCTGCCCTTTAATTTATCCAAGACATCCAAATATTTGTTAAAACGTGTACAATATTGTATCTATAAAATAAGGTAAGCCAAAGTCGTGTAGGTGTTGGAACCAAAGAAGAATTGAGCAGTGTAGTAGGTGGGGCGCCGCGATAGGTAGAGCACCGCTCCAGCCAAGGCTGAGCCTGCTATGGAGTGCCACTCCAGCCAAGGCTGAGCCTGCTGTGGAGTTCCGCTCCCACCAAGGATCCGCGGGCTTATCTACGTGGTCCATCTGGAAGTTGCTTTCGAAACTTTGGCTAAGTGTTGAGTGCCTCCTTCCTCCCTTGCATTGTGGTGTTTTTTCCGTTTAATTTTAAGCTTATTCAATAGAAAAATATCATCATATTCATCTCATGAAGCATCCTATATAATCACACACCGCGAATTAGAGATAATCACAACACAACATCCATGATGATGAATCAAAACAAGAGGTAAGACTAGGCTAATTTGTATTGATCTGTAACTTTACGTTCCGACTCTTAACTGAATAAAATTGAACCTTGCACATTACCAATAAGTTATTACTGTCATAAATACAAATTAAAAACATTTGGAACACATTAAATACCATAGAATCCAATGGGATCAACTAGACAAGAACTTAGCTCATGCTAGTAACACTAGTTTCCATGATTGAACTCTAAATGACTCAGTTAAGTACAAACTTATTTGGAATTCACTTTTAACATTATAATCATGTAATTTAAAACTTAGATGCACATTTATATCATTATCAACACATATATAATCTGAATCTTCCTCAAAACAAGGCTAAAAAGACTAGAATCGTGATACTATAATACATAAATACACCTAACATTAGTAAGTACCACTTACAGCTCTCGTAAGTTCCTTTATATGTGTAATTTCATAAAATTTTTATTTCTTATGACACTTATGAACTACCTATGGGTCTGTAAGTACCACTTACGGCCCGTAAATGGGTTCATAAGTAGTAATCGACCTAGCTTTTCTTATTTTGGTTAGATTTTTAAGGTTCTGATGTAATCTATAAATACCCTTTTGATGTTTTTGTATTAGTTTAGGAAATCTTTGCTTTCACAACACTATAGAGATTTTTAGATTCAACATTTGATCTTGGAATACATTGTTATTGGTTTTTATGGTGATCATTAATTTGATATTTTGGGTTTTGTTCTTGAATTATTGAAATATTATTCATATGTTTTCTTTGATGAATTCTATGGATGTTATTATAAACATGAACGGCTAAGACAGCTAACTAGGGTTGTGAGAACCCTGTTAGAATAACGAAGTAGAGGAAGTATGAGGTCCTTCTAAATTAGTATTAATGCATGTATTGTGATCATCTTTGATTTGATTGATTTCTCAACTATGGTAGAAGTTAAGAAATTTCCTGTATTCTATATCATCTTCACAAAAGAAGTTGGGATTGTGAAAAAAAGATCAGAAAAATAATTCTAGGCTGCCCATCCTAGTTTAATAATCTTGACACCCAAAGGGAGATAGTTAAACTGCGGTCCAAGACAATGGTTAGTAAGGCAACACTCTAAGACTCACAAGGTGAAGACTGAAATTTACCAAAGGCGTTCACAAGATTGTTGGGGATACATATCTTGTTAGATTCTACATGCAAAGGATTAAGTTAGGTAAATAGAGAACGACAAGTGTATGTAGTTAGAAAGTCAGGGGAAGCATAGTACTAGTATTCATGTCAGATTAATTTTAACCCAAAAGTGACTAAGATTTGTTACTCTTGATATTGTTTTCACCAAATTCCCATATTTACTTTTTAGCATTTTATTGCTACTTTAGTATATTCGTAAGAGATATTTGACCTATGTCCCATGGGTTCGAACCCATCCTCTATTGGGTTACTATATTTGATCGTGACCGTGTTGGTATTTCTTTGGAGGGGAGGCATCAAGTATCACCATGGTGACCTTCAACTAGAGATGAATGATAGGCATTAAGAATATGCATCATCTCAACTTGGGAATACACCTCTGAACCACACCATCTTCAAACATCCAAAATAATAATGGCTCATACTATAAAAACTTTTGTACCTCATACATAAACCACTTTCTCTACTGAAATGACAAGTCTTTCAAAACAAGGTCACTTGCCAAATAATTGGCAAAAGCACCAAACCATGGTATTAAGTCTTTTGATGCTGCCAAGACTCGCTCGTCTTAAAAAGTATAATCAATAACAATCTCAATCACTAATTTGATCATCACCTCTTCTTCTATGTGGTATATATGGTCTGAGATATGATTCTCTATACCCGTTCGGTCCTTGACCTCAAAATCAAATTCATGCAGCAATAGTACCCACCTAATAAACCTAGGCTTCACCTATTTCTTTTTCATAAGGTAACTAAAAGCTGCATGATCAGTATGCACAATGACTTTGGTCCCAATCAAATTAGACCAAAATTCTCAAATCAAA
>JAPEIP010000005.1:45828345-45842890 GCA_026120095.1 Capsicum chinense
CAATCTCAATCACTAATTTGATCATCACCTCTTCTTCTATGTGGTATATATGGTCTGAGATATGATTCTCTATACCCGTTCGGTCCTTGACCTCAAAATCAAATTCATGCAGCAATAGTACCCACCTAATAAACCTAGGCTTCACCTATTTCTTTTTCATAAGGTAACTAAAAGCTGCATGATCAGTATGCACAATGACTTTGGTCCCAATCAAATTAGACCAAAATTCTCAAATCAAACACTATCGTAAGTTACTCTAGTTCAGTCACCATAGAATTTTTTATGTAGGATTGAGTGCTTTAATGGAATAGTATATAGGATAAAGTACTTTCTCACATCTTTGTGCTAGGATAGCTCCTTAGGCTACACTACTAGTATTACACATCACCTCAAATAGAAGAGACTAATCTAGAGACACAATGATAGAAAGAGAAATCAACCTCTCTTTTAGGTACTCAAAGTCCTTGAGACAAATATCATTAAATACAAACTTCACCTCCTTCTCCAATAACTTGCACAATGGATTGGTAATTTTTTTAAAGTCCTTTATGAACTTCCTATAGAACCTTGCATGACCCAATAAACTTCAAATATCTTTGACAGAGATAGGTGGAGGTAATTCTTCAATCACCTTAGTTTATCCTGGTCAACCTCTATACCCTTCTTTGAAATTATGTGTCCCAAGACAATGCCCTCTTTCACTATCAAGTGAAACTTCTCCAATTTAACACTAAGTTTCACTTATCACAACTCTGAAGTGCATTAGCAAAATGGGATAAGTAATCCTCAAAATACTCACCCACAACTAAGAGATCATCCATAAAGACCACTATAGTATCTTCCACCATATAAGAAAAGATGGACATCATACAACATTGAAAGGTGGTAGGAGCATTAGAAAGTTTGAACGACATCCTCATTAATTCAAACTACCATATAGACAAGTGAAAGTAGCTTTATTGGTCTTTTGGGGAAATAGAAATATGATAATACCTATGAATAACCATAAAGAAATCAATACCATCCTTTGACTTCAAGATAGTCTAGCATCTAGTCCATGAATAGAATAGGAAAGTGATCCTTCTACATCCAAGTGTTTAAGTTCTAATAATCTATATAAACTCTTTATCCCGTAACTGGTCTCATGGGCGCAAAATCGTGCTTCTTATTTGAGAACATAGTGATCTTGCCCTTTTTAAGTACACACTAAACCAACCTCACCCACTTGCTATCGATAATGGTAAGCAATGCCTGCATCGAACCACTTAATGATCTCCTTCTTTACCACCACTTGCGTTGGTGGATTCAAATGATATTGGTGCTTAATTCTAGGCACATACTCTAGTTTTAGCTGAATCTTATGAGTATAAATTATAGGTAAAATCCCAATAATATTTGCAATGGCCCAACCAATGGACCATTTAAACCACTATAATAATGAGATCAAGGCCACAACTTTTTTATCAGCTAAATCGAATGCATGGATAACTAGCAAGGTATTGTTGGCCCCTAAAAAATGCATAACGTAAGTAAAAAGGGAAGGTCTTCAATTCCAAGAATGGTGACTCCTTAATAGATGGTCAAGCTGGTAGAGTCGCTCTATTCTTCAAGTCCAAATCTAAATTCTTTGGTGCATAAGTATAAGAACCTCTAATAATAAGAGTACTCACCATCTCATCATACTCATCAATGCTATCATTGTAAAAGTTAAAGATTACCACTGCTAGTGCCTAAACACTAAGTCTCTCCTCAGAGGGCACACTCGCTGCATTATTCTCAATAGTGTCTATCATAGACACCATATTGATAATTTTTGACTGTCGCATTGACTGGCCATCATTGAAAGTAACTTGTTCATCATTGATTATGAATTTCATATGTACCTTATCTATGTCAATTAATGCCCTACCCGTGGCTAGAAAAGGCCTTCCTAAGATAATAAGATCTTCGACATCCACCTCATAATCAATAATTTAAAAATTATCTAGGAATATGAAGGAAGGTACCTTCACCAAAATGTCACACAAAACACAATTTGGTTTCTTGACAATCCAGTCAGCCATCAATAATCTCATCAACGTCGACTTATATGACCCCAAACCCTACTGCTTGAATACAACTAACATCATCATATTAATACTATGTCCCAAGTCACATAATGCTCATGAGAAATTGAGAGACATATATAAGAGGAAAATTCACAAATAACTCTTTAAACATCGACATAAATTTTTGATATTTCCCTTATTCTTACTTATTTTTCAAACTTTGAGCGAAAGAATGGGGAAGTCATGGAATGGTCTTTAAAACTATTTTAAACACCTTAACCTCTTCTTTATATGTTTAAAATCTTATCTCAACACCCATCAACTTCTGTGATGACTCACCCTCAGTTACAAACTTTTTAGTTTTAGCTTCAAATATATTATAAAGATCAATAGTATTATTCCTTAACTCATCAACTACCGGTATACGAGGATCAATAGTAGCCTTAACAACCTATGTGGTGATGGACAAATAATGATTTTTATTCTTTCGATTTTACATGGTGGTACTCAAAAGAGTGTCTGGTTTTCTCTAATTCAACATAGACGACATCTGACCAAGCTGGTGCTCTAACTAGTTTATTATTGTAGCATCTAATTCTACCATCTATCTCAGTCCAAAAATATCTGCCTTAATCTCCTTAAGGAAACTCCCTTGATTCTCTAAACCCTTAACCAGCTTTGTAAGTAATACTTCCATCCTTGAATAAGTATTATAGTTGCTAGATGGAACCTACGCACCACTCTTCTCCTTATGGTCATCATTTCTTCTCTAGTAAACATCTTTCTCAACATCGATCCCTATACCTATGCCCATAATATGTAACACCCTACATTTTAAGCAAGAAATAAAGTTTTCATTTCTATGTGTATAAACTCTAATCTCATGATTTATATTTAAATGCATGATTCATGATTAATAGCATAGTATGAAGAGATCTTATAAGGTGGAAAAACATTCATAAGAATCAATTAGAGCAAAGTGAGTTTCGAGCCTTTGATTCGGCCAAATTTTGTTGTTCGATTCCATAAGGGTCAGATTTGAACATGTATAAAATCTTATATATGTGAAATTTTTCACATCAAGAACCACCAAATTATAAATAATTGAATTATCTTTCCAATGATACCAATTTTACCTTAATCCGATACCAAAGCAAAAAGTTATGGTCATGCAAAGGTCATGCGTCGCATGACAATCACAAAGGGCTACTAGAAAGGGTGTGTGATTGGAAATGCAAAGCCCACTTAAGGGTTGAGATATTGTCTATGCGACTCCCACTTAAGGGTTGTGCAATTATCCATGCATCGCATGGTGATTGCATAGTGCCAAAAAGTGCTCTGTTTTGACTTGAATCAAGGGAGTTAAAGTCTTTTCACACCTCTAAACCATCACTAATTACTCCTAATTGTTATAAGGGTTTTTTAAACACATTAATTCTACTCCCTAAGCCCCAATTCACACAATGCATGATTCAAAACCATCCTCCTTTCCCAAGAACAAGATTCAAGCCCTCTTCTCAAGAAATCAAGAATTCAAGCTTCCAAGTTCAAAAACCCTCAAGAAATCTTCAAGAAACCATCTATTAAGGTATGTGGGGTATTCATAAATGTATCCTTTAACCCATTGAGCCCGAAAACATCTTTTTTGAGTAAATTATTAGTTTTTCTCTATTATGAAGTTTATTATTTTTAGGATAAGTGAAATTCATTTTCTTCCTTAGTATTTTGAATGCAATTCATGTCCAAGTACAATTCCATGAAAATTTAGGTTATCTCATGTTTAAAGTTTCAATCTCTCATGTTATATTCAAGTGAATTTCATGTTACAGTGTCATGTTATGATCTTTGCCATGGATTTATGTTGATTTCCAATGTTTAACGTATTCCCATGTTCAAGTTCATGATCCTCACATTTTAGATAAAATATTTATATTTTGGGTCTTTAAACCATAAATCGCATCTTATAGTTTTAAGTGTTGATATCCTACTTTATGGTCATTCAATGTTGGTGGGTTATGAACACCCGATACCAATGTGTTTTTACATGATTTCCATTCTTTAAGTAACTAGTCAGTCAGACCATGGTTTTAATATCATATTTAGAACACCATGATCATGTTGAGAATTATCAGTTTATATGTTTATAATTACCTCAGAATCCATATGCACTATTATTTTAGGATACCATGACATGAGCTTATCAGTTATCAGCTATTAGTGCATGCACCAATTAGTATTTAAGTGTCTTTTAGTTGGGGGTAGGATTTAGCACTGAGAGAATGCAAGGATGGTGTCTTCCCCATAAGTTAGGTAGAGTCGTTAATAACAATCCCTATGTTCTAGAACTACATAGCCAATATAGGATATGAGGGCTCACCCATCAATATAGGCTTGACTTTCTCTTGGGGCTCACCATTTGTTTAGGCTTGACTCCCTAGTACTTTGAGACATCAGTTTAGTAATCACGCAAATTTAGGTTCTACTCTGATGGAAAGGATAGAACAACCCTCCTTAATTTGGGTCAGACATTGAACTTCATGATAACTCAAATGGTTTATGTAAGATACATGATAGCTCAAATGGTTTCAATTAGTATTTACTATGTCTAAGATCAGGTTTACTTGACCAAGCATATAGACTTTCAGTTAATCAATTATACAAATCTCAGTCTTTCAGGTTACAACTCATGTAAGAAATATATTTATGCTTGGTCTTGCATTCTCAATTTTACATGATTAATATTCAGTTGTCATTTAATCAGTATACAATTGTCAGTTAATTAGTGTACAGATACAAGTTAATGAGCATCAAGATATTAGTTAATCAGTATTCAGACATTAGTTATACAATATTCTGTCATCATCTTTTTAGTTATTCAGTATTTGTAAATCAGTTAGTCCACATTAAGATATCAGCTACTTAGTATATTGACATTAGTTATCCCTTTTCTTAGATTTCAATCATTCAGTCACATAACCATTAGTTATTCAGTTAATCGTATCAGCTCAGTACATGTTATGTTTGGTTTTTGATATTCATGCATTCATGCTCAGTATATTTGTATATTCAGATCCTTGAGTCATGTTAGTTTCCACCCTATAGTTTCAGAACTTGTATTCGTACATCATCCTCAGTACATTTTTATAGCATGTTTAACTTTACATGAGATTGACATACAGTACTCCTCTTTTATTATATCTCAGCTTAATTCTACTAATTCTACAAAGATAAAGCTTAAGAAACTAAGTGCAGTGATTCACTAGCTTTTCAAATTATGTTTGTTACTCATGTTTTAAGATACTTCAGCTTTTAGTTTATTTCAGTCTCTTGGTGACTATACTTGAACTTAGCTTGCATGTTTTAAGATTATCTACCTAACCAATTTTACTTATTGCATTCACCCTCACTTACTCAGTACATTCCAGAAGTACTGATCCATATATATATCTATGTGCTACATTGTCTCATAATGTAGGTACCAATTGTAGCCTACATATCATAACCATACAGTTTGTAGCTTCTAATCAGCAAGTGATGAGTTCTCCTAGTTTGAGAATCACCAATCAGTAGTAGTTCATGTACTTTGATTTATTATTCATATATATAGAATAGTAGTAGTTGGAGGCATGCCCCTTCTAACTATAGTTAGAATAGTACAGGCTTCATAGATAGTCAGTCTGGGTCATGAAATGTAAATTTTAGTTCTCTCTTTCGTTTTAGCAGATTGTAAACTTTATCAGTTACATATTTATTCAAATTTCCTTATGATTATGTTTCCATATAGCAAAATTAGTTGTTTAATATATCCTAAATTAGTTGCTTAAGTATCATGCTAGTTCATCAGTTATCTTAGGATCACTTGTAGTTTCAAGCACTGTGTTACGACTAGTGGTTAGTCTCGAGTCATAACAAAAATAGTTTCAGAGCCCAGAGTTCAAGTGTCCTAGTGTGTCAATAAAGCCATGTCTACTAGAGTCTTATGGAATGGTACGGAGACATCTGTACTTTTCTTTAAGAGGCTACAGGGTATTTAAAAAATATTTCCCTTCTTTCATGATTTAGAAAGGTTCTCTATGAAAATCATATAGATTCTCATCATTCTTCATTCATGTCAACTCTTCCTTATTTTTAAGAGAATAGAAATAGTGAAGCTTAAATTACTCTCAATAGAGTTTTTTTAGGCAGTCCCAGTAGACAGTTTTGTGATTGTACGTAGGCTCAAATGTATCCCATCAGTTCAGTTATGTTCGAAAGTATGAAAGATTTTATTCATGTTCATAAAAATCATTCAATAAGCCATAGTCAAGTGTACTTTTAGATCCCTTTCTAAAAATCCTATGATAGCATGTGATCTAGAGTTATAATCATGAACCTAGAAGTTTAACAGTAGTAAATTGGGTATAATGTTTATCTAGATTCAGTAGATTTTATATCTATGGGGCAAGATGTATGAACGGTGTACAAGTAGGCTTGAAATAGTGTATGCAAGAATTTGAGTTTGTTGATACAAAATTATATGTTGTTGATGTTAAGTATGTTGGTGTAATGGTAATTCTCCTTGTTTAGGGAGAATATAAGTTTAGAGATATGATGTTAGTAGGCTATGAAGAAGTTAGAATGGTTCATTAAAGATTTGGGGATATCCATGTTAAGTATTAGAATCTAAGTTTGAATTGTGGATGGTTGAGCTAATAGAAAAAAGAGTTAAAATTATAGATGGTGTTGCTCAAGAAGATTCTAAGTCATTAAATGTTTAAGTTATTATATGATGACTATTAGGGATATACAAAGTTTAGAGTTCTATCTCAAAATGATGTTTTAGCAATGGATTTTATGCTTTACGATGTGGTCTTTTGGGATTAGTTTATTATTTATGTGTATTGTGATATCTCAAGCTCTAGAGTAAAGTGGTTGTAGTTCAGTATAGAGTTAATTAAAGGGGCCTACAGACTTAGAATGATGGCTTAAAGCTAAGGGGAATATGATTGAACAAGTAACCAAGTCAAGCTCTCATATTCTAGTAGTGATGTCTATATGTTGTAAAATATCAGTAGGGGCAGAAGATGCTTGACCCATTCTTATCTCAATGAAAATTATTAGTACTTCAGTCATAATGATATCTACTCATTTCATAAAAGTCATCTCCATGCACATAGTTCATATTCATGCACTTTATAGAAAATCATGGATGCTCCCAGTCCTTAGTATAACGAGTTCCATTTTGATCAGCTATACGAATCATGTTCAATGAAATAATTAAATCAAAACTTAAGTCATACAACTCATGACTCATGTACTCATGCTTTATAGTATGTTCAGTTCTAGGTACTCATGCTACACTATTAATGATCAGTTAAATTGAGATTATGTCATGTATGTCCTCATTTTAGATCTCTTTAATGAATCCATGCCATTTTTTACTCTATTCATCAGGCCTCAGTTAAGTTTCTAAGTTATGTATAATTATTCTTTCATGCTTCAGGTCCTCATGTTCTAACTTTTTAGTGACCTCTTCTTGACGTTCAGATAAATATGATAAAAAAAATTCAATGATCAATGGTTTATATAGGAGAGAGTAAATATTCTTGTAAAGGAAAGATTATTGTATGCTTCTTTTATCTAAGGCTATAAGGTTGAAGAAATATTAAGACAAAGCCTTTGGTAGATGTCATGGTTAGTTTAGAATTCTATGTGTGTCCTTTTAAGAATAGTGCATGGAAGTTGTTATTGATAGAGGTATTAGAAAATATGAGAAAGATTCTTTTATGTGTGATTTTTTAGACGTTCATATATGGTTATGAAGAGAGGGTTGAATATCATATTGGTGTATAAGTGGATAAATGCATTGTGCGTTAGTGAATTCCCAATAAGAGGTTGAATATAGTTGTTGAAGTGGTAATAAGAATTATTCTTGAGATGTGATATTGTTAAAATGCATGTGGTATTGAAGTATTATAGATTTATGTGTGTACTTAGTAGATTCGAGTAGGCTTTACCATAGTGAGGGAATTATGTTCATCTCAGACTTTAGTAGATAGAGTTATCAATGCCATGTGAAGATTATAAGTAGACTCAAGTGTAGTATTGAAGAGGAATATATATTTGAGGGATTATTTTAGGAGTATGTCTAATCTTGAAAGTAGCAGTTGTATTGTCTAAGGCATAACAATTCTATCCTAGCCTATATTTCATAGGCCTATATTTCATGTTATAGAATTATAGACATGTCGTGATTCCTTTTTCAGATGATGCCCAAGATTCTTTGCTCCCTAATGTTATTGGAACTTATTAGAAAGAATGTTAAATAAATACTCTAGTTGAGTATAAGCTTTTAGTATGATTCAGTCTATAAAGCTAAAAATCCAGTTTAGCAATCAGATATACAAGTTCCTATGGTTTTCCATCTATTCTATTCATGAGGTAATTCATTCACATCCAAGAAAGTTACAAATTTAGTTCAGTCCACGCATCATGTTTTAGATTCAGATATTTAGTCATGATTCAGTTCGTAAGTGTCCTGTACATCATCTTACTCTTTTCTTAGTATTTCAGCGAAGTCAGTATCACTCGAGGGATGAATGATCCCAAGGCAGAGATTTTGTAATACCCCAAGTTTTAATGTCCTAAACCTCTCATCTTTTCTTTATGAAACCAGATCCAGCTTGAGGTAATGGTTACTTATAAGTTGACTCTTTTGTTTCTATCTCATCCTTATAACCATTCTCATTTTATTGCTTGTATTCACAAAATATGTTCAGTTCATGTATCATGCCCAGACTCAGTTATGCCATTATGTTCCAAGTCATTCATGTTTAGAATATGATCTTAGTTGTATTGGTACTCTTAGTCTAACCAGTCTCATTCGAGGAAGAATGATTCCAACGGGGAGATAATGCAACACCCTACATTTTGAGAGAGAAATAGAGTTTTCATTTCTATATGTATAAACTTTAATCCTCTGATTCATATTTGAATGAATGATTTATGATCATTAGCCTAGTATGAAGAGAGCTTATGAGGTGGGAAAATGTTCATAAGAATCACTAGAGCAAAGTGAGCTAAACCCCTTTAATGCGGCCAAGTTTGGTGTTTGATTCCATAAGGGCCATCTTTGAACATGTATAACTTCTTACGTGTGTACAATTTTTAATCTTAAGACGTATAAAATTGTATATAGTTGAATTAACTTTCCAATGACACAAACTTTGCCTTAATCTGATACCCGAGAAAAAAGTTATGGCCATACAAAGGTCGTGCGTTGCATGACAATCGCAAAGGGCCATGGGAAAGGATGTGTGATTGGCCATGCGACGCCCATTTAAAGGCTATACTATTGGCCATGAAATTCCCACTTAAGGGTGGTATGGTTTTCCATGCATCATATGGTGATTGCATAGTGCCAAAAGTTCTCCATTTTGACTTGAATCAAGGTCGTTGAAGTCTTTTCACACACCAAAACCATCCCTAATCACTCCTAATTTCTATAAGGGTTTTGTAGACACATTATTTCCACTCCCTAAGCCCCAAATCACTCGTGTCATGATTCAAAACCCTCCTCCCTTTCCAAGAACAAGATTCAAGCCCCTTTCTCAAGAAATCAAGATATCAAGCTTCCAAGTTCAAAAAACCCTCAAGAAATCATCAAAAATCCAATTACTAAGGTATATGGGTATTCATCAATAGGTCCTTTCACCCATTGAGCTCAACACCCTTCTTTTCAAGTAAAGCATGAGTTTTCCTATATTGTGAAGTTTATTATGTTCAAGAAAAGTTAAATTCGTGTTCTTCCTTAGTATTTTGAACTCGATTCATGTCCAAGTATGATTCCATGAAATGTTAGGTTATCTCATGTTTCAAATTTCAATATCCCATGTCATGTTCATGTGAATTTCATGTTACAATGTAGAGTTATGATCTTACCCATGTAATCGTGTTGATTTCTCATGTTTAACATATTTCCATGTTCAAGTTCACGATCCTCACATGTTTGATGAAATGTCTATATTTTGGGTCTTTGAACCATGATTCCCATCTTACAGTTTAAAGTGGTGATATCATGTTTTATGGTCATCTAGTGCTAGTGGGTTATGAAAACCTGATACCCATGTGTTTTACATGATTTCTATTTTTCAAGTAACAAGTAAGTCAAACCATGGTTTTAATAGAACATTTAGAACATGTATTACCCCGAGAGTACACCCTAGGTGAAACATGGTGCTTACAGTCCTAAGGGACCACAAGCTAACCCATGAGCTAGTACCTGCTGTGAGCACTGTGTAAAATTAATATTAAAAGATCATATGTGGAAATAAACTGAGGAATTCCATAAGGTTTTAAATCATATATCTGATAAGTCTGTAAGACAAATAATAATGTTGATAATGACAACTAAAATCTTGAAACTGACAAACTATTTGTACTAGTCTGAAAAGCCTCTACTGACTAAATAAGAGTTGATGGAACAGGCCCCAACTAAATCCAGCTGACTACTGAACTAAAAGTATGAAAATAAATATAGTCTTTCCTCAAAATATGAGGACTTACCACTGCTACGGATGATAATTGGGAAAGTCTATGTGCGATCCGAGAACTGAGCATCTGAACCTATGATATGATACATCATAGCACAAGAAAAAAGTATACGATCAGTACTTTGAATGTTCTAGTATGCTAAATTAGGTAGATTGATATAGCATGGTCTCATGTGCATGAATAATAACTGACTTAATAGCAGTAAGTACTAAATAGAAATACATGGATTCCGTAGGTACTAAGTGAGCATGAAATCTGTAAATACTGAGTGTGCATGACTAAGCATAAAACATGTTCTGAATATAATCTGTAAGCTAAGTTACTGAAATATGATGAATGAATAATATTTGAAGGGTTACCGCTAATAGTATTGGCTTAGGATGACTCCAATTTGAAGGCTTACCGCTGATAGTATTGGCATCACCGCTATTACACTGTCGAGTGGTGTAATCGCGGCAGTCCACTACCTCACACAAAAAATGGCATAAATTTTCACTCGAATATTGGATTTAGGCAAAATTGGTATCGTCGGAAATCTAATTCAATTATCTATCTGTTGGTGAGTCATAAGCTCCAAAATTCTTAGTAAAAAGAAAGATATGCTTATTTTAGGTTTACTATAGCAACATCCTTCTCAAGAACTCAATCGGTAAGGGATATTTTGATTCGTCTAATCGCTAGGAAGTATTTGATGCCTTACTACACATCAAAATCAATCATAAAACTATCAAAGAATGATTATTTATTTCTCATGAGCTTGAAGCATGGCCCTAAAATTGGTTTGGATTTTTTGGGTATTATAATATCTCCCCCTTGGGAACATTCATCCCCGAATGAGGTTGTTTAAGCTGAGAACACTGAGGAATCGAGGTTACATTCTGAATATACATGATGAAAACATGATTACATGATTGATTCTGCAACATAAAATATGAGTGAACTAGTTTCGTGAATGCATGAATGATATGAGAATGGTTATAAGGTTGAGTTAGAGTCGAGAGAGTCAACTTATGTGTACAATTTCTTCAACGTGGATCTTATTACGCGAAGAGAAGATGGAAGATTTTACGACATGAAAGATTAGGGGGATTTAAGTACATGTCCCCTTGGGACATTATATCCCCTGGAAGATACTGACTTGGCTGAAATACTGAGATGGTGCACGAGAAACTTACGAACTAAATCATAACTAAATATCTGGGATCTGAAACTGATGGTTGATGCATAAACTAAACTAAATTTATGACTTGCTTGGTCATGAAGGATTTTCCTGATAAATAGGAGAGATAAAAATCATAGGAGCTTATTTTCCTGATTGCTAAACTGAATTACTGGCTATACAAAGTAACTCATACTGTAAGCTTATATTTAACTAGAGGGTTTATTTGACACTCTCTCTATAACGTTCTAATGACTTTAGGGAGAAAGAAATCTTGGCACGATCTGAATAAGGCATCTAAATAAGAAGTCACATCATGGCTAAAATTCTATAATATAGGACACAGGCCTACAAAACATTATCTAGGATAAAGCTTCTAATCCATATACACTGCAACTACTAACTTGCAATCTTACACATGTTTCCTAACTTTCTCCCTTAACTATGCTTTCTACTTCAGTTGAGGCAACTAAAATATTCATATGGTCACCGATAATTCTACCTACTGAGGTTTGATCTGGACTAAATTCTTTCACTATGTTCAAGCCTACTCGAACCTACAAAATGCATACATCACATTGTAACACTACTCTGAAACCTGAGTTCTACACACCCTGTATTTTCACAACTTCTCATCTCATGAATAATTATTATTACCTCTACAACAATTACATTTAACTTCTCACTAGCCATCCACTATGCACAATGCATTTATCCAGTCACACACAAATATGACATTCAAGCCTATCTTCATAAATAGATATGAACCTCTAAACAAATTACTCATCATCACCATTATTCCATAGGGAGAGGTCACTAAAAAATTAGAACATGAGGACCAGGAAGCATGATAGAATGACTTCAACACATAATTGAGGTCTGGGGAATAAGGTATCAATGACATGGATTCATCAAAGAGGCCTGAACTGATGACATACATGACATGAATCAAAATTTCGCTGATCTTTAAGGGTGTAGCATGAGTCATGGGAACTAAGCATACTATAAAACATGAATACATGAGTCATGAGCTACATGACCTGTGTTTGAAGTTCATAAGTTCATGGAATATGATTTGAACTATTGGGTGAACTGGAACTCCTTATACTAGGAACTGGAAGCAAACATGATTTTCTATAATGTGCACGAGTATGAGCTATAATTATAAGGCTAATATGTAAGGTGTGAGTAGATATCATGATAACTGAAGTACAAAACTTTGAACTAAAATATGAATGGTTTGGACATCTTCCACCCTACTGATATTCTATAATACACTATATCACTATTAGAATCTGAGAGCCTGACTTGGTTGGTTGCCCTATCATATCTCCTTTAGTTTAAAGCCATGATTCTAAGTCTGTGAACTACTTAATCAACAAATCTAAGCTTAAATACCACCACTTTAATCTAGAATCTAGGGTATCTTAATACTCATAATTGGTAAACTCACCCTGAAATACAACTCTTAGCACTTTAAAGCCCCAACAATAATCATGTAACAACTTCAAATTGACTAACTTAGAATTATCAAATCCTCTTTACATTAGCTCAACCTTCAAAGATTCAAACTTAGTTTCTAAAACATAAAAAAAATATCACCAAATCTTTCATAACCATACTACCTTCATCATAGCCTACAAATATCATATCCACAAAATATGTTTTGAATGAACAAACCAAAATTTTTGCATACACTGCTTCAAGCCTACTGATTCACTTTTCATACAACTAACCCTATGAAATATAATCTGCCCAAATTCAAATAATAGTATCCCAACTCTATTACTGTTGCTAAACTCCTGGTTTCACTACTCTAATTCAAGATCATATACTATCATAGGATTATGAGAAAGAATCGAAAGACATATCTGACTGCTAAGAACTGAGATACTACCAATTTATTCAATGACCGGTTCATTTGATAACATTAACAAAATGGCTCTATTTTTAAAATCAACTGAAGTAATTTTTTGGGATACTAAAATCAGTCAGTATTTGTACACCCTTCTAGCTAGGATAGATTTACCCACTAATGTAGACACTGATAAAGACTCTACTAATGTTTAATGATTAACACTTAAATTGACAGCTATAAGGGGTTACAAAAGAAAGCGAGGTTCTAGGGTCTAGTAAAACATACCTAAGAATATGAAAGGCCTGTAATGTACCCATATCCTCATCAGGAGAACTTTACTAATCATGTCAAGACTAGAGTTTATAAAGTCCATTTTGACATTGACCGTTGGTGGCACTGGAAGTGGCGCCCTACTGAGTCAGGCGACTAGATGAGACTAGAGGATGACTATGCTGACTCCGTGGACCAGCCTTAGTACATTCTCTAACTTTGTGTCCTGACTCGCCATATCCAAAATACACATAATTTCCTGCTCTACATACACCCTTATGATTCATACCATACTTTCTACAAAGCAGATTGTTACGACAACTGCTCATACTAGCCTAGGTTTTTTACCCTGGAACCCCTTCTCGACTATTACTCTTGAACTTTAGTATTGGCACACTAGCTGAAGATAGAACTCAAGTTAAATACTTTTGGCTGAACTGAGAATGGTTACTACCCTCAAACTGAGAAAAATTAAACCTACCTATCCTAGCCCTGTTACTCTTTCTTTTTTTCTCCCTATGCTTCCCTACCTCAATCTGATGATCAAGAGCCATAAGTCTAAGTAAGACAATGTAATACCCCGTATGTTTCTAAGCTAGGAGATGAACCATTTTTCCTATGTATGAAAGCTCCTATCCTGTGCGTAGCATTTTAGTGCAAGACTTACAATGAGTATCC
>JAPEIP010000005.1:45842990-45853318 GCA_026120095.1 Capsicum chinense
TATCTGTTGGTGAGTCATAAGCTCCAAAATTCTTAGTAAAAAGAAAGATATGCTTATTTTAGGTTTACTATAGCAACATCCTTCTCAAGAACTCAATCGGTAAGGGATATTTTGATTCGTCTAATCGCTAGGAAGTATTTGATGCCTTACTACACATCAAAATCAATCATAAAACTATCAAAGAATGATTATTTATTTCTCATGAGCTTGAAGCATGGCCCTAAAATTGGTTTGGATTTTTTGGGTATTATAATATCTCCCCCTTGGGAACATTCATCCCCGAATGAGGTTGTTTAAGCTGAGAACACTGAGGAATCGAGGTTACATTCTGAATATACATGATGAAAACATGATTACATGATTGATTCTGCAACATAAAATATGAGTGAACTAGTTTCGTGAATGCATGAATGATATGAGAATGGTTATAAGGTTGAGTTAGAGTCGAGAGAGTCAACTTATGTGTACAATTTCTTCAACGTGGATCTTATTACGCGAAGAGAAGATGGAAGATTTTACGACATGAAAGATTAGGGGGATTTAAGTACATGTCCCCTTGGGACATTATATCCCCTGGAAGATACTGACTTGGCTGAAATACTGAGATGGTGCACGAGAAACTTACGAACTAAATCATAACTAAATATCTGGGATCTGAAACTGATGGTTGATGCATAAACTAAACTAAATTTATGACTTGCTTGGTCATGAAGGATTTTCCTGATAAATAGGAGAGATAAAAATCATAGGAGCTTATTTTCCTGATTGCTAAACTGAATTACTGGCTATACAAAGTAACTCATACTGTAAGCTTATATTTAACTAGAGGGTTTATTTGACACTCTCTCTATAACGTTCTAATGACTTTAGGGAGAAAGAAATCTTGGCACGATCTGAATAAGGCATCTAAATAAGAAGTCACATCATGGCTAAAATTCTATAATATAGGACACAGGCCTACAAAACATTATCTAGGATAAAGCTTCTAATCCATATACACTGCAACTACTAACTTGCAATCTTACACATGTTTCCTAACTTTCTCCCTTAACTATGCTTTCTACTTCAGTTGAGGCAACTAAAATATTCATATGGTCACCGATAATTCTACCTACTGAGGTTTGATCTGGACTAAATTCTTTCACTATGTTCAAGCCTACTCGAACCTACAAAATGCATACATCACATTGTAACACTACTCTGAAACCTGAGTTCTACACACCCTGTATTTTCACAACTTCTCATCTCATGAATAATTATTATTACCTCTACAACAATTACATTTAACTTCTCACTAGCCATCCACTATGCACAATGCATTTATCCAGTCACACACAAATATGACATTCAAGCCTATCTTCATAAATAGATATGAACCTCTAAACAAATTACTCATCATCACCATTATTCCATAGGGAGAGGTCACTAAAAAATTAGAACATGAGGACCAGGAAGCATGATAGAATGACTTCAACACATAATTGAGGTCTGGGGAATAAGGTATCAATGACATGGATTCATCAAAGAGGCCTGAACTGATGACATACATGACATGAATCAAAATTTCGCTGATCTTTAAGGGTGTAGCATGAGTCATGGGAACTAAGCATACTATAAAACATGAATACATGAGTCATGAGCTACATGACCTGTGTTTGAAGTTCATAAGTTCATGGAATATGATTTGAACTATTGGGTGAACTGGAACTCCTTATACTAGGAACTGGAAGCAAACATGATTTTCTATAATGTGCACGAGTATGAGCTATAATTATAAGGCTAATATGTAAGGTGTGAGTAGATATCATGATAACTGAAGTACAAAACTTTGAACTAAAATATGAATGGTTTGGACATCTTCCACCCTACTGATATTCTATAATACACTATATCACTATTAGAATCTGAGAGCCTGACTTGGTTGGTTGCCCTATCATATCTCCTTTAGTTTAAAGCCATGATTCTAAGTCTGTGAACTACTTAATCAACAAATCTAAGCTTAAATACCACCACTTTAATCTAGAATCTAGGGTATCTTAATACTCATAATTGGTAAACTCACCCTGAAATACAACTCTTAGCACTTTAAAGCCCCAACAATAATCATGTAACAACTTCAAATTGACTAACTTAGAATTATCAAATCCTCTTTACATTAGCTCAACCTTCAAAGATTCAAACTTAGTTTCTAAAACATAAAAAAAATATCACCAAATCTTTCATAACCATACTACCTTCATCATAGCCTACAAATATCATATCCACAAAATATGTTTTGAATGAACAAACCAAAATTTTTGCATACACTGCTTCAAGCCTACTGATTCACTTTTCATACAACTAACCCTATGAAATATAATCTGCCCAAATTCAAATAATAGTATCCCAACTCTATTACTGTTGCTAAACTCCTGGTTTCACTACTCTAATTCAAGATCATATACTATCATAGGATTATGAGAAAGAATCGAAAGACATATCTGACTGCTAAGAACTGAGATACTACCAATTTATTCAATGACCGGTTCATTTGATAACATTAACAAAATGGCTCTATTTTTAAAATCAACTGAAGTAATTTTTTGGGATACTAAAATCAGTCAGTATTTGTACACCCTTCTAGCTAGGATAGATTTACCCACTAATGTAGACACTGATAAAGACTCTACTAATGTTTAATGATTAACACTTAAATTGACAGCTATAAGGGGTTACAAAAGAAAGCGAGGTTCTAGGGTCTAGTAAAACATACCTAAGAATATGAAAGGCCTGTAATGTACCCATATCCTCATCAGGAGAACTTTACTAATCATGTCAAGACTAGAGTTTATAAAGTCCATTTTGACATTGACCGTTGGTGGCACTGGAAGTGGCGCCCTACTGAGTCAGGCGACTAGATGAGACTAGAGGATGACTATGCTGACTCCGTGGACCAGCCTTAGTACATTCTCTAACTTTGTGTCCTGACTCGCCATATCCAAAATACACATAATTTCCTGCTCTACATACACCCTTATGATTCATACCATACTTTCTACAAAGCAGATTGTTACGACAACTGCTCATACTAGCCTAGGTTTTTTACCCTGGAACCCCTTCTCGACTATTACTCTTGAACTTTAGTATTGGCACACTAGCTGAAGATAGAACTCAAGTTAAATACTTTTGGCTGAACTGAGAATGGTTACTACCCTCAAACTGAGAAAAATTAAACCTACCTATCCTAGCCCTGTTACTCTTTCTTTTTTTCTCCCTATGCTTCCCTACCTCAATCTGATGATCAAGAGCCATAAGTCTAAGTAAGACAATGTAATACCCCGTATGTTTCTAAGCTAGGAGATGAACCATTTTTCCTATGTATGAAAGCTCCTATCCTGTGCGTAGCATTTTAGTGCAAGACTTACAATGAGTATCCTAGCGATAAGATAGCTTATGATACATTAAGCATGTTCATATGAGTCACTTAAGGTATAACTTGATGTTAATGTGGTATTTTGGCTGATTTAGACCCACCAAATTTTAGAGAATTGAATTAGCTTTCCAACGATACCAATTTTGCCTTAATTCAATACCCGAGCGAAAAGTTAAGCCCATTTTCACGAGAGACAGTAAGAATAGGCGATTGGTTAGGCGCCGCCCAACCAAACTTAAGTGATTGGTTAGGCGCTACCTAAGTTAGTTCCAATGCCAAAAACACTCTGTTTTGAGTTATTTTGAGGGTAATTAAGTCTTTTAACACTCCTTACACGTCCCTAAACTTAACCCTATGAAATATATAGCTTCTAAACACATTACAACCCTATCAACATCTCAAAGTTCATCACCCAAGAGAACCATAGGAGAAAAACAAATAGGGTTGCACAATCAAGCTTGAAGATTAAATTTCAAGGAAATTCCTCTGTCAATCATCAAGAACCTCCCTTCCAAGGTATGTGTAGTGTTCATCCATGGATTCCTTTCATCCGTGGAGTTCAAGAATCAATCTTTAAAATACAAAAGCTTTATTGATTGTGGTGATATGATCATACCCATGTTGATGCTTGTTTATTTTGCTATATAATAGTATAGTGATTGTATATCTCATGAAAGTTATGTTGTTAGTTGAAAAATATGATCTTTAGATGGTTTGATAGAATGCAAGTATGAAATCCACCTATGCCTTAAAGAATGCATGCAAGGTGTTTGATAAAATGCCTAGTATGCTATAACTTCATATTTACATGATTTCATGATATCTAAATAACAAGTTCATGTTAGTCATACACTCCAATATGAATTTCCATGCAAATTATGTGTTGTTATTGTTGTGGTATAAAGCATGTACGATAATGGAGATATAAATTATGTACACAAAATATATCCATGCTTTCCCTACCATGTTTGAGATGTTGAATAAATACATGAATTATAATATCCCCAAATCATTACAATATGAACTAAATATTACATGTTGGCGTTCCCTTACGCTTGAATAGTTTCCATGTAATTGCTATGAATAGTATATGTTGTCGAAATGTCCATGATATTAGAATATGAGATTTATGACTTGATTATAAGCATTCCTATTCATGATAGATATTATGATGACCATGTACTTCATGAAATCCCTAACTCATGTATTATGGATTTTTATTGATGGTCGTGTACTCAAGAAATTCAAGTTGTGTCAGTTTCCTTCCATCTAGTCCTGGGGTTACTTGTACCCAAAAAATATAGTTATGTTCCTAGAGCCATGTAATTTTTTCATGATACTCTCAGTCAAGCAATGATCTATAGAATTCAGTCAGTCATGTGACTTAGGAAAACTCAAAAATCTCAGTAATATCAGTAGTCCAGTAATCTCAGTGGTCAGTAACCTCAGCAGCCTCAGCATTCATAGTAAATTTCATGAACTTTAGTACTCTCAACCAGTCCTCATAACTCAGTACATTCCATCAGTTATTGCAATCCAGTAAACTTAGTTTAGCTCTGCTAAACAATACGACTAGTATCAGTCCTGTTAATCAGTATCAGTTAAGCTAATCAGTTCAGTTCAGATATTCAGTGTAGTTATTCAGTTCATCTTTATTATTCTGTTCAGTGTCCTTCAAATAGGAGTAGAATTTAGCACCGAGTCAACCCAAGGATGGGAATGCATCCGCCAGTTAAGGGTGTGATTCTTAGTAGTCATCCTTGTGTTCCAGAACTACGTCGCCAGCGTAGGTTAAGACATCTTAACCCATCAGATTAGGGTTGATGAGGTGGCTTAACCCATCAGTTTAGGGTTCCCACCATTCTCCTTGAGTACCTATCAGTATAGGGTTCTCATAATTGTCCTTATCAGTGGCGTGGTATTGACACGCTTCCAGTCGGGGTAGAGATTGGACCCCAACTTAGCTATTATAGTGTATTTGGGGCATGTCAGTTAGATAACTACTTCCCACAATTTTAGTTATAGATTTTAGGACTGTCAGCTATAGCTACCAATCTAAGTAAAGAACTCAGATAGTTATTCAGATTTTAGTATATTAGGGCTGTCAGATACAGTCAACACAGAAATAGAATGGAACTCATAGATTTCCTTCAAAACTCATGCTATCAGTACTCAGCTTTTAGACTATCAGATACAGTTAATTACACCAGTTTTTATAATTCAAACTACCAAAAACAATCATTGATTTATCAGTAATGCAATATCAGTCTCTTAGTATTCAGTAATATAGTATTAAATCCATCACTTATTAGTGATTTACATATCAATATAAGTAAACTCAGTCTTTCAGAATCTCATTATCAGTACACTCATGTTGTCAGTATTCAGACTCAGTAGTCAGTATCTCCACGAGTTCAGTTACAGTTACGTATGCATGTATGTACTCTAATGTTCATATCAATCAGTATTTTTTATGCATATAACCCTTTGCATTTTGCCTACCTCACTCGTATACTCAGTATATTCAGACATACTGACACATTTGCATCATGGTGCTTTCTCTTATGTTACACCATAGGTTCAGAGGCATGAGCTCTAAATTAGCAGTAGATTCCAAGATCAGTAGTCAGAGATAGACGTGAGTCCTCATCCTTTGAGTACATGATGATTTCAATTCTATTTTAGTTTTTTGTTTATTTTAGTAGTTAGAGTTAGTTGGGGACATGTCCCATCAACTCCTTATTCAGTACAATTAGAGGCTTTCAGACTAGATTTTAGATTATATGTTCATACTTTAGTATTTATGTTCCTTTTTGGTATTGATATACCATTTTTTTCAAATATGTATTAGTATTGAACCTTATGGCCTCACAGTTTATGTTTCTATATATTTTATGAGATATTATGCAGTTTATAGGTACAGATATCAGTCATGGGTTAGCTTGTGGTCCTTCGGGGTCATGAGCACTGTGTAGCTTTCTAGTTCAGACAATCGGGGTGTTACAAACTTGGTATCAGAGCCTAAGGTTCAATAGTGTCCTAGGAAGTCTGAAAGTTGCATCAAGTAGAGTCTAGTACATGGGCGTGTTGTGCACCAAACTTATGTGCAAGAGGCTATGAGATATTTTAGGTACAGTTTCCCTTCTTTCATGTCTCAAGATCGTGCTATAGCAAGTTTCTTTAAGGAAACCATGTAGATTCATATCATGCACCCCTCATGTTCACTTTACCTTACTTTTAAGGTAATAGAAATAGTAAAGTTGAAAGTCCTAAAGATAGGGCTTTCTCAGACAGTCCCTAAGGTTAGTTATAAGAATAGCAACATACTCAAATAGTATCCCACTAGTTCATTATTGTTCCAAGGTCGTACAAATTTTATTCATGATCATGAGAACTCATTCTTGAACCTAGAAGTTTAACAGTACTAGAGTTGGGATAGTATTATTCTATTTGATCAGATTATGTATTCATGGGGATTAGATCAGTAGGCTTGAACAGTACAAGCTAAACACTTAAGTTTATTGACTCAAAATTAAGCATGAAAGTGTGAATGTGATATTAGCAGTATATGAGGAAACATAATAAGATGATGTGTTTAGTAAGATAGACAGGTGTTGAACATAATGTAGGTATGTGATGGTAGATCAAGTACCTAAGTCAGGCCCTCAGATTTTAGTAGTAGAGCCAGTATGTATAGAAAGCAGTAAGGGAAGACAATTCCAGACCCATTCTCATCTCAGTGTGGAGTTTGTCACTTCAGCTATCACGAAACCAACTCAGTCATTGCATACCAACTCTATGGTCACGAACTATAATAACGTATGAATTCAATTTCCAGCATAAGGAGTCCTTTTTACTCCATAGTACGAGTCATGTTCCATGAGAACAATCTACTTTCACACACTTTATATGGGATTATATGCGCCTTCAGTTCCCAGTATAAGGGGTTCAGTTCCAGCTCCCTTAGTATTCGAATCATATCCCACGAGTACAGAAAACCCTAGGCTCAGGTTATGTAGCTCATGACTCATCTATGCATATCATGCTTTCCAGTATACTTAGCTTCCATGACTCATGCTATGCCCCTACAGATCAAATACATTTAAACTATGTCATGTATATCCTCAGTTCAGACCTTATTAGTAAATCCAAACTATTGATATTTTATTCCTCAAGTTTAGTTTGTATCTATTCATGTTTCAGGTCTTCCTGATTTACTCCTCCAGTTAGCTCACCTCATGGAATAGTGTAGTGATGAGCAGTTGTTTAGATAAGAGAAGATTGTTGCATGCTTACTTTGCATGAGGGTGTAGTTGTGAAGATAGGCTTGAATGCCATGATAAATATGCAAGTAAGCATCTAGCAAGGAGTCGTATTTAGAAGTTGGGATAGTAAAAAGTGTAAGTGTACATTTAGATCCTTGACTTATATCAATCCCCATCATGTAGCCATCAAAAACTCAATTGCCAAATCAATTACAGTTTCAGTATCCAGCACTCAGTGATCAGTGTTCAGTCCTTGAATTAAGTACTTTTGTACTAGCTATAGGCTTAGTTATAATTTTATTTTTAGTTCAGTAACCAGATTTGAAACTCAGTTCAGCTCCAGATATGCTTGACTATAGCATTCAGGTTGTTAGTACTCAGTTAACAGTGTTTCAGTACCCCAGTTTATAGAATACCTCAGAGCCATGTCGTACACTTTGTCTCGTATTCGAAAATAATACAAACTTCATGAATCCATGGTTAGATACCTCATTCTACTCAGTTAGTCCTTATCTCCTATGCATAAAACTCAAAAATCTTAGCCCAGCTATTCAGACTAAGTACAGTTTAGCTTTGCAGATCTAGTATTCAACTATCAGTTATTTAGTTAACCAGATAAGTTAGTGTATTAATGCACTCGTGTTTAGCTAAGTTCATGTATCATGTCTCAGTTTCATATCCTAGCTATTCAGTCATGACTCAGTTCCTAGATGTCCTGCGCATCACCTCAATTTTCCTCAGTAGCTTATCCAAGTCAGTAGTCTTTGAGGGACATAGTGTCCTAAGGGGGAGATACATCATAACCCCAAAATTTCATGACATAAACATGTTTCTCTCTTTTCTTTTGATGAATCCAGTTTGGAGAAGGGGTACTCATAAGAAAACCCTCAAGCTTCAACTTCTGTCGTATGCCATATTTTCAAGATTTAGTTCAGATCATGATATTTAGTATATCTACCACGTCCTAGACTCAGTTATGTTCTCATGTTTGTGATCATGGATATGGAGTAATTAATCTCAAAGTTATCGGTATTTTCAGTTCAAGGTAACAGTTTTCCTTAAACTTACTCATACTTATGTTCATATTTCTGTACCAAACTTGGTATTCAGTTTCATGCTCAGTTTTTAGTTCAAACTTGATACCTTTACCATTGCATGTTCATGAGTAATTTTAGTCATGAATTCACGTATTAGATATGCATGATCAGCTCATCGGTACTTTCAGTCATGCATTCACGTATTATGTCAGTCATATAATCATGCATCAGATATGCATGGATTCAGCCTTTCAGTTGTTCATCAGATATGCATTATCATTTTGAGAAAACTTACTTTATTAGAATCCAGAGTCTTATATTCATGAATCATCTTCCCATGCATCAGATATCCATGTTCAGTATGTTATGCTCAGCTTTCAGTCATTTTAGTCATGATCCCATGTTTCAGTAGTGTATGTCTTGTACTTACTTCATCTTATCATCTCTCCCACCTCATTTAGTTTTCATTCGAGGACGAATGTTCCCAAGGGGGAGATATTGTAATACCCCGTATGTTTCTAAGCTAGGAGATGAACCATTTTTCCTACGTATAAATCCTCCTATCCTGTGAGTAGCATGTTAGTGCATGACTTAGAATGAGTACACTACCAATAAGATATCTTATGATACATTAAGCATGTTCATATGAGTCACTTAAGGTAATACAAGTTAAGAGTTTTTGAATCCATCAAGTTTTAGTGTTCGATTTTGCAAGGGTTATCTTTGAACAAGTATAACTTGATGTTAATGTGGTATTTTGGCTTATTTAGACCCACCAAATTGTATAGAATCAAATTAGCTTTTTAACAATACAAATTTTGCCTTACTCCAATACCCGAGCGAAAAGTTATACCCATTTTCGTGAGACACAGTAACGATAGGCGATTGGTTAGGCGCCACCCAAATAAACTTCGGCGATTGGTTAGGCGCTACCTAAGTCAGTTCTAATGCCAAAAACACTCTATTTTGAGTTATTTTGAGGGTAATTAAGTATTTTAACACTCCTTACAAGTCCCTAAACTTAACCCTACGAAATATATAACTTCTAAACACATTACAACCCTATTAACATCTCAAAGTTCATCATCCAAGAGCACCAGAGGAGAAAAATAACTAGGGTTGCACAATAAAGCATGAAGATAAAATTTCAAAGAAATTCCTCCGTCAATCATCAAGAACCTCCCTTCCAAGGTATGTGTAGTGTTCATCCACGGATTCCTTTCATCCGTGGAGTTCAAGAATCAATCTTTAAAATACAAAAGCTTGGTTGATTGTGGTGATATGATCTTACCCATGTTGATGCTTGTTTGTTTTTCTATATAATAGTATCGTGACTGTATAGCTCATGAAAGTTATGTTGTTAGTTGAAAAACACAATCTTTAGATAGATTGATAGAATGCAAGTATGAAATCCACCTATGCCTTAAAGAATGCATGCAAGGTGTTCGATAAAATGTCTAGTATGTTACAACTTTATATTTACATGATTTCATGATATCTAAATAACAAGTTCATGTTAGTCATACACTCCAATATGAATTTCCATGCAAATTATGTGTTGTTATTGTTGTGGTATAAAGCATGTATGATAATGGAGATATAAATTATGTACAC
>JAPEIP010000005.1:45878027-45900195 GCA_026120095.1 Capsicum chinense
ATAAATTGAATCTCAGGCAGAGGTAGTGGCTCAAGTTACTCAAGGACTATGACATGAGGTTGCACTTCCGCATCTAGGTAAAGAAAATATTGCTTCTAACGTTGTTAGTGGTGGCTCGAGTTACTCAAGGACTATGACATGAGTTTGCATTACCATCCAGGTAAAGCTAATATGGTTACTGAGTGCTTGTGTGATTCATTTTAAGGGAAGTTGGGTTTATCACTTGCCTCTCATTGAATTTACGTACAATACACTACAAGAAAAACAGCCAGGAAAGGGATTTCCCATCACTAAAAGTCCAATTCTGGTAGCAAATGATCTTCTAGGATGATAAAATGTTGGTGGCAGCTCATCCTTATACCCTCCTTCGCTAAAGTCCTATTTGATTACTTAATCTAGCTAGTCTTTAAATGTCATTAAAGATGGAAACATATCTGGTATCAAAAACACTTTTAGAGACTGTATATCTCATCCCTAGTAGATGATTTTCATATTTAAAAGTAGCTATTATCTGGTCGCTAAATGTTATCTGCGATGAGTAACTACCTTTTCCTAAAATAATCTATCACGACAAGCATCTAACTCATCCTAGATTAATCTTTAGAGAGGAGTGACTGCCTCATCCTAAATTAACCTTAAGAGACGAGCAACTAACTCGTCTTTGATTAACCTTTAGATATGAGAAACTAACTCGGCCTAGATTGCTACTGAAATCATAAAATTTATATATTTCATTACTAAATATAAAATTTCTATTGAAAATGTCGAAGGATGATAAATATAGAATGTATGGTTCATGTGTCAACCAGTAAAAGATTCCTTCATTGGAGCCATAATTGTGAAAATGGAAAAAGAAAAAAGAAAATATAGAATAAGAAGGTGACATCAGTGGAATCCATAAGAAACACCCTCATTCAAGCTTCCAACTAATACAACCATGCAATCAATCATAGAACTAATTTTTTGAAACTTCGATGAATTGTTTAGGGCCCAACACTGCTTGTGTTCCTCATCAACATAGTCTCTCTTCTTTAAATCACCTTGTATAGTATACTCATACTTTAGCTTAATTCCATCCTTTTCCTTCCGAAGCTTTTCAAGTAGAGATGTAATTGACACAAATGCAGATGAGCCATTGGCATTCTATGTATGGTTGACTATGTCATGTCTAATAAGGTTAGAACTTGGGATTAGCAGAACAGAAAAGATGTGGTGTCCTCCAATCCGTATTTTAACATCTAGATACAATGTCACGTTCAGTAGATGAACAAATAGCTCCTCAGGGAACAACTAAAAGAATTAATAAATAATTACGTACAAAATAAATCCTGTTGAAACACAAATGATATATGAGATGAACACATAAGTCAATTCATCAATGGGAACATTTCATTTTCCCCAATGATATCACTTGTCAGTTTACATGAAAAAAAAAATAAGAAATCGTGTATGGAAGAAAATATGGTTGTTTCCATTAGAATAATTATAAAGTACAACTCACATCAAACATTCTGTGAAGATTTTATTGATTAACCTCAGAAATGGTTTCTTTGTATCAAGTAATAAACACACGAGAAGCATAACGCTCAAGTTGGTAAATAGGCTAGCCAGTAGTGTAAGAGGAACCATTATGTAGTGACAAAGCAAGCATTACTTACCTATTGACATCATGAAACAATAGATACTTATGAGATCATATAAGCAAGAATGATCAATGATCCCATTGTATCCCTAGAAACAACTTCAAGAGTTTGCAACTTCTCCAGCATCATTGCCATCATATCAAACGGTGGTCATGCATCAACAGTCTAAGAGAAAAAAATTTTATTATCATAAATACAAAGGCCTATGAAATCATTCATTAACCAACATAAATTACCCCTTTTGTAATTTCTAGGAAGCATTCTTAGATGGATATTTGAAGTGGAAGATTGAAATGGATATTTGAAGTGGAAGATTGAAGTTTTGCTTTTGCTCTTGACTTGATTCGACAGTTGCTTGAAGGCTCTTACTCAAATGTCTGCACAAGTCACTTACAAGTCGTATATCTAAGACACTAGCTCCCAATCTAAAAAGTTGAGCTAAAGAAATAGCAGTTTGGACATCATAAGACTTCATTTGAGGATCATGCGCCACATTCTTGTGGACTAAATGACGAATTACACCAGTTAAAATCAATTGTTGATTCCCTATGGATCCATAAATGAATAACATTTAGATACCATCAAGTCTATTTGGCCATAAGTGTATGGAATTATTGATGACTTCCATGAAAACAATGCCATGGCAAAGTATTATATGGTGATATAACAGATACTAGTCATTGATCCACTAGTTTAAACAATATAATTAACAATGATTTTTTGTTATACACCATTTTCTCTAGAACACAACATGGAAAAGCAGGTGTAGTAACTTTTTTTTTATGCAAAATGAATGTCAATGAAGAAAAGTAATACTCTGGAGAAATGCAGTGGGAAACCCATCAGATAACTACCTTTTTTCCATGTGACATATGGTTATGCAATAGTACACTGGTGAAAAAAATGCCAAGAATCTCCACTATGACAAGGACAGAGGAAAATTTGTCCAATGTATGCATATCACTAATGTTCAAGAATCAGTATATCAGCATATCACCTGAACATTCAAAAAAGTAAGTCATATAAAATAGAACCATCATAGGCAATCCATATAGAGAAAACCAGTGCGTCCCATGGTCAAAATCGAAAAACATTGGATCTAACACCCTACGCACTGTACTGCTACTCTCTTTGTCCAGGTCAACCATTTTTAAGACAAATTTCAGCCCACACTTTTGGTGCTTCAATTTCTTCATTGTACAACCAATTTGAGGAAGAAATATTTAAAAAAAAAAAAAAAAAGTGGGTAGATAAAGTGACTAAAATAGATATCAACACTTTGGCAACAATCACGATTATCTAGTAAGAAAGCTAACTTTTTTGTGGATTTAGCAGTACAAACCTTGTTAATAATAATGGATCTTTCTTATCAGGTCTGGGCCTAATTAGGTAAGGACCATATACATTACCAACTGCTCTTCATTTAGGTCTAACAACTTCATCCACAAAAATTGTGGTGTGTCTTACCTCGTTCAAAGTCTTCATTATTTATTTCAGGCTCATAGTTATACAGAATCACATGAACAATCGGCACGAGATGATATAATCTTCAATGATGGATGGTTATTTTCATGATCATCTCTTCTTGTTTAGATATAATTTACTTGTGCTCAAGTTCAACTCTTCTTATTTAGAAAATGAGCTAAATAGTTGTTCAAATTCATTAAATAAACTAGTTAAACATTGATCCTATTCACTCATTTGTGAATTTTGTTAGATCTTCACTTTTTAGTACATTTTTTAAATAAAAACAATACTCATATAGTAAATAGAAATAATCAATTTTCTATTGTATAACTTTGACTTGGGAAAGTAAAAACCCCGCATAGAAATGGAAAGAAAACAGATTATACCCCCGAAAGAGTCAGAGACCTTTCATTCAAACACTACAATAACAACAATAACATATCAAGTGTATTCCCATGAAGTAGGGTCTAGGGAGGGCAAAGTGTGAATAATCCATACCCCTACCTTAGATGAAGTAGAGAAGTTGCATCTGATAGACCCCTGACTAAGGACAAATGATAGTATAACAAGCAAAAACCATAAAAACAGACAATAAAAATAGGGACACACACCACTATATATATATATATATGAACTATCTTTTGGAAAATCACAAACATCACCAAAACACCATGACCAAGAAACTAAAAGACAAATGCATAACACTATGACTACAGGTACATCTACAAACAAAATACTTCTTCCTAATTGTGAAAACGCACTCCCTATTCCAAAAAGAGAATTAGGAAAGAGGTGATATTGATCTAAGATCATTTAATATTAAGCTTCATAATAAGATCAAGCTTATTTTGTTTAACTAAGAAACATATCTCACTTTTGTTGAGTTTGTTCATGAACATTTCAGTTCATTAGTTGTGTTATTTTTTTACTTGAAAGTTATAATCATGAATAACTTATGTATTAAATTAGTAATAAATGTAAACAAACAAAGGATAGAAATTCTTAGGAACACCCAAGGTGAAGAAACATAGCAACAATGTTATCCACAACAAATCATTATCTATTTCAGATACCTTCATATTGAATCTCATAAGAAAGACTCGTGAAATATGTTTTGGAAAATGAAGAGTGTAATATTTTCAAAAATAGGGAACCGCCAACTTAATCTACAAGGAACTAAAACATTTTGTATTGGAGAGAGCGAGATCAGTTTACTAACCTCATCAAAATCAACAAATACATTAGAGAACTCAGCTATGAACCAAGCCTGCAAAGGTGGATTCAATTACCCAAATCCAACTAAGCAATCAACAAACTTCCATTAGAGAATTGTTATCAAATATAGAGCAAGCATGGTTAGAACAATGGATTTTACTCCAACCATAAAAGTAATTTCAAAGTACCATGGTAGAAAGACATTGTAAACTTGATGCCCTGAAGTTTTGTTTTTCATGTTCTTCACCAGTCTCCCATACGTTGAACATACATTGGGAACTATAGTTTCTAAGTTATATGTGTATGTTCCATCTACCTGCTTCCAAAATAACATGGTAAGTAACTTTACAAATAATATAATCTAATGTCAATCTTGAGTTAGTGCAAAATGACTCTTGTTTACTATAATTAGGAAACAATAATTGTACTGTACATACAAGAATTTTACTTTTTTATTGAAACTGGTAAACTGAATATACAAGATTCTTAGAGGATAAAATTCTATAAAGAATCTAATAAATAAATAGGCAAGATACTCATCTCAGATAACATATATAAGATGATAAGAAGTGATTCTATAACACTCTATAACTGAAATGGCATGATCGTCTATACAAGTTAGAGGAAGAACCCAAGAATATTTTAACACAGTCTAGCTTCAATAACAAAAGTTTCCACTACAAAAATAATATAACTAAGCAGTAGGGCTTCACATTCACACCAAGGTGACTAAAACAAGTATTGTGCACTTGTGTTGAGAATGATAGGGCTCATGGTATGCTATATTCCAACTCTCTTTTTCAGATGTTAATGATGTATGCTTTCCTATTATAAAATTAGTGCCATACCTGTGTAGCTTCACTGGAAAATACCAACTCCCTATTTCATAAGCAATGTTTTCTTGTTATAACAAATAATATTCAACTATAAAATGCTTATAAATAACTAAAAAAATATTTTTTGCCCTTATCTTTCAGAGTTAGAAGGTGATTTATGTGTAAACAAGAGGAGTGGGAAAATGTTCATTTGTTCCTATATTGCAATATAGCAATATATCTATGGAATATGCCTAGGACAACTTTTGAAGTGCTGACTCACTGGCAAGAGAGTAGGAGAAGAGGTTCAAAGGAAGATTGGTGGAAATAATTCTAGCTTGCATTTGGTGGATACTATGGAGGGAGAGAAATAATATATGCTTTGAAGGAAATTCTAGCAACATCTAGAAGATCAAGAGTAAATGTTATAAGAATGACCTAAAAAGATGAAGAATAAGAGAAACAAGATAACAAACAAATGCAATAAAGTAAGATAGATAGTTTGACATACGAGATTACAAGAAATAGGAACCAAATCTTGTATCAAGCGATAAGACCCCTAAGACCCGCAATAACAACACCAAACTCTTATGGTAACCACTAAGGGAATCAACTTCTCCTTACAACCACCGTTTCTAAGCAAAGATAAAAAAATGGCTTTTCCAAGCCCTGTACTACTTGTCTTTTCATAGACCTACAGTACACTCTTAAAGAGAGAAGAAGCCTTTTAATGACTTTCAAATATCCATAATCAACTAATGAGAAAATAAGCCTAAAGAGTCTATTAATATCTTATTACATAAAATACCAAAACACCCTTAATGAAAAAGGGCTCCTATGGAGTGCAAAGAAAAGGCATAAAAAGACTAAAACACCCTTAATGAGTGTTTACACTCCAAGGACGCCCCTCCAATGCTCCAAAGCCGTGGGTCCCTCCTTCTTATTTAAGCTTCAAAATGTGAAACCTCTTGGAACCCTTTAAGGCATCAACACAAGTACTGAGCAATCTTCCAAACATAGTTTTGTTCCATTGTAAGCTTAAACGAGTCCTCCATATATGTGCTTGTACCCTTAATATAATGAAAGCTTTAATCTTCATGTACGGGCCTCGAATGATGTCATCAAAAGCTATGATGGCCCTTGGGCTCGTATCATCCTCCCCTTCTTGAAAAGGATTCGACCTCAAATCCACACCTTGCAAAACTAAAGAAAGGACAAACAAGCACAACATCCTTATGGCATGAGGTTTAGGGTTAGTACAACAAATAACAACATCATGCCAAGGGGGTACACATTTGAAATATAACCATGAATCCTTTGCTTTAGTCATGAAAGGTTTAGTGAAAATGTCACAACGGAGATGGTTATGACAAGTATCAAAAGATAAAGAAACTACAAAGGTCTTAATGGTATAACTAAATCAAAAAGGTAAGACTACCTTTATATTAAAAACCATAAGACACAATTGTTTCATTATATCTTTAAGTGTCCTCATCAAAAGTGGTGCCACTGTTAGTCTTAAAGTCCACCAAACCCACATAGCATTGTCATTCAAATAAGTAGACGAACCAACAAAATCCCTACCTCTACATTATACAAATCCAAAACTAATATGGATGTCATCATAGGAAAAGATGTAGTATAGGAATGAATCATGTGTAAAGGCATCATCCAAGGCTCTATTATCTATAAGAATGCAATTTAGCCCAAAAGATATAGAACACAAAGTACATATGGATGGATTTAAGGCACTTAAGCACATATTACCTCTTTCTTTCAGGTAATGTATCAACTTGGCATCCACAAGTTTGGAATCATACAGCTTAAGCACAAGTATGTCAAGCAAGGATGCACATTTAGTAGCATTACCCCATGGAGACAATAACACCATTGCCCTCGGGTTTTCAAGAATGTCACTTTTTTTCATATAGACCAAGCAACAAGTTGGGTATGAAAACATCATCATATCTACATTTGGCACCGAGGTCAAATGGAAAGAGTGACCATACGTATGGGTCTAGACAACACTCTTTTTCCCAACAAGCTTCACCTAATCTATAAGACACACTCCCTACAATAGCATACATATCATCAAAAGTAAATAGAGAGTAGAGAAAGGTATCACTCAAGTCAACTTCAACTAAGGTGTCCTCATATATGTACTCAATGCTAGTTTCAAAATCATCACCATGAGTACTCTCAACAATTAGATAACACAAAGTAGAAGAAGTAATTTCCAAGCAATGGACACTTTCTCTTTTTATGGAAGAACCCTTAAGTAGACACACACCACAACCAAAATCAAATTGATTATTACTTAAGTCTTCACAAGAAGCAAGCAATTCATCCTCATAGTCATCAAACATGGGTGGGGTATCACACAAAAGATCACAACCATAATCAATTTTCAAGGAACAATCACCTATAGGGTTTTTTAAATATTTAAGCAAAGCAAAGCTATCATCACCCAATTGATCATTTCTTTCCAAGACTACACATTTCTTACCCTTAATAGTACTCTCATATTTAAAGAAGAGATTTCTATCTTTAGGAAAAATGTTTTCACATCATAGTAGGTTAGTATATAGGCTATAGACTTCAAGACAAGCTATACCTTTAACATCATTCTCATCACTAGGTTCATTAGGAGTGATTAGACCATCTTCAAACAAGATGTTATACCTAAAGAGAGGAGGATCTACCATCAGGGAAGATTTAGAACATGCAAGTTCACTCTCTAGAGAACAACCATCAAGTTCTGAAGAAGTTTCAAACATGCAATAATCCCTATGAGTAAAACCGAGAGTAGAATATTCACTAGAGTCATGATAAAGGGGCCACTCCTATTCATTTGATCAACATTTACCACATCATCATTCACTTGAAACCCATTAAACACATCCTCAAGTGGTGGAAAAATTCTGCACATAATTTGATCAATACAATTTTCACAAGATGATGTACTTTCTTTCAACACAATGGCTTCAACACTAGGTTGACATAAATTGATCTTACAAGAAGAGTCAATTCGGTCATCAATAGGATCAACTAGTACATCCACAATCACAACATGTACATCATCATTAAGATGCAAAAAATTAATATATGATGTACTATCATTTAACACAATGGCTTCAACACTGGGTGGACATAAATTTCTCTTACAAGAAAAGGCAATTCGGTCATCAATAGGATTAACTAGTGTATCCACACGCACAATGTATATATCATCAATAATAGTCCAAGAATCAGTAGACTCACAAATAGGTAAGCTACTATTCACACTCAATGAGCTACTAGCCACACAATCATCATTTACATGCACAAAAGTATAAGAGTTAGCCATTTTACCTTGAAGTTGTTGAGCACATTCATCTTAAACTTAGTGTGAAGGTCCTCCATAAGATTCGACAATCTCTAGGATATCCTTAGTTAAGTATTCAAAGAGAATCTTCTCTTTTAACACTTTTCTCCTCCGCTTGTCATGGTGGTACCTACACAAATGTCCTTAGAAATAGAAAGACAAACAAAGTTAGCTTAGTTGGTGGAAACCCCTTCACTTCACTTCTTACAAAATCTTATTTTTCCACTCTTGGATTGCCACATTTCACACCCTTACTCCTCTCAATCTTTAGTCACTCATAATCATTCATCTTGGAGTAAGTGATCACATCTTCTTATGGGTTGGTAAGAATTGATATAAAGAGATAATTACCCCAATGGTTCATTACAACCTTAGGATAATTTAGCGCTTTGGAACTCTATGTTATGCAAACCAATCGGCACCCAAGCATACATGACTTGGTATTACGCGGAAGATATCGTACTGCACCTTCTCATAGTATCTAAATTGTGTAAAGACAATCCTCACTCTCTCGGTAACCTTATACCTATCCAAGTAATATGGAACAAGTAAAGATTCTTGAAATATCCCTAAATAGTCAACCATGGGTGGCATGATATAGTTATTATGGTGCCAATCATCTAGCACAAGGATGCAGCCTAGTACCCTACAAATGCTTACTTTTCTGGAGTGAACACTTCTTCTAGGATCAATACTATAGAGTTTAGGAAAACCCATGGGAACATGAGTACCCCTCAACCCTAGAGATGTGTTCTCTCTTCTTCTCATGGGATAAGCTACACTATAGCCAGTATACCTATTCACATAATTTCGACCTTGATAAGATGTACTTAAAGGTGAAGAATATGACTCTTCATGCTCCACACATGCATTCTCGCCATGGCTCTCATAAGTTTTGTGAAGGAAGGGGTTATACCTTACACTAATTCTAAGTTCTGAGTAGGAAGTTTAAGACTCCTCTTATGCCCCAACTCCATCATAAGGACCATCATAAGGCCCTACACCATCTCCATATTCACCATAAGCACTAGGCACTTAATTCACCTTATTTTCTCTCTCAAAACAATAACTCTCAAATCTACCCATGTCTTGATCATGGCTATATTCATAGGCCTCATAATCTCCAACATCATCGTAGCCATAAAATCCCTCACTACAATCATAGTCTCTCATGATGTAGTCACTGTAATTTGAGGATACCAAGATATGTACCTTGTATATCACCTTGTACCAACAAAATGAACAAACAAGATTAGTAGTAAAAGATCCTCACCAACACTCGTATACACATATCTTTATGATACTCACAAATGGAGCGATAAATATTGAAAGTTTCTTATACTTCGATAGTCAATAAGGTGTCAATCACTACTTAGCAGTTGGAATAGATTCTTGTTTGATCGACTCAATAAAACAAATAGAAAAATCTACTTATGAAATTAAAATAAAGAATTATAATGAATCAAAACAAGAAAAACACAAAAAAGAATGAAAACATGAAGAAAGGACGTTAAACTAATTCTAAACCTAGTAGATAGTTGCTAGTTTGCTAATCAACGATAGAATCAACAAAATCTATTGAATGAAACAAGAATAGAAACTAGGAAATCTAAATTTAAGCTCAAAATTCAGTTGTCCAAGGGTGTTGATGTGGCAACTTGTGATTAGACGATAATTTTGCAAATTTTTTTGTTCTTCACTTTGTGTTTCGGCCTTTCATCAATCAAGAAAGAGGGAGATCAGTTTTGGGGGGATAATGCAAGGTTTGGAGCCTTTTTCAAGCTCCAAATAAGTTTTTTTTGTTTTGATTCATTATAATTCTTTGTTTTTGGAGAGTCAAAAATCCAAAAATAAAAAAAATACTGTTCATGTTTTAGGGTTTTTCAATTTTTTGAGACTTGATTTTTGTGTGTTTTGTGTGTTTCTAGTGTTAGATCCTTGTTCCTATCATTATAAGAAGTGTAAAAAGTTGAAAATCTCGCAAAAAAAGTTGTTAATCCCATTTTTGTGTTTGGGCAGATTTTTGAAGTTTAGATCTACTGTGATTTTTTGTTTTGTGAGTTTCTAGTTCTATATCCTTGTTCCCTAGCACTAATAGAATCTAGATCTAAGATTTGAATTAGATCTGGGTTGTTTTGAGTTATCCACCATTGTTGAACTTGAGCTTCAATGTATTTGAGGTGGATCTCATTTTGGGCTATTGTGGTTGTAGCATTTTTGAGCTGGTTTTGTGGTATTTGTGTTTGGCTTGGGAAACTAACCTTGGATCATCAAGAAAATTCAAATTTGGAGGTCATTTTCCTAGTGGTCTGAACGTTGGTCAACTCTTGAATATTCTTGTTGTTCTTCATCACCTTCATATCTTGTTGAAGAAGAATATTCAAAAATGGTTGTTTGATCTTGAAAAAGAAGGAAAGAGAGTATAGTACTTGCTTAAGTAAATGTCCATGCACCTTCCTAGTCATCCATAAGAAAGAAAACAACAAAAAGGAAAGAATAATCAAGTGCAAGTGCAAGAGCCTTTTTTCAAGCTCCAAATAAGTTTTTCTTGTTCTTGTTTCTACATCACCTCCAAATAATTATTTTTGGATTTTTGACTCTCTTTTTGTGTTGATTTTCTCAAGGTAACAACAATCTATCACTTAGAATTGTAGGAGCAATTGTAAATGTGGCTCTTCATACCAAATGATATAAGTATGACCTAAAAAATGTAACTAAGAGAAACAAGATAACAAACAAATGTAATATAGTATGATAGATAGCTTAACATACAAGATTACAAGAAATAGGAACCAAACCATGTAACAAATGGTAAGACCCGTAAGACCCACAATAACAACACCAAATTCTTACGGTGACCTCTAAGGGAATCAAATCCTCCTTACAACCACCGTTTCTAAGCAAAGATCTATAATAGCTTTTCCAAGCCCTACACTACTTGGCTTTTCCAAGCCCTACACTACACTCTCAAAGAGAGAAGAACAAGTCTTTCAATGACTTTTAAATATCCATAATCAACTAATGATAAAATAAGCCTAAAGAGTCTATTTATAGCTTATTACATAAAAAAACAAAATACCCTAATGAAAAAGGGATCCTATAGGGTGTAAAGAAAAGGCACAAAAAGACTAAAACACCCTTAATGAGTGTTTACACTCTAAGAATGCCCCTCTAATGCTCCAAAGCCATGGGTCCCTCCTTCTTCTTCAAGCTTCAAAATGTGAAACCTCTTGGTACCTTTTGGTAGGCATCAAAACAAGTCTAACATAATCTTCCAAACATGGTTTTTCTCCATTATAAGCTCAAAAAGAGTCCTCCATGCATGTCGTTGTACCCTCAATATGACCAAAGCTTGAATCTTTATGTATGGTCCTCGAATGATATCGTCAAAAGCAATGATGTACCTTTGTCGCGTATCATTAAAAGGTACCATTCTAACAAAAATAAAGGTTCAATAATTGCATGTCTGAGTAATTTAATTTCTTTAATTATGAATGCCAAATATCTTCCCATGAAAATATGTGTAACCAACTAATTATAGTATTTTTTGTATTTCAAGTTAATATGACTCTTTGTATCAATTTGTATCTCATACTGTTATATTTTATTTCTTAGGTATATTTGGGTGCTATCCTTAAGAGCTTCAAAAAATATTGTCATTCTCAAGGCTAAGAAAATATATGAGGTATGTTCTAGTATTCTTTCAAGTACAAATGTGTAAATTGCACCTTAAGATGTGAGAAAGAGTCACAAAATTATACGACTACAAAATAGAGTCCTATTTAAAGTCAACGAATTCATTCATCAGTTTTTTTAAGTAGAGCAACCCTACATTACTTTGAATACCCATGTGAGCCTTTGTCACTAATAGTGTCCAGGAAAACATACTGCCTTAAATACTTATGGGAGCATTTAGCACAATGAACTAAGAAAAAATACAAGTTTTTCCTATGCACAAGAAACATATCTAGCCTATATGTAAGGTGGAGTTTGTCTATATAATAGATCCATTAAAGGAGTCCTACTCTTTAGCTCGAGCTACACAATAGGTGGACATCAAATTTAAAGCGCCTTTAATTATTTGTGTGATATAGCCAAGAGAAACCAACTATGGGAGTGAAAAAAGCAAGTGAGGCTGCATTAACACCCTGAACATGTATTGTAATACCTCGAATATTTCTTGCTCAGTCCAGCCCTTAGTACGTACTTGAAGCAATTAGAACATAAAAATAAATCTGAGAGTTAAGGGACTTAGTCATTTTCACTCCCTTTAAACTTCAAAGATTTTTAAGTTGACCTTCCAGACCTCAAGACAATAAATTTTTGGTTGAATTATATTTAGGGGTGTAAATAGCATATCTCTGGTAAGTTTTAGAATTTTCTGACAAGGATTGGATCATATTCAAATTGGTTAAATAGTAGCTCATCAAGATACTCACCGCAAAGTCTATTTTGACATTCGTTAATTTCTATAGGATCACCGCGATTACCGTCGTGGTAAACCCAAAAAAACTATTGTCACAATCCAGTGAGTCACCGCGATTTCATTGCATCGCAGTGGGTATCATGATGACCCACTCACCGCTTCGTGGTAAAGCCTCAATCGGCAACCCAGTTATAGATTTTAAATCCTAAGAGCAGTTTAGTCTTTTACCCACACCCCCAAACTGTGAAAACAGATGATTAAGTGAATTATTGAGCAAAATATGCTCATTGTTCATAAAATCCCTCTCAATTAAAACCCTTGGCTTCAGCTTTCAACTTCAAGAATACCTAAAATTCCACCATTCTTTTCCCAAAAAAGTTCAAAACTCAAGGTTTCCATTTCAAAAATTCCAAGAATCAACATTCAAGAGCACAAATAGGATCTCAAAACCAAGCTTCTTAATCTACTTCATCAATTAATGTATGTGAGGTTTTGAACAAGGATAAATCTTTAATCCTTGTGCCCAAAACTAGTTTTAAATTAAAAATTTACATGACTTTACATGGATTTCAATTTATGGTTCATACCTGTTTATTGTCATTTGAAGATTATGATGTTTTATGTTTTTTGGGTGTCGAATTGCATGTTTTCTTTAGTATTTTTATGGGTATTGTTGAAATTTCTAGATTTTGAGTTTAATTATCAATAGTTACATTATCAAGCATGAAAATTATGATAATTTGGCATGAATTTGAAGCATGGGTTACTATCCCTAGTATGTATATTGAAAATTCAAAAATGGCTATGTTTTTAAGCATCCCATTATTAGTTATTTTCATATTTTGATAAAGATTTGATCTTTTGATCTTTAGCAAAGATATGGAATCAACTTTACAGCTTAATTTTAATTTTGAATTAACAGATGCACAGTTAACTTTCAATATGAAACATTATGATTTTTAAAAGTGGATTCCTACAGAATGAGCATATAATTAAGGGAGTAGTATTTAGCATCGAGCGGGAAGTATGGGTTTAGCGCACCCTACTTTCCTAGAACTACGAGCTAGAGTAGGTATAGATTCAGTATTCCCATTTCTATATAGATGATAGTTACAGATATGATCACTTAGCTCAGGTTAAACTCCCTAGTAAGAGTATGAAACCTCTCCCCAACATGAGGTTTTCCCCTTAAGGGAATGAGATATTGGACTCCATGATAGCTCACATGGTTTATATCGGTTAAGAGAACCTTTTTGCTAGTAAAAGTAAATAAACAGCTTTTGAGTAAATTTCCCTAATAGTAAAGATCTTCAGGATAGTTTTGAAAGCATTTTCCTATAGTCTTACAGACAAGAATGACAGATAACAACTCAGTTTTTAGACTTGAAATGTGTTGGATCACCAGTTTTATACAGTGTGTTATATTATTCATGATCGGTGATTTTCAATTTTTTGTTATTCCAGCCATGTGAGTCATTACATACAGCATGCATATTCTATGATTCTGATAACATTGAGATATTACATTTACTTATACATTCACCCCCATATACTCAATACATCCTCAAAGTACTGATCCACATATATGTCTATGTGCTACTTTGTCTCATAATATAGGTTCAGGTTCTCAGACTCAGCAGCGTAAGTAATTTTAGGCATCTCTGTCTACATCCCTATAGTTGTTGATTCCTTATGGTTTGAGGGCCTATTTATCCAAACTTCAAGCTTTCATAGTATTTGATTAGCTTCTAACAGTTTAGTTCGAGTCAATTGGGGGTTTGTCACAATGTCTCTCTAGTTTATTAGTAGTAGAGGATTATTGAACTACAAGCTATTATCCAGATTATTAGTATTAGCTATTCAGGAAGTATCTTCAATTTATTCCAGTTCAATTTTGATATAATATAGCATTATTACTTCATTAGTTTATCTTTAAATAGGTTACAGACCTAGTAGCAAGCTTACAGGGTTAGCTTGAGGCTACTCAAAGCCTTGAGTACCGTGTCACATCTCAAGACCAAGTTTTAAGGCATCATATGTATGAACCACAATAGATTGGAATTCTCACACTAAAATAGAGGAAGGACACCAAGACCCGCTCCCGCACCACACCCCCATGATTTTAAAAAGCTAACGCTCAACCCCACCCATCTTGCCTCACTTAAAGATTGCCCCTTCCCACGCCCCCACCACACTCTACACCCATTGCACCTTATTACCATTACTAGTAGTATGTACATAGCTCATGGACCTTAACCCTACGTTGTGAAGTTAGAGAGATAGTAATTGACCATTCACAAATTAATATATTTCATAGTAAATGTATTAGTTATAAAAAATTTAAAAATGACAGATTTTGAATTTATAGAGAATTGGAAGAATAAGAGTAGCTCGAAAATCAAGTAATAAAATGAATTTAGAACAATATTTGAAGAAAATGAGAAACTAGATGAAAGCATACCTTATCACGTTTGAGAGAGATAAACCCAAGAAAAAGGATACAGTAATAGAGAACCCTTAATTACTACTCCAATTGCTAAAGTTGCATAAAATTTGGATACCTACAATTAAGCATATATGACTGATGATAGAGAAATGAACCCAAGAAAAATGACACAATAATGGAGAACCCACAATTGTTGCTCCAATTTCTGAAGTTGTTTACAATTAGGATCCTGACAATTGTGCATAGATGATTGATGCTAGAGAGATGAACCCAAGAAAAAGAATACAATAATAGAGAACCCATAATTTCTACTCGAATTGCTAAAGTTGCGTACAAGCAGATCCCTTAATTGCATATATACAATTGATATTAGGGTAAATATTTTTGACCAATAGCATGTTAATAAGGAAAATAAAGTTTTGAATAGTTTTTTAGAGAGATTAAAAAGATTTTGGTCATAATATACATATATTTAGAGATATAAAAAGAGTTATTAGAATTTTAATATTAAAACATTAGTGATACTTTCTCTCGCTCAAGTCTATGAATTACAATTTGGGACTGGTTATAAATTTTTTAGGGACCATATTTTATACCTTTGCAATAAAGTACTATATAAAGGACCAATATATAGTCTCATTCTAATTATATACTTTTATGGATGAGATTATTAATCCATCCCTAAATGTTGGTCATAAATAAAATATTTTCTTATATTGATAATAGTTATCATTCGAGTATTTAGATGGATCCTTTTGAGGCTCTGTATGATAGGAGGTGTAGGTCTCCTAAAGGGTCGTTTGAGGTTGGTGAGACTAGGTTGTTTTGTCCTAACTTAGTTTACCAATCCACGGAGAAGGTGTAGGTGATTAGAGAAAGACTTAAGACTACACGTAGTTGCCAAAAGTGTTATGCAGATGTGAGGCAAAGAGAGTTGGAGTTTGGGTTTAGTGATTAGGTGTACTTGAAAGTTTCTCCTATGAAAGATGTGATGAGGTATTGGAAAATAAGGAAGCTCAGTCCCCATTATATTACCCCATATCAAATTCTGAGGAGGGTAGGGAGTGTTGCTTATGAGTTGGATTTGCCTACATGTTTGGGCTCTATTGATCTTGTGTACCATGTGTTTATGTTGAAAAACTTTGTGGGTGATCTTTCTTTGATTTTTCCTATAGAAAAGTTAGTATTTCGGATTCCATATCTTATGAGAAAGTCCCAATGAAGATTTTAGATAGGCCAGTCCATTGATTGAGAACTAAGTATGTGGCTTTAGTGAAGGTTCTTTGGAGGAACCAAAAGGTGGAAGAAGCTACATGGGAATCTGAGCAAGATATGAAGGTCAAGTACATATTCTTGCTCTCCGGATTGTATTGAAATACTTGAGGTATGATTTTTATTCTCCTTCTTGTGGTACATTGAATATGTCATTGGGTTGTGTATTTATTCTTTCTTATTTTCATTCCAAGGGGTATCCTAATTACTCATTAGAGGACGAATGATCCTAAGGGGGAATAATTTAATACCCCAGGTTATAGACTCTAAAATTTCAGAAGCAAAATAGAACATGACCTAGGCAATGACTTAGATGAAAAGTCATCACCACTCATCATGAGTCGTATGGTGCTATTCATTGACTAACCAATAAGGTCATCTTAGTTCATTGTCATGATTAAAACTAGACCCCACCAGTAATTGGGTAAGTTCATAAATTATGGTAAAGGGACTCGTGACCTTAATAATGAAGGTGCCAAAAGTGTCTTCCCAGACCATGAGAGGTTACCCGATACATAATTCCTGGAAGTAATTTTCCTGCACGTTTTCCATTAAGGTCATATAGGATTTTTCCCTTCGTTTACACTTTACCCACAACCTAAAACAACCCAAGGATTGATTTTTCATCAAATACCATATCATAAGCATTTTTCTCTAATCTTAAACTTCTAAAGTAAAGAGAAAGCTACGGTTTAAAGGGATTAATCATCTAGGCTTCAATTGATGGTTTTCTCTCTATATTTCTTGATGTTTTAGGAAAGTATTTCTTCCCTAATTTTATTTTACATAAAAGCATGTGCTTAATTATTATTCATGTGAAGTAAATTATTGGGTTTTGAATTTGGGTTGAGGGATTTGAATGGTTTTTACTTGGATCGTTTTCCCATGGTTTTGAACTTATCATTCATGCTTTATCTTATGGTTTTGAACTAAATTAGTACATCGTTATGGGAATTGGACTGGGGAATATGGGTTTCCCCAAATTTATGGGTTTTGGTAAGGAATTTACATAAACCTCTAATTGGTTTTGAAACACGGATGGATTAAATAATTTTACTCACTCTTGGAATCTTACATTGTATAAAAGGTTAATGGAACATGGTTTGGTTTTAACATGGAACTTGGGAGTCAAATGGCTAATGGATTTGTTATGCTATAATGGACATTAGCTTGCAAGCATAATTAGTATGACGATACCATAATGGTAAATGCCTTAATAAATGACTCTTGCCTTAATGGACGGGTTTATGTGCGTAATGGTTTTAATTTGGCCTTAATTAAGGTTGTCTAGCTCGCAATGAAGGTGGAGGTCCTAGGGGGACCAATATTGGAAACCATATCTGTTGGTTTGGGAGTCTATATGACTGTGTGCATGGTTCACACAGTATACATATTTTATTAACATAGTTAGATCCTTGGTGTCTTAGTATGTTCCATAAATTTTCCTAGTTCGTGCGGTTAGTACGTGCTAGGACCCTTTCAGCAAGGAGAACTTCACCCAAATAGATCGTGGATGCCCTTAGGATGGATAGAGCTACACAATTTAGGATAATGGTTTTTAAATATCATATTTATAACCTTATGCCCTACCCCAACATTATTTATATATATATATATATACATATGAATGTGTACATGTTGTTTTGATTGGTTTTGACCATGACATTCTTTTATGCCTTCCCTGAATTACATATCAGTGCTTATCCTACTGACTGTCCCTGGACACTACATCATTTTATGATGTGGGGTCCTAGGATTCTTTGTTTACTCATTTGCAATCTTAGGTTAACCGGATATAAATTGAGGTTCGGTAAATTGGTAAGCCTCTATCATCCAGAATGCTTTACTATTTCATTAGGTTTTTTTTTTTTAGATTTTGGGAATTGAAGAGTCCTATTGTCATTGTCGGGGGCATGTCCCGACCTAATTTGGTATTCTTCTTTAAGAGGTTTTGTGGACAAAGTGTGGGTTTTTTTATTTGTTTTGGATTCTTAGAACCTACCTATTGGTTTATATATCATTCTTATTGTTTCTTTTTGCTTCCGATATTATTGTATTATGCTCAGGTGCTTAGGGTAGGGAGTGGTCTCCGTCCCATGGTGGGTTTGAGATACCCATCATGGTAAGGCCTAAGTTCAGGTCGTGACAAACATCAACACCAAAATCATTCAATTACTGTATAATCTAAAAACAGATGAGTAGAACACAATCTAGCAACAACATATTCAACCTTAGCAGTGGTCAAGGCTAAAAAATTTTACTTTTTGGTGGACCAGGAGATCAAACATAATCTAAGGAAGTGTGCCATACATTTGGTAATTTTTTGATCTACCATATAACCTACATAAATAGCATCAACATAGCATACAATAGTGAAATTTCTTCCTTTAGAATACCACAGATGATCTTAGGTGGATTTATGCGCCTAAGTATTATAATCTCTGCATATTTAATCTATTTTTTGAGGTCTTTTTGTGTGCGTAATGAATTTGTATTCATATAATTGAGAATATAAGTGTAAATTATTTTTATGATGTTAACAGTGTGTTTAAAACAAGTTTGGAATTTAAACTATCACTTAGTGTTTAGATGAGAAAACTAGTGTTACTAGCTTGAGCTATGTGTTGTTCTAGTTGACCTTTTTGGATTCTATTGTTTTTAAGCACTAATTTGGGATATTTGATGATTCTTATCTTAGGGTTTTAATACTTTACTTTGGTTTACTTTTGGATTATATACATGAGTTTCAATATTGCAATTTGTTGTAAATCCATGAGCAGCTAAACACCCTCATCTAGGGTTGAGGCTAAGAACATGATTACTTAAGCTTAAATTTGAGTTGGTTTATGTTCATTATCATTATTGGCTGTTCATATATCCTTTATATTACTATTCTATGGATTCACAACTCCTAGGATAAATCTTTTATTTCTATTGTGAGTGTCACACTCCTAGCTAGCCTAGGCATAGCGAACAAAAACCATATGAGTGTCAGCTATGTGGCTGACATATATACAGTACGAAGGAGTTACAATTTACAAACAATGATAAGGGGCTATATAGAACTATAACAACGTGTGACAACTATACACTGTCTATGAAGCCTCTAAGAGAAATTGTAATTGTACCGAAAACATAATTAAAAGTACTAGATGTTTATTCACTCCAGGTAAGAGATGAGCTCACTGATTGCTTTGCTGAATACAGATGAGTGCCTTGTATAGAAGTCTGCTCATCGATACATCTGATCCTTTATTTATAGAACACAATGCCCCCAAACATGGGGACATTAGTACATATAAAATGTGTAGTAGTATGTAAAGTAGACAGAATAATAAGTAAATGTATAAGGATGCTCAACGAGTCAAATAGTAGAATGAGCAACTTTGGATGACTGAACACTAGAACCTCTTATATGAAACTATAACTTACGAAAAAACGGGTGAAAATACACTATATAAGATTGTTACCTATGTATTTACAATATTAACTTATCATATAACCGCTTATGAATAAATCATAGTTATTAAGGTCCTAGCAATTTTCCTAAGTGATATCTTATGCCTACTTTTGATACAAATAATCATATGATGGCCCACCAAGGACACTCTATGTCAAGTGTACCATATGTGTTGCCCAAATATGCCTAACTATGATGTTATACGCATAACTGTAATCGTGGTCTGATGCAGGGTACGCCCGTCCTTGGAACTCACTATAAGGGCCTACCCACAGGCCATATATGCCATATATTGGCTTAAGTCAGGGGAACTAATCCAATAGACTCCAAAAACAAATGATACCACAAGGGCAGGTACGCCACGCATTCGGGCTCGCTATAGTGGTTTGGTCTCAATTCTATGCACAGAATAATGTCGAGCATGTGCCAATCCAAACCTATGATACGTTTCCGTCATTAACCTTTATCAAATAGTACTTCGTATGCCTATGCAAGTATATATTATAGAAAATACTGTCTAGTTATTCAAGTAGTTCTTTCCATATACAATTAACTTCTTTATTGGTATCGAACTATTACAATGTTTGTACTTTATATCACCATATGACTATATCGCTATGTAATCTGATATATTAGTGCGACTATAGTATGGCCATTTATTCTAATTCATAGAATATGATGATATACTAGGTGACTTATAAGAATTCCTAATGAAGATGAATAAACTCTATAGATACTTGACTTGACAGGAGTAGTACAAATATTTTTACCCCAACAATTTGACGCAAGAAGCATGAGTATGCGTAAATTCAAATGAAAAAGATATATGGTAATGTGTTAGGCATATAGAAATTGAAAACTATATTAAAATATATCAAGTATACTATCTCAGCTATTTCAGGAAAGACAACTCAAACTCATATATCTCTTCCGTACTGTTTAAATTGCTAGGCTCTGATACCATTTGGAGGGGGGTGCGCGGATTTAATAGGTTAAATAGATTCACTAGAAACCGCTTTACATACCTTGAGTTTTGCCTCAATATCATGACATGCCAATCCTCTTTTCACTCTAAGCCAAAATCTATATTTTGCAGTCCATCTTAATGATTTCCTTACTCAAACACTTCTGAATATCTCATCTCTAAACTAAAAACGAAAGGAGGAGCTTTCATTAGCAATCTATTACAACAAGCGAGAATCCAACCCAAACTAAAAAAAGGATCTTACCCTAGGCCCTGCCTTGTAATGATTATGTGTCATAATCCCTTATTTGAAGGCATGATATCTATATAAATGGCAAGGACAACAGCTATTACAACCTGTTAAAAAACATCCCCAAGTCAAACAGACACTAGAAAAGCGACAAGCTCGCAAAACCCTTTAATTGATATGTTTCTCCACAAAAATTATTTTTAACCTAGGCTATAATATGGTGGAGAATTAACATTAATGCTATGTGATAAGTAGAAGGATTAACATGCTTAATCTTAAACTTCACTTACCTTGGCTATCACTAAAGTTGATCTCATCAAATTGTTTCTTTGAAAAGCATTAAATCCACCCTAAGTCATTGCTTGATTTTGAACTATAAAATATAATAGAAGGACTTTTGTATCGTGTAGTAGATAAAGAGTAACCAAAATTTCTTGGTCTTAGAAATCCGTGGGATTCAAGTAGAGATAATAAGAACCACTACAATGGTTAATTGAAAAGAAATAAAGAGGTGGTGATATATCAAGAAGTATACATCTAATGTTTAATAGATGTGGGTAAGTACTGTAGCCCCTCTTCCTAATCACTCTCAACCTTTTTATTATATGAATAAACATAAAGGAATACTAGTATTTAATACTTCATAAAAAAAAATATTTTTTAAATACTACTCGAGTGAAGTAACCAACATATTACTCCTTTAACTATCATATGACTAAAAAGCAAATATTTAGTAACCATTATTTAATATCATACTTATCAAGTCATTACTAAGAGATACAACTCGAGTTAAAATATTCTACACCAAAATAATATATACGATTTCATTTAAAAAGTTCAAACTCA
>JAPEIP010000005.1:45911428-45939801 GCA_026120095.1 Capsicum chinense
CTACTTCAAAATTTACACTATCCTCTACACACTCACTTTTATTCATCTTCTCAACATTTTTACTTTGAATTGGGCTAGAGTCTTCATAAGAGATTGGCTTGGCTTCTTCTTTTACCTCTAGCACCATTCCCTCAATCTTGGCATATCCCTCATGGTTGGCTTGGTTGGTTGGAAAATCTCCAAGGGTTGATCAACATCAAGCTCATCATCAGTATAGGAATCTTTCTCTTTATTATCACACTCTTCCATTATTTTAAATGATTCCACAGACAAGATATCATCTAAACATAATGTAGAAAAGTGTTTTGGATGACTGACCTCGATATCTATCTCTTCTATCTTTTCTCTTCCCTCGTTAAATGCCCTAATACCTTGACGTATGTCACATATGGTATCATTTATTGTGTCTGTATGATCCAACATTAGTTGAAGCATAGGTTCAATATCACTCTTTCGAGTGCTTCGTTCTTCCTTTTCTTGACCATAAGACCTGTCATACTCATAAGAAAAACTAGAACCTGGGTTAGTGCAATAAGGGGAAGGGGCATTTGGGCAATCACTCCAATGTCCATCTTGACCACCACATAAAGAAAAATTATACTCTTAGTGGGCTGGAGATGGTGAACATATCTCTCTCCGAGGAGCATATTTATAATCTTGCCGAAAGTAAGGTCTATCACAATATGGACATGAATCATCAAGATACGATTTCCAACCATCAAACTCATGTTCATTCCAAGATGCCATAGTAATAAGTACATTAGAATAAAAATCTACCTAACATAAGAAATAAAAGAAAACTAAAAACAAATATTTACAAATTTGAATTCAAGCAAGTAGGCTAAAATTCCCGACTAACTTAATACGCCAAATTATTTCTCGACAACGGCGCTATTTTTTATAACGCTCAACTTACACCTCAAATTAGTGTAAGGTGGTCATCGTCAATATATTTACCCAACTTTGGATTCGGGGTCGAATCCACAGGGAACAATATGAGTGGCGATTAAGATAATTTGAAGCTATAGCTACATGTTCAATTCAAACAAATGGTACGAAGATATAAAACTAAGATGGAGGTTTTGAAAGTATAAAGTAATGTTGCCACTTCAATATTAATGTTTGTAATCAATATAAATGGGAAACCAGAGCTATGTTCACCAAGGGTTTCTGGAATTGTCATATACTAGGTAATGCTAGAGATTCTCGAATAGATTAGAACAGCAGAATATCCCTGACGATTATACTATCTGACTTATCTCTCGACCTCACCGACAATTTATTATCTAATTCTCTCAAACTTAGATAAATTATCTATTTTCAATAGGATGTTATCTCAGGTAGACTAATCCAATTACGGTATTAATCATTACAAAAAAGGTTGGTAGCTTTCGAGTCCCTGTTGATAATTTATGTTTTCTAGTCTATTTCTCTGTTAGAAGAAAATAAAACCTAAAGCATAACCTAATGTTTGCAAACACTAGATTTTAGTTAAAACAACAGAAATTTAAGATGTTTTACTACTCTTTGAATCCATTAAACACCTAGTATCATATCAAACCCTAATCCATGGATCCCATAACTCCGGCTAATGAAATTAGCCGCTCATGATTTGATGGATGAAATAACAAGTTGAATTCATGATTAAAATGATAAACTTATGAATGGATAGTTAACAACAAGTACTTCCTCCAATTTAATCACAAGGTAGAAATCCCAAAAATAGTTAATACGAAAATACAAGAATATTTTATGAAAAAAAGGAAAAATACGTGTCTCTCTTCTTAGAGTTGATGTCTGATAGATGAATTATGAATCCCCCCTTTAAAAACCCTAAAATATGCTATTTATTATAAATCCTTATTAAGGAAATAAAATAACAAAATCACAGCTAGGCTCGGATTCAGGTGACGGCATATTGGTGTTGATTGTCAGGCTTCTGACGGCGTCTCAGATATGTCATCTAAAGGCATGCCTTCTTAACCTGTTCTGCCTCACTCTTTCTATGTCCTCTAATGGCTTAATATAGGAGTGACGGTGTGTAGCAAATGTCGTCAGACCTTCAGCTTATTTCACCATGTTTTGTCCCATTTGACGGCATCTTCTGACGGCTTACCACACTTGTGATGACATATTCAGAAGGCCATCACCTTCATCCAGCAACTATTCTTCACTGTTCTTCCTGACACCTTTTTCTGGTAGCTTACCACATCTCTGACGGCTTGCAAGAAATGCCATCAGACTCGTATCAGCTCACTTGTGCCAGAATTTACTTATTTTGATCATCTTTCCTATGTTTACCTCCCATCCTTGACTTTCCTACAAAATCTTAAGAACTAACATCAAAAACACCAATAATTACTTAAGAACTTACAATTATTTCAAGTTAAAAAGTCTTAAATGTGCTACCAAAATCTACCACATCAAGGGGGCGCTTTGTTGTTTTTTTTTTGGATGAACTTTTAAAAAGTAGCTTATAAGCCAAAAGCTAAAAGTCATAGGTAGGTGCAACCCTACTTTCGGCTTTTGGCCTATTTTTGTGCTTCCTTTTTTTTTGGACCTAAAAGTGAGTGTTTAAAAAAATACTCTTTAGTTTTGCCGAACACTACTAAAACCCCCCAGGACATATTGTTTAAAATCCAAAAATAAATTAATCCAAACACCCCTTCAATTAATTCCTGCTATCAAATGATATATAATGTCTATAACACATGAACAAGGAACTTTTTAACCTTTGAGCGCATATCCACTAATGTGTAATCACGTAACATGTGATCAAATATTCTTGGGAACACATATAGTTTACATTAGTACTTTATGAAACATATGGCACAGAAGCATATTCTATATATAATATGTAATAGGTAAACACCAGTTTATCTAGTATATAACCTATAAACAAGGATCTATATTACAAATAATGTGGAATTAATTAACCCTGAATGAGCACATAATAAGTAAACTAAGAAGCTTGTAAATTAGTATGTCAACAATTAAACCACCATACATGTAACACATATAATCTCATAATAAGTGCAGCTATAACACCATACTTATATGAATTTGAGACAACTTAATCTTATTGACACCTATCTTGTATGTAAACTAGGATATTTCATGGAGTTATCTAATCATAGCTTGATAGCGATAATACTCCCATTAGTTTCAATGATACGAAAGATACTTCTAATTGTGTTCATCTCTTTTCCTTGGGGTTTATGTAACCAAGTTTTTCCTTATTTCAAATCCTAGAAAATATCCCCCTCTAAATATTTTGACATAAGAATTGGGTATACTTTGTAAGACTCTTACTAGGGTGGCAATTTGAAACTGTTCCACCTCTATTGCTATCAAGTTCTACACTGAGCTAATATGGATTTAACTAACATATTGATGAACAAGCGGGATTTCGAATACATTGATGGAGGAAAAATCTTGTATAAGACATACTTATGTAGCCACCCCGTGATATCTCCATAATATCTAAGGATCAGCCACCTTAAGCTTAGTAATTAAAGTCCCACCAAACTTGTTAGATTGCTATAACAGCCTAAAAAGTAAGGTTAATTCCACCTTTTTTCCTTCTTAGCCAAGCTATGATCGGTAAGCTTATGTTGAACAAGTATCAGGGGAATACAGAAATATGCCCACCCCATCATTTAAGGAAAAAAATCTTATAAAATTTATTAATATCTAAAAAGTAGTTAGGAAGCACAGACATCTAGTGAATAAATACAATCATGTAGAACCAGGTAAACAAGTAATATTTACATTTAATCACCTCCTTAATTTTAGTGTCGACAATCTATACATCTTTAGATATATTCTATCTTCCAGTGCAGGTACACTCTTGAGTACTATAATAGATCAATATATTTATAATAAGGGACTTCTAGTTGGTCTGACCACTCCCTCTATTATACAGGAAGGATAATGGAACTCAAATTAATACAAAACTACACTTAATATTACCCTGAACCACTGAGACTATCTAATCATCCTTCTATAACATTCTCTAACCCTTATAATAATCCTACTCTAACTAAAAGTGTTATCCCACGTATATATTTAGTCTCTGAAATTCAGGTAACATCTTACTATTTCCTAAATGTAACAATTGTCTTTTTGTAGTTAATTAACTAATATTATGTCCTTAGTTACTATGGGCACTCCGATAAATCTTAGCTTATGACTAATCCCACACTATTATTGATTCTAATCTTTGGCCGCACTATAATTTCCTTTAATGCCACCACCGATCATAATGGGGCACGACTCTAAACATGTAGACAACTAAAATACCCATTCCCGGTCTCATTAACCAAAATGGACTCAGATAGGTCATTTTTTAGTTGGGGTAATTGAATACATGTGTTCTATGTAAATCATCCTTGTACACCGTTGGCATAATATCTGATAAATTATATATGCCTCATCGGCCAACTAAGGGTGTCACTACTTAATAAATGGTAACAATCCAAGCTACTTCAACTTATATCAAGTCTAACTATTTAATGCTAACATGCAAAACCCTGAAGGTTCTAAGCATAACACCAAAGAGGTGCTAATAGTCCCTTTTGGGATATTAGTGTACAAGCATGAGAGGGGTTGATAGAAGGGCTTTTATACATAAAAGTTAGTGATGCTCTCCTATAAAGCTAAATTAAATATCTATATAAGTGAACAGCCTTTTTAATTGTGTGACCATATAAATGATCACCCCTTAGGTCCTGCTTAGGAACAAAAGTGAGTAACACAAAGGCAAGTATAATTATCAAAGATAGATGAATTTTTTTTACAAGCCTTTACTTTGTAAATAAAGGTAGATTTGGAAGATCATAATTACCGAGCTATCTTAAGATCGAGTTTCAGTTTCTATATAGTTTGTGGTCATTAACTAAAAACCTCCCTTGTTTGCAATACTAATATTTGACCTTATGGTCAGAGTTGAGGTTATATAAAATAGATAGACTATGTATAACCATTAATCAAAGTGTGGATCAGGAGTAACTCCTTATGACTTAGCTCTATTGCACGATCTAGATCATGCAGGAAGGATAAAATTCCTAATGACCAAGCAGCCCCTCCATTCTAAATGTGGTGCACAACACATTCATAAGTGAAATACTACTAGACATAGCTTCAAAGAGTCCCTGGGATAACTAAACCTTGCTTTGATACCACTTTTGTCACGCCCCTAGCTAGCCTAGGCATGGCGAACAAGAACCATATGAGTGTCAGCTATGTGGCTGACATATATACAGTGCGGAGGAGTTATAATTTACAAACAATGATAAGGGGCTATGTACAACTAGGACAACATGTGACAACTATATACTGTCTACGAAGCCTCTAAGAGAAATTGTAATTGTACCAAAAACATAGTTAAAAGTACTAGATATTTATTCACTCCAAGTAAGAGAGGAGCTCACTGACTGCTTTGTTGAATACGGACGAGTGCCTTGTATAGAAGTCTGCTCATCGATACATCTGATCCTATATTTACAGAACACAGTGTCCCCAAACGTGGGGACGTTAGTACATATAAAATATGTACTAGTATGTAAAGCAGATAGAATAACAAGTAAATGTATTAGGATGATCAATGAGTCAAACAGTAGAATGAGTAACTTCGGATGACTGAACACTAAAACCTCTTATATAAAACTATAACTTATGAAAAATGGGTGAAAATACGTTATATCATATTGTTACCTATGTATTTACCTTATTAACTTATCATATAATGGCTTATGAATAAATCATAGTTATTAAGGTCCTAGCAATTTGCATGAGTGATATCTTATGCCTAATTTTGATACAAATAATCATATGATGGTCCACCAATGACACTTTATGTCGAGTGTACCATATGTATTGCCCAGATATGTCTGACTATGATGTTATACGCATAATAGTAATAGCGGTCTGATGCGGGGTACGCCCCTCCTTTGGACTCACTATAAGGGTCTTCCCGCAGGCCATATGTGCCATATATTGGCTCTAGTCAGGGGAACTAGTCCAACAAACTCCAAATACAAATGTTGCAACAAGGGCAGGTACGCCACACATTCGGGCTTACTATAGTGGTTTGGTCTCAATTTTGCGCACAGAATTACATCGCACGTGTGCCAAGCAAAACCTATGATACCCTTCCATCATTAACCTTTCTCAAATAGTTCTTTGTATGCCTATTCAAGTATATATTACAGCAATTACTGTCTAGTTATTTAAGTAGTGCTTTCCATATACAATTAACTTCTTTAATGGTATCGAACAATTACAACGCTTGTACTTTATATCACCATATGACTATATCACTATGTGATCTCATATATTAGTGCGACTATAGTATGTCCATTTATTCTAATTCATAGAATATGACGATATACTAGGTTACTTCTAAGAATTCCTAATGAACATGAATAAACTCTATAGATACTTAGGAGTAGTACAAATATTTTGACCTCAACAATTTGACACAATAAGCATGAGTATGTGTAATTTCAAATGAAAAGGATATATGGTCATATGTTAGGCATATAGAAATTGAAAACTATACTAAAAGATATCGAGTAGACAATCTCAGCTATTTTAGGAACGACAAACGATTACAGTTCATGCCTTAAAGGCGAAGGAGGTTTTAGCTTTACATACCTTGAGTTTTGCCTCAATATCATGACATGCCAATCCTCTTTTCACTCTAATCCAAAATCTATATTTTGTAGTCCATATTAATGATTTCCTTACTCAAAAACTGCTCCAAATCTCATCTCAAAACTAAAAATGATAGGAGGAGCTTCCACTAGCAATCTATTACAACAAGCGAGAATCCAACCCGAACTAAAAAAAGGATCTTACCCTAGGCCCTGCCTTGTAATTCTTATGTGTCATAATCCTTTATTTTAAGGCATGATATCTATATAAATGGCAAGTACAACAGCTATTACAACCTGTTCAAAAACATGCCCAAGTTAAACAGACACTAGAAAAGCGACAAGCTCGCAAGACCCTTTAATTGATATATTTCTCCACAAAAATTATTTTTAACCCACGCTATACTATGGTGGAGAATTAACATTAATACTATGTGATAAGTAGAAGGATTAACATGCTTAATCTTAAACTTAACTTACCTTGGCTATCACTAAAGTTGATCTCATCCGATTGTTTCTTTGAAAAGCATTAAATCCACCCTAAGTCATCGCTTGATTTTGAACTATAAAATATAATAGAAGGACTTTTGTATCGTGTAGTAGATAAAGAGTAACCAAATTTTCTTGGTCTTAGAAATCCGTGGGATTCAAGTAGAGATAATAAGAACCACTACAATGGTTAATTGAAAAGAAATAAAGAGGTGGTGATATATCAAGAAGTATACATCTAATGTTTAATAGATGTGGATAAGTATTGTAGCCCCTCTTCCTAATCACTCTCAACCTTTTTATTATATGAATAAACATAAAGGAATACTAGTATTTAATAGTTCATAAAAAAAATATTTTTTAAATACTACTCGAGTGAAGTATCCAACAAATTAGTCCTTTAACTATCATATGACTAAAAAGCAAATATTTAGTAACCATTATTTAATATCATACTTATCAAGTCATTACTAAGAGATACAACTCGAGTTAAAATATTCTACACCAAAATAATATATACGATTTCATTTAAAAATTTCAAACTCATGGGGTCTTACAATGAGTTAGGAAAAAAAGAATAATAGATTAGAACGTGGGATGTATGGAGTGGGATCTTATACAGAGAGGGATTGAAGTTAATATTTGTGTTTAGGATAGGAATATAGCTAATTGGCCTATATGATTCATATATGGGATGAAATATAAATATTTTTAACTTAGTTCTCATAACCCTATACAACAATGTAGTTGTGGGACTAAGTTAGATAGATGATTAAAGGATGACCATTCCTTAATTATGTTATCAACCTCGTGAATCAACAGCCAAGATAATTAATTAAACCATTGAGATTGTATGTCTAAGCAGGAATGTTCACAGTGTCTAGACCCTAGGTTATTCCTTATTATTGTCTCCAACACTTTCTATTATCGAATTGTTTATGGTTACTTGAAGTTTTGAAATCTCAAATGTTATAGGTTGATTTTTCACTTATTTAATCTTCATAGTATTAGTAGAATTAAATTATAGATGAGCACAACTCCTTATGGGATTTATACTAGGCTTTCAAAGTCCTTTTTACTACTTGGGTTACCACATACACCTGTGTGTGCTAGGACACAACTGTTTGGCATTGTTACTAGGGACTTGAGAATTGTCAACTGACTTAGTTTTAGTTTTGCTAATTGGTTTCATAAGTGCTAACAACTTGATATTAGCTTCTGAATTTATAGGTACAGGTCTAAATCTTAAGTAAGCTTACAAGGGAAAAGGATTTGGATAACCCATATCCTGAACCTGAGTGATGCTTGCATCAACTGAGGAGAGAAGTGGTACTTCTCTATCGGATATCATATATTTAACAAGAGGACATTATTCTTTTACCAATGGCTAAAGATCCACCATCCCATGGGATAGTACACAAAGTGGCAATTCTATTTTCAAACAGTATTACCTCCACCATCCGCAGATCAAAACCTAGAGGCAGATTTGAGCTTAAACATAACATAGTGAAACTATTGCATAGTAGAGGGTAGTGCACTGGCTTGTCATATGAGGATCCACAAGTCCATTTATAGAATTTCTTGGAGATTAGTGACACCTTCATTCCCACTGGAGTCTTCACAGACTATGCGAGGCTCATAGTCTACTTTTTTTTAATTCTAAGGGAAGCAATAAAATGGTTGAAGTGTGAACCTTCAAATTCAATCACTACATGGGTTTATCTGGAAAGGAAATTCCGATCTAATTCTTTCTATTTGGCAAGACTATGAGGTTACATAGTGAAATTTTAAGTTTTATGCAATAGTTGAGTGAGAACTTGTATCATGCTTGGGAGAGGTTCAAATCTATTCTCAAGGACTGCCCATATCACAAATAGACCAATAAGGTAATTGCTTATACTTTTGTTAAAGCTCTTTTATTCAACGCAAATATTTTGTTAGACTCAGCTACAAGTGGTCAAGCATTGGAGAAAACTTTTGGTAAGCGGTAACTCTCCTTAATAGAATTTCATAAGGTAATCCTGATTAGCATGGTGATATTTCTAGAAGTGCAGTGAAAAAGCCTATTGGGATAATTGAAGTAGATAGTGTGATGGCCTTGGTCGCTTAACTATTAGCCTTGCAAAACTAGATGATGATGCATTCAGTAAGTTGAGTGTAAACCTGCCTCATTCTTAGGTAAATATAGTCCAACAGACCCCATTATCATGTGAGATTTGTGGTATTAGTAGCCACTTAGTAGAACCATATGGATCAAATCCAGAGTTGGAAAATTTTATGGGCAATGCACAGAAAAAAATTATGGTAATGCCTACAATCACAAATGGCAGAGTTAGCCCAATTGTTCATGGGGCAACAATAAGGTTTAAACTCAGCAGTTTTAATAGTAGAAAAATATACAAATCAGTAACATTGAAGAAACATTAAAAAAGATCCTGTCAAATCAAAAACAAATGGCTGCAGAAATCAAAAATCAATAACTTGCCCAAAAATACATGGAGACATAGTTAGGACAGTTAGCTCAGGCAGAATACCAGACCTTAATGGGCTTTGAAAAATAACATAGAGAATCTAAAGTAGGTAATGCCAATCACCTTGAGAAGTGGTAAGATCTCATTAATAGACCTCCAACAAAAGGTTAGGAGGTTCAGGCAGAATTAGTCCCAGAACAAGTAAACGAGAAGCAAGTTGCAGCCAAAGAGGTTGAAAATTTGGAAAAGTCTGAGTACCCAAAAACTAAGAATGTTGAGCGGGTTCAAGAAAGACTACCACCGCCATTTTATTAATACTTCAAAAATTCCAAGATGGATATATGTTTTTAGAAGTTCTTTGACATATTTAGAGAACTTCATATGAACCTCCCATTATTATATATTTTGCAAGGTATTCCTAAGTACACCAATTACTTAAAGTATGTGGTTACTTATAATACAAGGCTAAGTGATATTGTGACAATAACACTTACAGAGAAATACAGTTAGATTGTGATAAGAAAGATGCCAAAGAAGCTGAAAGACCTAATGAGATTTACCCTCCCTATATAAATTGGTGATAATGATGAGGTCCATGTTTTGAGTGGATTAGGGGCAAGCGTAAACTTAATGGCCCTATATATTTTACTACTCTTAATTTGGGGAAGTCGTGGCCACGTTCTGTGGTGCTTGAAATGGCGAATAGAATAAGAGTACATCCTAAAGGAATAATTAAGTTATTTTCATTAAGGTTGGTAAGTTTATTATTCCTATTGACTTTATTATTACTTATTATGATGTAGATTATAGGGTACTGGTCATATTGGGATGGCTATTCTTGGCAATAAGAGGAGAACTGATTGATTGTAACGACCCAAGATCCCATCCCGAGATATCACACGGTGCTTATGGACCCGAAGGACTACAGGCTAACCCTTTACTGATATCTGTACATGTACACTGTATAATATCTGAAATAAATGCGGAAACTATCCTTCAGGTTCAACACATCTAGGAATACTTAAAATACAGAAAACTGAATACTAATACATCTGATATCTGTCTGAAAAGCCTCTAAACTTTTTGAACTATGGAGTTGATGGGACAGGTCCCCAACTAACTCCGTCAACTAAAACTAACAAGGTCTAATGCAATAATAGTAAACTAAAATTCATCCTCAAAAGAAGAGGACTCACTGCTATGACTACTGCCGTTGAATGGGACTGATTTGCCGAGGGAACTTTGGGTCCTGTGCCTCTAAACCTATGGTTCCAAATGAAACATCATAGCGCAAATTCATTAGTACAGGAATGTACTGAGTATGTAGACGGGGCAAGGCTAAATGCAAGGGCTCATGCGTGCACAATATCTAAACTGAATAATCATGAAAATACCGTATGAGAACACATACATGATTACACAGACCATAAACATAATCAATGTAACTCTATATGCAAAAACTCGAATACCACTTTACTACAGACTGAACTCACTACTGACACTGAGATACTGAATCACTGACTCATCTGATACTGATAACTAAGGATCTAGATGGGCTTATATCAAGGACATAATTCTGATCTTTCTACTTTTGACCAATAGGATTAAAGATCAACCTCTCTAATGAATAATTTCAGAAACTATTATCAATGATAAGCAATATGAATATATTTGAATCTGATAGCAAGGACACTCAATAGAATCTGAGACTGTGAATAAAGCCTATCTAGCAGCTTATCTCCGAATATAATAACAAATAACTATATATAAGACCAAGCCTATCTGATGGGATGGTCCATGAATCAATGGAACTATCTGATTTCCTCATAATGATAGATGACTGTATCTGACAGTCCTAATTTTTGAAGATTTATACTAAAACTGAGACTGATTCTAAAACTGAAACTAAAACTATGGGAAGTAGTTACTTAACCGACATGCCCCAACCTACCATAGATGGGGTCTAACTTGTAACCCTATCTGGAAGGGTGTTAATACCGTGCCACGGGTAAAGACCTCTCTCTAGTCAATCCTTTCTACCGGATGTCCCTTACCAGGCAATCAACCTAAGGCAATATATTAGTCAAACACTCTCTCTATGAAGGTGATAGCCTTTTCCTAATGATGACTCCTGTATCCTACACTAGCTACATAGTTCTAGAGGTCAGGGATTTCTACTAACAACTCCAGCCCCTCTCTCTCTGACGGGGGGAGCCATCATTCCTTTCCTCGCTCAGTGTTGGTTTCTACTCCTAATTGAAATACTCTGATTGAATTTTTAACTGAACACAATTGAAATAAATCTGATACTTATCATGTTTATCAAAAGATCTGACTGAGTTTCACTGAGATCACTTAGTTTTGTATCTGACAGAAATGGTATTAAATTATGGTATCTGACTGATGATACAAATCTTGAATAGATTATTCGAATCACTTTTGAGATCAAAATTAAACACTTGCATACTATTAGATCTGAGTTGATTATAGGTCTGAGGCTAGTTTACTAGCAATACAGAGATTACATAGATAACTGAGATTACTGAGATTTCTTATGTTCTGTAACTGTCTAAGGATATAGATTTCTATAGTTCATTGGGTTCTGAGAGTCATTCCTTGATAGAAATTATCGTGAAACTGACACGGGCTCTAGACAGCATCTAAATTATTGGGTATAAATACCCCCAGGACTCGATAACATAAAATAAAGCATAATCATTCCTCCATCATCACAGTCATTCATTCATTATTCATTATCATTAAAGCATCTTTTGAAGTATTTAGGAAACATATCATACCTTCACCTTTACAATCATTAAGGCATCGCTTCAAGCATTTAGGAAACATCAACATATACTAGCGTAGGGAAACATGCTACTAGATAATACTTCCTTCAACAAGGTCTTACCTCAAGTACTTCACACCTAAATCAGTTTTGACATATATTTTGACATCATATGATTTGGGGAAAACTTCATACTATCATGTATCAACTTACTTTCTAACCACTTGGCATGTATTAAAAACTTAGCATATATCAGAGAGCATATAATTTGGGAATTTACCACTATCACATCTCAACTTGTTCACTAAAGTCCTTCAACAAACACTGGACATGCACGGGTTCACACTTATTTGGGGATCTCTTACCATTATGGAATAATTCATCCACTTGGGCATTTTATCAAACACTAGACATGCATAAACTAACTCACAATTCGGGGTTTCCTATTCGACGTACTATAATGTCCCTTATGTTTCACCTAAGCTTTGATCAAACCTAATGGAGGATATGGTTCACTTATTCCACCATTTATACACCCAATTATCATGAACACATCACATAGAAAATAATTTCAAGAGGGCTCATCACAAACATCATATAAATCCCACATAGTAGGGTCAAAGCCCATAAATCTTGTAAAAAACATGAATCGAGACTAAACAATATATGCAACATCAATTTCAACTAATACAAATCATGGAATCTCACAAACATAAAATCTTTAAGTTTTAAAAAGGTTCTTGAGCTTCTTGGATGAAAAGGACCCAATAATCAACATCAACATACCTTGAGAAGACTCTTTTCTTGAAGGCCTTTGGAAGGATTTCTTGATTTTTCTAGATCTTTCTTGATTTTTTTCTTGATTTTTGCTTGAAGAGAAAGGAGATTTTAATTATTTTTTTTTTTGAAAACCCTAATTCTTGGTGTAAAAAGATAGAAAATGAGGCCAAGTCTCGGGTAAAGGGGGTATATAGAGGGGTTGGGAAAATCCCCTTTTCGTCCTTGAAATTAAACTAAAAATCCTAATTTTTCATGCTGGCGCAATGCGCCATAATCGTACCAGTTCACTGGAAAATGGGATAATTAGGAAACTGCATGATGGCGCAACGCGTTGGAAGTCACATTGCCATCTTGGTTGGGAGCTAGAACTATACCACGATAAGATGGAATCATGGAGGCTCACTGGATTTTGACGATTTCCATTTTGGCTGGCTCCGTGATGCACTAAGGTGCCAAGTGGCACATTGTCTTACTAAAATGGCTCTAACTCTTCACCTGAGTGTCCGATTTGAGCAAATTTGGTATCGATGGAAAGTTTATTAATGCTCTACATGACAAAAAGTAGAAATTAGAAAAATTCCACACGATTCAAAGTATTTCATAGTTGGGAAGATATTTCTGAAACTCTTAGACTTGGATTTCCGCTTTACTGAATATAATCTAAGGCTCAGACTGGAAGAGGATTTTGCTGGGCATTACATTGATATTAGAGAGGGTACTCTTAAAATAAGACTGGATGATAAGGAGGTGGTCTTCAAAGTATACAAACCACTTAATCCACCTTCGAACTACAAGTATTTATGTATGATTATGGCTATGTAAGTGGATAAATGTAGGGTTATAGAGTGCGCACCATAGAAGACCTCTTCAGACCATCTCATAGAGTTGCCCAAGCCACCAATTACGTATAAAGGGGTGAAGATGGATAAAAAGCCTTAAAAGGCTATTGTTAAAAAAGATGAATACCTTGACAGTTTATACTCAAAAGTTTAGAAAAGAGTGAGAAGATAACCTCCAAGTAGGAGGAAGAGGATCAAGAAATACAGTCGATGTAGTAATATGGATCATTTTGCGATACTAAATCAGGCGTTGATTGGGAGGAAAACCAAGTAAAGGTAGGTATATTATTTTCTTAGTTTTTCCTTAGTATCACATAGTTTTTTGTTTGTTTTAGTCACTGGTTGACAAAAAGTCTGAGTAGCGAAGATCTAAGCTAAGGAGAATGGCAAACATTGGGTGTGGGGTCCACCAGACCTCATTGATGGCTAAAGATTCTGCTTTCTAGGCCCAGAGGCCTTGAGGAGTATTTTTATCCTTGCTTTTGAATTATACTTTTGGGACAAAGTGTAGTTTTAAGTGTGGGGTGGGGAATCTAACCATAGTATATGTTGAAGTATTTCTATAGGATTTTGTTTTATTTGTTTTTCTAGTTTTTGACTAAATTTGAAGAAAGTACAAAAACACTTATTTTTCTCTTTATTTATCTTTAGTTTGTGGTGTCAATAGTAGGGGCACACTTTACCCACCCATTGGTTTTTTGTTCTTCTCTGAAGGGGCGCCCTTTAAACACAATATCACTTTTTTAATTTATAGGAGTAAATTTTTAAATTTTATATTAGGAATAAGTGAGATATTCTTACTAGTGTTTTAGATAAAAGTCTAACGTATGATGTGATGCATTAAAGGGCTTAGGGAAGATAGTCACTATTACTAACCAGAATAGCTTTTACTCATCCCTTAGCCTACATTATAACACTTAAATTCCAACTTGATCTTGAAATTTGATATTTTGATATTAGCAGAGTACTACTCTAAGGGTAAGACTATGGTTCATCTTATGTTGCATGTGAGTTATTTGATTCTTCTACCCTTTTTGTGATAAATTGCATCTCTATGAGTGATATGGGTAACTCTCTTTTGTGAAAGTGCATGTTTTATAATAGTTAGGACTTGTATGATCTATTTGATTGACTAATATTCATGAGTTTACAATATGGTTGATCCAATTCATGAGGATAGGATGTTTTGTAGTTTTCATGAGCTTTCAAATGTATATGACTTGCTTGGTTTGCAACTGGCTATTCATGTAGTGTTAGATTGAGTGTCTTATTTGTAGTAGTAATATTGGTTTATTCCTCATATATGATGCATAATGTAAAGATTTGTTCAAGTTCAAACAAGGATTTAAGTGTGGGGTGATGATCTTAGGTGGATTTATGAACCTATGTGTCATAATCTCTACTATTTAGTCTAGTTTTGACGACTTCTTGTGTTCATAATGAGTTTATATTCATGTAATTGAGCATCTATCTATTAAATTACTTGTTTATGGTGTTTATGGTATGCCCAAATATATATATATAGATAGATACATAAATACATACATGTTTGGAATGAAAATTAGCAGTTAGAATTTAGACGAGAAAATTAGTATTACTAGCTTGTGCTATGTGTTGTTCTAGTTGATCTTGTTGGATGCTATTATAGTTAAGCACTAATTTTTGGTGTTTGATGATATAGGAGGTCACTTGAGATCTTAATGTTGATATATGAGAGAAAGCAAGGTCTAACTATGATGGAAGATCACCCATGATGTAGGAACTCAATAACCAAATAAGATAGAGCTTACTTGGAGGAAATATGGAAATTCTGAGCACAACGGCGTGCCACGCCCTTGGATCTCCGCATTAAGGTAAATACACACCCTTATAATACAGACCAAAATTGTCAAATTCTAGTAATCCTCTGTGATAAGGGTGTGCCATGCCCTTATCGCGCTAATACAAGAGTGTGGCACGCCCCTAGTTTCAAAATAGGCGCTTGGTTCCAATTATAAATAGGACACTCCTATGTTTTTGTGCACATCTTGGACGACCTTTGGGGATTGAAATATACTGAAGGAGGCTTATATTATGTTTTTAATCCTTTCCATTAGCTCACTTTTGGATTACATATATGAATTTCAATATTATAATTTGTGGAAAATCTATGAGTGGCTAAACACCATCATCTAGGGTTAAGGCGAAGAACATGACTAGTTAAGATTATATTTGAGTTGGTTTGTGTTTATTATCATTATAGGTTATTCATATATCCTTTTTATTACTATTTTGTTAATTCTTGACCCTTAGGATAAATTTATATTTTTAATGTGAACTTAGAAGAAAGAACAATAGACTAGAACATGTGATATATGGTATGGGATCTTATAGGGAGAGGGATTGAAGTTAAAATTTTCATTTAGGATAGTAATACACCTAATTAAAACCATTTTGTTCAGATATAGGATAAAATATAAATGTTTTAACCTAGTTCTCACATCCCCTCTCAACAATGTAGTTGTGGGTCTAAGTTAGTGATGTGGTATGGAAACACGACACTTTTGATGCTTAAAACTGCAAATTTATGTGTCAACTTAGGGTTTTTAGTTATATATCATGCACTTTGGTATGAATTGCGGGTAAAATAGGACTTCAACAGTATTGGAACGAAAAGAGTGTAAAAAGACTTAAAAATGACCAACTTTTATCAGTATACAAGTCATCTCATGAACCATAACCAGTCGATACGACTTGTATGCTAAATAGTATTAGTAACAAAACCAAAATCAAAATCAATGAGCCAAGTGTGAGGAAGATACGAATTAAGTATCCTGGTCGTAAGCCAAGATACGATTCATATATTGAAGTTGTGAGCATAACAGAATCGAAGCTACCCTTCAGGAATTGATGTGTCAAAAATATATGATTCAAAAGTCTGAGTATGACTCCTATATATATGTCATATAAAAACCAGTGTTTAAGACTTGAAAAGACTAAAGTCCCAGGTGAATACGGAGGAAAGGCACGATTCTCAGATTCGGGTACGACTCATAAGTGGAAGTTGTATCTTGAAAAGAGAGTTGAAACCTTGGCAAGATCAGACACTTGAACGGATGCAAAAAGGCAGGGTACGACTCGTAAGCTGAGGATATAAGAGAAGACCGAATTGTACCGAATGTCGACTGCCAACTTAACTTTGCCTTTCCCATTTTTATTAGGAATTTTATGTTATTTTGAGATACTAAAAATACCCTAGGTTTCTTTTTTATTAGGTTAAAATTTTGAACATTATTTCACATGCTTTTACATACTATTACAATATTCTGACAATTGTTCTAGAGATTTTAGGGTTTAATCAATTAAAGACTTGGAGTTTATTCTTCTTATACTTGTGCAATCAATTTTATGTGTTCATCATTGATAATCATGATTTCTTGCATAAACATGTGCGGCTAATCTCCTATAACTAGGGTATGGTAACCCTGGTGGATTAGCTATTCAAAGAAAGTGTGAGATTCAATTGTTCTAGGTTTTTTGAATGTATCTTAATTCTTCTATGCAATAATTAATCTCATAGCAGCTGCAAATGCTTGAGATAGCCTATTTCGCATCCATTCGATAACCAAGAAAATTGTGATTGGGAATAGATGATTAAGGCGGTGATTTGACATTTCTACCTCCACCATTTAGTCCCTGCACCTCATCTTATCACTTGATCCTACCCTGGCAAGTGTAACTGAGACTGTAGCAAAGGAAAATAAGGCAACACCCTAAGACTTACTCGATAAAGGGTGAAATTTATCTTCAAGCTTACCCAGTAGTTGATAAGATTTATCTTATAGGATTCCATACAGAATAGCAGAATAATTGGGTTGATCATGAGAAATCAGCACAGTTAATAAGTTATAGGGAAAACATACCTAGCATTCGTCTCATATTGATTACAACTCAATAGCACTTAAGATTTGGTTATTACTAATAATTAATACTATAAATCCCCCCATTTATTTTCCTGTACTGCTTGTAGATTATATTAAAGCAAGCAATTGTTCACATTTTACCTGTGGGATTGACCCTAACCTTTTTGGGTTATTATACTATCAATTTATCGCATTAAACTTCTAAGTGGAGTATAGTCTTGGGTGATATCATATTTGGCGTCGTTGAAGGGTAAGTCAGTTGAGTAGTGAATTGAATTGGTAAATTTTGTGGGTTTATCTTAATTTTTCTTTTTTCTTTGGCATACGGCGGTGAATGCCAAGTACTCGGAGTAGAGGCAATCCCTTGCTCCCGTTTGATCTAGAACCAGAGAGAATCTTTCAAACTCCGAGAAGGATGCTAGGACAAATTCATGAAGGGGTTCAAGATCCCCCACCTACAAATCCAAATGCAAAACTCCCGGAAGCTCTATAGATCTACTGAATATTGCAGACTTATAAATACAACAACTGTTGGATCAATAATGAAGAGAAACAGAAAAAGTCAAACTTGCCATAGAGGACACAGTAGCTCAGAATTGAAGACTTGTACGGCTGAGACAAGTTGTTTATCGTCTATTCTAGATAGGACGGGATCCATTTATTTTGGCATATCAACACCTATACACATATGAGGAAGATGATAAAGATTTAGGTTATGTTGAGCCTACGTAATTCGAAGCCATTGTTCCTCCTGCTTTAACCCCTAATGTGAAGATTGATATCACTAGTGCTATAATCTAATTGTTGAATTTGAAGGGTGTATTTTTGGGTGTAGCTAACGATGACACAAACATGCACCTTAAAAATTTTCTCGGGATCTGCATAAAGTATAGTATTCTCGGGGTTAATCAGGAAGCATTGAGGTTGAGGTTATTCTTGTTTTCTTTAATAGGTGAAGCATCACTATGGCTAGGGGAATTCCTAAGATGATCTATCACCACTTTACATGAGTTGAAGGCACAACTTTTGAGCAAACTCTTACCTCCTACATGAATATTACAATTGAAGGATGAAATTTTCAATTTTATATAGCTACCTGCAGAATCTATGTATGAGGCGTGGTTTTGATTTAATAAAAAAGCTAAGCATGGTACCAAATCATAGGATCAGAGTATCTAACCTGTGTAAGATCTTCTATCGATCATTGAATGATAGTTCAAGAGCTATGATAGAAACTATTTTTGGAGGAGCATTTATGCATCTTTATTGGGAAACTTAACAACAAATGCTAGATGATATCACATTTACAAATAGAGGATGGAATACTCGAGATTCAGAATATGGTGGTGGTATATATGTTATTGGAGAAACAAATACTTATGGAAAAGAAAATGACATAGTGGCATACGAGGTTATACAACTTCATACAAATGTCAGATTGCTTACGTAATAATTTGCATCAATGAGTGCTGAGAAGTTGAATGCAGTAGTGGCAGAGAGGTCTACCTCCAAACTATTCAAGTTCAAATTTGAAGAAGAGGCAAAGTATGTTGATCGTAGATTGGTGAATTTTCAAGCCCAAAGGTAAGGGAATCAAGGTCGAAACTATTGTAATGATAGATATAAAGATAGGAGTAGGGATAGAGATGGGGATTTGCGGCGTAAAGATAAATATAAGGAGAAGAGTGATGTATATATTCTACTAGAAAGTTGAGATACAGAGTCAAGAATGGAGGCACTTTTGGAAAAGCTAGTCAAAGGGAAATAAAATCAGGAGAACTGCTTGAAGGATATCAAATATGATCTGTCAGGATTGAACCAGAAAGTTGAGTCATATGCTACAACAATCAAGTAGTTTGGTCAGATATCTGCCACAGTGAATCGATGACAACCTGGCACTCTTCCAAGTAATACAGTGGTAAATCATAAAAATAATTGCCAATGCCTTGCCATTACCACTCGGAGTGTTAAGGTTACTATAGATCCACTTGTACCCACAGCTGGTGAGCATAAGAATAAGGATAGGCCAGTTGATATTAGGAGTAGCAGCAACTAGAATAAAGTTAAAGAGAAGGCTACAAAACTTATACTGAAGCTCATTCCAAGACCACTTTCTCACTATCCACAAATATTAAGAAAGCAACATGAAGAAGGTAAGTATCAACAATTTTTATCTATATTAAAGGAGTTAGTTGTCAACATACCGCTTGTAGAGGCATTAGAGCAGATGCCAGGATATGCAACATTCATAAAGGATTTAATCACTAAGCAAAGGTCTATCAGTTATGAGCCTATTGACAAAATTCATCATTATAGTGTTATAGTCAGTCGATCTTTAGTATAAAAAAAAGGACCCTGACGCTTTAACAATACCTTGCACTATTGGGTCCTTAAACTTCACTCGAGCATTATGTGATTTGGGGGATAGAATCAACCTTATGCATGTTGGTGCATTCAAATAGTTGGGGTTGGAGTTCCTAAACCAATTACCATGATACTAGTAATGGCAGACAAGATAATGAAGAAGTCGGTTGGTATCCTTTATGATGTTTTGGTACAAGTGTCTTCTTTCATATTTCTTGCTGATTTTGTTATATTAGATTATAAAGTGAACTTTCAAGTCCAAATTATTTTGGGAAGATAATTTTTGGCTACAGGTAGGATGCTGATTGATATGGACAAAGAATATCTGATGCTGCAATTCAATGATTAACAAGTGACATTCAATGTATACAAATCTAAGAAGCATCCTGATAAATTGAGATTAGTGTCTGTGATTTACGTAGATGATAAAGAGATAGATTTATCCCATGATGTTAATGTAGTTACTCTATGGGATGATGGTTCTAATATAGTTTTTCCAGTTGAAGAATGGCTAGGTGTCGAAGCTCTTGCAGCTATGATCATAAATTTTGACTTTAAAGGTGTCGAGGGTATGAGGATTTAATGGGTGCATTTAATGGGAATGCTTACAATTATGCGCCAATGAAGCTTGATCTAGACTTGGAGAATTGAACTACTCCACTTTCTCTCCCACCCTTAAGGAACCACCGGTGTTAGAGTTGAAAGCCCTCCTGGCAAAGGGAACTCTCAGCTTTTAGGGTAAGTCTTGGTGGACACTAGCCTGACACTGGTTGTGTGCCACTACAGGAGATCAAATTCTTAGCCCTGTCCAAGCTTCTATGATAGTTGGTTTCACATCTAGGTATGCATTCAATGTTGGTGAGTTCTTGGACTGAGAAATACAAGATAGGACCATTGAGGGCAGAAGGCATTATTGGCCTACCCCTACATGATTACTCAGATTTGCCTAGCAGCAGGAGTTTTAGAGTTCCCTGGGGTTGATGAGATGATTGAGGATTGGAGGACGTTTGATATTGGGATAATTTATGATGCGACCAAACTTTTGGCCTGACCTATGAGGCGGGAAGTCGATGTAAAGGCGGGCTTATTTCTATAAGATGATCAGCCTGACGCCCCTACTACAACTGAGGCTATTAAGGTAGGTGCATAGATTGAGGCCTCACCCACAGATGCAGTAGGTACTTCCAGTACCCCATCGCCAGTCCAATCTATACTATCCAGGCCACAGGGTATACCTCCAGCTGTTATAATGATTTCCCAAACTGCATACACAGAGGTTTTAACCCAGCTAGCTATGCTTACTATGAAGGTAGGTCACATGGATGGCAGAGTAAGAAATTGGATGGACTGGCAGTTTAAGGCATAGGATAAGCAATTCCAAGGGTGCCTAGATGCATTTGAGTTGAGGATTACTCGACAGTTAGGTACTAGGAAGACACCTAATTTTGCTAATATCAAAGTCGAGATTGTTGAGATAAAGAAAATGGTCACTGAGTTATATGAGAGGCCAGTTGTTGCTGAGCTAGTTGTTAAGACTATGATTCCCATAGTCTAGGTGCCTAACATTTGGGAAGTTTTTTTAGATGTATAGGTTGAGGATACAAGATAAAAGAAGAAGAGAAAAAAAAGGAAAGCTAAAGCAGCTAAGAAAAAAGCCAGACTTGAGAGCATTTGGGATAAAGTTGATCGAGTGAAATGAGTCAAGGAGATAGCCATGGGATCTGGTGGGTCAAGAGCTAAAGTTCCTGATACTGGGAGGGTTGCTAGTGTGCCCTCGATTATTGTTGATTCATTCCTAGTTATTACGATAGTAGTTGATGGGAGTGGGACCCAACCAAAGGGCTCGCATTCTAATATTGATGCTCCGATTTCTTGAGCGCCTAGGTATGACCGTTATCCATACTTTATTTTATTTTGGTAGCACTGGGGAAAGTGCAATATTCTTCAATTGGGGGTAGGGGTTATTCCAAAAATTTTGGGAAAAGTTTAAAAATTTTTAGATATAGCTAAAACTGAAAGTCTGTTATGACTTGCAGGTTTAATACGGGCAGCTGAGATATGGAGTAGATCAGCGCACCTATGGAATAAAATATTTTTTATTATTGATTATGATTTTGAGGATTTTAATAAAAATACTTTGATGTACTGAAGAGATTTTATTTTGATTGATGTTTAATTTGTGATTGTTGAATTTGTTGATTTGAAATGGTAAATTATTGTGAAAAGAGGTTCCCCCTCAAAAAATTTGTGCAAGTAATTATATGATTTGTATATTTTTATAAAACTATTGAGTATCTTATAATGGCATTAGCATTAGGGATAGTACAGTTCAGGATAAAACAATTGCATAGTTAGATAAGGGTACTCGGTAGTGTAGCCCTATGCAAGTGTGTGTAAGGTTTACCGAGTTCCCGATTGTGTTTGAATCTAGAACTTGCCCGATTTCTTTTATCTAGGTCTAGGATAGTTAGGTAGGAAGTGATCATAGTACCTTTTTGGTATGAGTGACCTTAAGCCTAAAATGCCTAAACCTAATGAAGAAATCCCCTTGATCCAAATATTTGAGCCTTTATCGACCAATTATTTTTTTTACACCTATCACCTCCCTGTTTAACTTACAATGAACCTGTTTTAGCGTTGGTCCTTCTGTGGGCACTATACACCTTAACTCAGGCAAATTTCCTAAGTTGAGGGTGGCTATTATAGGGATATGTAAGAGGAAAATGAGTATGAAGATAATGGATAGAAGAAAAATAGTTGAAAAATGGGTAGGTGTGATGAAAAGAAAAGAAAGAAATGTACAAGGTATAGAAAAAGGGAAAGAATAAGAAAACTACGGGCTAGAAATCTACACCTGATCCAATTATGATGTGCTTAAAAGGAAAAGAGAGACTTAAGGGCTAAAATAAAAGAAAAAGTGAAAAGTATGTTGACCCCAAGAAAGGTGTAGTTTTCAGGAGGCTTAGTCACTAAACGAATCTTAAAAGATATCATACCATCCCTAATCCTATGTTGCAATCCAAATAAAGCCCTATAATTATCCTACCATGACTGTCTAACAACTAAGAAAAAGAGCATAAGGAAAAGCCTATGGTATTCTGTGGATATCGGTGATACTTTTGTGTGAGAAAGATAGTTATTTGTTATATCCCTAAATAGAGTAGTCTATCCAAAAAGAGTGAATGGGATTTCTTTGATTGTGAGTGCACATGGATTATATTTCTAGGTTGATAGATGGTTTGACGAATGCGAGGCATGTCCATGCCCAAATGTCTATTTCTAATGTAAAGCCATCATCGGATTCCTTTGTGTTTCTTCTGCATGTACTAAATTTATATACGCAAGTTTGAGTTGAAAAGTTAAAAAATTAAGAGGGGAACAACAAAATAGAAATTTAATTCAAAATCACTGCCATGGGTTGCTTGAGATCTTCTTGTTGAAGCATCAGCTCTGTGCTAGCAAATAGTAAGATGGTTTTATTTGCCTAAGGGCATGCAAAAGTCTATGTTGAGGGTGTTGATGTGGCATGAAAACACGACACTATTGATGCCTAAAAATACAAATTTACGCTTAAATTTAGGGTGTTTTGTTAGATATGAAGCACTTTAGAGTGAATAGTAGGTAAAATAGGTCTACAACAATACTAGAACAAAAAAAAAAAGAAAAAAACCTGAAAAAGACCAACTCTTATCAGTGTACGAGTCAACTCATGAATCATAACCTGTTGATACGATTTGTATGTTGAATAATATGAGTAACAGAACCAAAAGCTAAAGCTAGGATCCAAGTGTAAGGAAGATACGACTTAAATATCCTTGTCGTAGGCCAGGATACTAGTCGTATACTGAAGTTGTTAGCATAACAGAAGCTAAGATACCATTCGAGAATCAAAGTGTCAAAAATATACGAGTCGTAAGTATGAGTACAACTCATATATGTATGTTGTATACAAACCAGTGTTCAGGACATGAAAAGACTAAAGTCCTAGTTAAACATGGATGAAACACACAATTCATATATTCAGGTACGATTCATAAGAATAAATCATATGTTGAACAGAGTGTTGAAGCCTTGGGAATATCATACACAGTAATGGGTACAACAAGGCAGGGTATGACTCGTAAGCTGAAGATACAAGTGAAGACTGAGTCATACCAACGTCGACTTAACTTTACCTTCTACATTTTAATAGGATTTTTATGTAATTTTGAGATACTATAAATACCCTAGGGTTTATATTTTATTACGTTACACTTTTGAACATTTTTTTACATGTTTTTACATAATATTACAATATTTTGACAATTGTTCTTGAGATTTTATGGTTTATTCAATTAAAGACTTTGGAGTTTATTCATCTTATTCATGTGCAATTAATTTTATGTGTTCTTCATTGATAATCATGATTTCTTGCATAAACATGAGTGGCTAATCTCCTTAGCTAGAGGTGTGGGAACCCTAGCGGATTAGCTACACAAAGGAAGTGTGAGACTCAATTATTATAGGGTTTCTACATATATCTTAATTCATCTTAGCAATAATTAATCTCATAGCAGCAGCAGATGCTTGAGATAGCGTGTATTTGCATCTATTTGATAAGCAAGAAGTTTGTAATTGGGAAAAGAACATTAAGACAGTGATTTGGAAATTCTACCTCTATTTTTTATTCCCCGCATCTTATCTTATCACTTGATCCTACCCTGACATGTGTAATTGAGGTCGTAGCAAGGGGAATAAGGCAACACCCTGGGACTTACCTGGTAAATGATGAAATTTATCTTTGAGCTTACGCTGCAGTTGATAAGACTTATCTTGAAGGTTGTGCATGTAGAACAACAAAATAATTAGGTTGATCACATGAAAGTTGCACAGTTAAGAAGTCAGGGGGAACACACACCTAGCATTCATCTCATATTAATTATAACTTAATAGCATTGAAGATTTGGCTACTACTAATAATTGATACTACAAATCCTCGCATTTACTTTCCTGTACTGGTCGTAGATTATATCAAAGAAAGCAACTATTCATGTTTACCCTATGGGATCCACCCCAACCTTGTTGGGTTATTATATTTACAATCGGCCGCATTAAACTTCTAATTAGAATGTAGTTTTGGGAGATATCAGTTAGATAGACGATAAAAGAATGACCATTTCCTCGTTATGTTATTAACCTCATGATTTAACAACCAAGATAATTAACCAAATCAATAAGAATGTATGGCTAAGTAGGATTGTTCATAGTGCCTTGACCCTAGTCTCTTCCCCATTATTGTCTGGGACACTTTATGTTATCGAATTGTTTATGGTCACTTAAAGTTTTCAAATCTCCAACATTGTTGGTTATTTTTTCACTCGTTTAATCTTTATAGTATTACTATAATTAGATTATTGTTGAGTATAAGTCCCTGAGATCAAGAAAAAATTAGATACTGAGTTCTGAATATCAATTAATCGATATCTGAGTTTACTGATATTGTATTACTAATAACTGAGTGACTATATTTGACAGTTCTAGTTCTATAGAACTAAACTGAGTTTTATATTGAAACTAGAACTGAAACTGAGACTGTGAGAGGTAATTATCTAATCGATGAGTCCCTTTCTAAATGGATTGGGGTCCAATATATTACCTTAATTTGATGAGTGTCAGTACCGTTACATGGCTATAGACAAGCTGAGTCACCCTCATCTAGCAGGTACTCTAAATGAGAATGGTGGTACCCTCAATTGGGAGATAGGACACCACATCAACCCTCAACTGGCAGGTTGATATCTCAAACTACGCTGGCTATATAGTTCTGAAACACATGTACTGCTTCTAAGGATCACACCATCTGCTGGCAGGTGAGTCCCTATACTTGGGTTCACTCGATGTTGAATCCTTCTCCCAACTTAATAAACACTAGACTAAATTCTAAATTGTGCTAGGCTAGAGTGATATGTTACCAATTTGTACTGTCTGACAGAGCGAAACTAAGTTCTTTGGATTCTACTATATAATGGAATACTGCTGAATTTTGTTAACTAACTAAACTCTACTGGGTTCTGAACTAATTACTAAACTACAGATCATGATATGAATGATACTATTATGTAACTAACACTGGCTCTAGATATACAGCTAAATTGTTGGGTATTAAATACCCCAGCACTCGATAGAACAAAAAGTAAATCACTAGATGACTTTAGTATCATAATGGTACTATCTTGCTAATAATACATTCACTTAGACATTTTTGTCAAATACTTGATACACATGAGCTTGTGCATGATTGAAATCATATAATAACAAGGTATCCTTGGACTAGTCAATTCACATAAGCATTTTGACAAACACTTGGGGAGCATGGGTATTTCATATATCAATAAACATGTAGTAATATCATGGATTCTACATTTCAACTTGTAATTTAAGTGTTTGATATGTAGTTCAAAAAATTTAATTCACAATTAACTAATTTGCATGAAACTTGGAATAAATCATAGAATTAGACCACTATTAACATCATAATCATTAATACATTCAAGATCTAGCATGAAATCCATGAAATCGATTAACTTATAATTTAAAATAGTTTCTTGAACTCCAAGGGTTGAAGGATACACTTGGATAAACACTTCACATACCTTGGTATTCATATCTGCGAAAAATGTAGAGTGTTCTTGAAGGCTGAATCTTGAATTGGGGGTCCTAGGGTTTGCTTCTTCAGAAATTTTGAGAAGGATGAATGGATTTTTCCTCTAAAGGGGCTTAATCTCATGTTTTAGGGTCTGACATAAGGTAGGAAAATACCCAAATACCCCTGAGGATATGACTTTTTAATGAATGAAAAACTGGCCATGCGATGCGCAGATTAATATGTTGCGTTGTTAGCATCGACGTGATAGTTAATGCACTGTGTTGAGTCTGCATAAGTTTACAAGAATTTTCACTGGTAGCTAGAGGAAAATATTCATCGACGTGATGGGTGATGTGGCACGTCTAGATTGCATCGATCCATTAGTTTGAGCTTTCAAATGTGATCTAAATAAAGTTTAAAAAAATTTGAAACTTGTCCGAGAACACCCACTGACATTCCTGACCATAATTCAACCTAAAAATCATTACTTTAAGGTCACGAGGTTCATGAAATAGAGTCGTCAACCTACAAAGGCTAAAATAACACTAAGTCTGAATACTTAGCTAAAAGAATTTCCAAGTCTGGGACCCCTTAAAAAGCTTTAAAGGATTGAGTTATGCTTAGGATTTTACGGGGTCTTACAGTTCATCATAGTTTTCATTGATGACATTTTTGTTTACTCCCGTAGAGAAAATGGTCCTGCAGACTATCTCAAAATAGTGTTACAGACTCTTAGAGCTCACCAGTTATTTGTTAAATTCAATAAGTGTGAATTTTGGCTAAAATCAGTAGCTTTTCTTTGCCATATTATTTTTGGTAATGGTATTAGAGTTGATCCTCAAAAGACTGAGAAGGTAAGAAACTACCCATACCTATTTCACCGTCAGACATCAGGAGTTTCTTGGGTTTGGCTGGATATTACCATCGGTTTACTAAAGAATTTTCTTTTATTACATCCCCCATGTCTATTTTGACGTAAATAAAGGTTATGTTTCAATGGTCAGATTCCTATAAAAAGATTTTTCAGGAGTTGAAGACTCAACTCACCTCAGCCCTAGTTCTTACCTTGCCAGATAGTTCAGATAGGTTTGTTATGTACTTGATACGTCTAGAATAGGTTTGGGTTATGTCCTCATGCAGAGAGGTAAGGTCATAGCCTATGCCTCCAAACAACTTAAAGCCCATGAGAATAATTATCCTACTCATGATCTCGAGCTAGCAACTGTAGTCTTTTCCTTATAGTTTTGAAGGCATTACTTGTATAGGGTGCATGTAGATATGTTAACTCACCATAAGAGCCTGTAGTATGTGCTCTCTCAGAAATATTTAAATTTTCATTAGAGAAGATGGTTACAGTTGTTAAAAGATTATGACATGAGTGTTCTATATCATTCGAGCAAGGCCAATATAGTGGCTGATGCTCTCAGTAGAATGTGTATGGGTAGTGTTGCTCATGTTAAGG
>JAPEIP010000005.1:45949281-45965502 GCA_026120095.1 Capsicum chinense
TCCAAATGCACCATTTTGAGGCCCTTTATGATAGAAGATGTAAGTCTCCGACATCCAAATGCACCATTTTGAGGCCCTTTATGATAGAAGATGTAAGTATCCAATTGAATATTTTGAGGTAGGAGAAACTAGGTTGTTTAGTCCTTTCTTGGTTTATCAAGTCATAGAGAAAGTAAAGGTGATTTGAAAAAGACTTAAGACTACTTAGAGTTGCAAAATGTCTTATACGGATGTGAGGTGAAAGGAGTTGGAGTTTGAAGTAGGTGATTGAGTATTCTTAAATGTTTCTCCTATGAAAGGAGTTATAAGATTTGGTAAAAAGGATAAACTTAGTCCCTGTTACTTTGGTCTAAATCAAATTGTAGGAAGAATTAGGAATGTTGTCAATAAATAGGAGTTACCGGCGAACTTGGCCTCGATTCACCCCATATTTAAAATATCGATGGTCAAAAATTTTATGGGTTATCCTTCCTTAGTAGTGCTAATTAAATATATTGGAGTTATAGATTTACTGTCCTATGAGGAAGTACTAGTGGAAATATTAGATAGGCAAATTCAAAAATTGAGAACTAAGGAGATAACGTCGATGACGGTGTTATGGAAGAACCAAAAGGTAGAAGAGGTTACATGTGAATAGGAAGAGGACATGAAAGCTAAAAAATTGTTCTTGTTTCCAATGTTGGACAAAAGTACTTAATGTATTTTTTAAATTCTTGATGTATTTCGAATTTTTTATTAAGTCGCTCTATGTTTTACCTAGTATTATGCCAAAGGTATTCTAATATCATATTTGGGGACAAATGATCCTAAGGGGGGGGATAATGTAAAACCCAAAAAAAACTTTGATGATTTTATTTTATACCATCCCTCGTGTTTAATGATAAATTTTTACTTGAATCATGATAGGGGATGTTAACGGGATAATTGGGGAGAGTTCGGGAATTTTTGAAAAGCATCCAGGGTCATTTTGGGATCCTAAACTAGTGAGGGTCTGCAATAGCGGCATGCTATTCCTTAGGCACACTGTGATAAGAGTGTGGCATGCCCTTGGGCCTCTACCGTAGAGGTGTACCACACCCAAGGGCATAAAATGCCCATTTTATGTTTTTTAAGGTTGAGTGAGAGCTTTTTCGTCCTTAACCCATTAAATGACTTTAAAAAATAACCAACCCCTATTAGAATATCAATAACCACTTTTATCATCATTCTTTTTCTTTTCAACTCTTAAGTGAAGTAAACCAAGGGTGTGCTCAAGAATTCAACTCTTTGGGCTCGAAACTCAAATTTTCCTCGAAATTCTTCAGTCATTAAAGCTTGTTGGACACTCCCTATTTTAATTATTGTATTATGCATTAAATTATATGACATTTACATGTTCTTGAATGATTGGTTCAAACTAGTGTTGAGAGTTTTTTGTTAATATATAGTTTTATTATTTTTCCTTTATTTTTAATAGTTCTCCATGGTTTAAATGGTGAACTATGAAATGAAGGTGTGTCTTATGAAATTTGTGGAATATTGGTAATTTGGATTTTACAATGTTTATGGATTTTTGCAAGATAATGACATAAACCTCAACTTTTATCATAATTTGGATCTTATACAAGGATTCAATAATATCTAACTTTAACCGGTAAAAAGGTAATAAGGTTCTGGAAATGCCCTTGGGGCTTTGCTTATGATTTTATTTTACGAAAATTGAAGTCAAAATGGTTGAATAGATTCGGTATGACATAATTGTAATGGCTTGCAAGTCTATTCGTATGAAGATACCAATTGCGAATGACTTAATAAATGACTCCATAGTTAATGGTAAGTGAAAAACTATTTTAATTGGGCCTAAAAGGAATTATGTAGATTCACCGAGAAGGTGTGGTGTCGGGGGAGACCAACATTGGAAACCATGTTAGCCGACATTAGGGTTCTATAACCAATGTGTCTGCTGCTATTGCCTCAATGTCTTTAGCCATATTTCCTCGATTTATGCGGCTAACATGCATTGGGGCCCTTTCGATATGGGTAGCCGGAACCATATAGCACGTGAGTTCCTGAAGGTCAGTATAAGCTATATAATTTGGGATTAAATTTTAAATAGTCATATTTTACATTTCTTTCCCCCTACCCCGGCATTCTATTATCTTGATGGTTGTCACACATATGTTATATGATTGGTTTTTAGAAAATATATATTTTTATGGGTTATACTGGTTTTGGTATATGATATTTTATCCATTTCCTTGGGTGGCAGCCAGTACTCGTCATACTGACCGTCCTCGAACTCAACATTGATTCATGATGTAGTTCGGAGGGCTTTTCTTTTGACCTATACAGTGTTAGGTGGTTCAGTATTCACAATGGATAGTTGTTGAAATGGTGAGCCCTCAATCATTCGGAAGTCTTGGTTCATCTTGTCTTTTATTATTTCAGTACTTTCTTTTGGTTTTCTTTTAGCATAGTCGGAGTCATGTTCCAACTTAATTTGTATTCTTTAATTAGAGGCTTTGTGGATAGTGTTGGGTATTTCTTCGGGGATTTTTTTTTTACTCACAAACTTATTCTTTTGATTATTACATCTCTCTTATCGTACTGGTTAGCTTCCATGGTTTGTTGTTGTTGTTGTTGTTTTTGTTGTTATTATCATCATCATCATCATCATTATCTTTTTGAGATAATGCTAAGGGGTCATCTCAGTCCTTGGCTGGTTTGGGATGCCCATCACAACGAGACCCTATTTCTGGTCGAAACAACCATATCGAAAGAGATATTATTTTCTGTGATAATTAATTAAGGGTAACAAAAAAGGTATCAAAACATAAAAAGAATAACACAAGTCTTAAGTATTGAGTAGAGGTGACAATGTTAAGATTAGTAGGGCTCATTTGCTTGCACTTAATAGAGGTCTGAATTTGAATGGTTCAGCCTTTAGACCATTAAGTGCATTTGTTTTTTATTAAGGTTTTAGCTCTTTGTAGGTCTGGATAGGTCTTAGTCATTCAGTTCTAGAATCAAGTCTTAATATGTCTGAATAGATATTCTGGTGTTAGATAATATTCACCGCCACTTTATTCATAATCATCAGGCACAACCTCTGCCACCACCATCGTTGTCAACCACCACCTACCCCCACCACAACCACAATCGATAAGAAATATCGCTAATAACCACTATTCTCAACCGCTACCACACCTACTACCTATATTATTCTAATTATATTTACAGTCACCACCGCCATCAAGAGAACCACCATCATCAACCACTACCGATCAATTCTTACTATCGACCAACTCATCTATCACAACTAGCACCACCGTTAACTACCACTAATACATCACAACGTCTACACATTCTTTGATGGCCACCACCATTGTCACTAGTAACGCCACCTCTACTATCACTTCAATTACTATCATCGCTATAATTTATCTCTACTAACGACCATCTCTACCATCACAACTAACAACATCTCCAAGTAGCACCAACACATCGTCAACCATCATGCATTCATTTTTCAACCATCACAATCAACACCTCTAACTACTAACATCAAGCAATGTCACATCACAATCACCACCACCACTATCAACCGCCACCATCATAACAGTCACTATAATCAGCCATCACAACTATCACCACTAACATTACTAATCACTAACATCAATCATTGTCACCGTAACCACTACTATAAAACATCTCCACTATCACTAACAAACATAAAAAAAAAAATTCAATCAAATGATAATTTTTTCAACTAATAAATCTTACATTACATATTTTTCTGATATATAATTAGTTTTTTATTTGAATTGTATTTTTTATTTTATTAGATATACAAATAATTTTTTTTGCACATTCAGAGATTGAAAAATAAATAATCTTAATCATTCAGTTTTCAGATCTAGAGACAACATCTTAATCATTCAGATGTACTAAATTCAGACGTCTGAATCTTAAAAAAAAACAAATGCAGCCTTAATGACCCAAATTTTAAAAGACTCAAGTTTTATTGTTTACACAAAGGACCTATTTTTTCCACCCTACCCTACCCCTTCTACAATTCTTCTATCGTCGTCACCATAACCACTAGCTTCTCACCGCTGCCATCAACACCTCAACTTCTTCCTCAATAAACACCACTTTCTCCTCTTACACAACAACCTATTCATGTTCCTCCTCCAGCACCACCACCATTTCCTCCTCATACACCACCAGCACTACCAACTCCTCCTCAGCCATAACTATTATCTTCTTCTTTGCCGAATTCTCCACTATACCTTTTACTAGAAAAGAAAAGAGTTGTCGCAATTGTTAACAACAACTGTCGTAGTTATTGTAGCAAATATAAGAATCACTGCAGCAATTGCCATAGCTTTTACAATAACTATAACAATTGCTGCAACACAATAATTATAGTAGTTATTGTAGCATCTACTGAGTTGTTGCCTGCAGTTACCGCAACAACTGTCGTAGTTGCTGAAGAAACTATGGCAGTTGTTCTAGCAACTACCCCATTTGTTGTAGCAACTACCACAGTTATTGTAGCAACTATTATAGTTGCTTTATTTTCTACATAATTTTTCAATCATTTAAAAAAATTATTTATTTCAAAGTTCTAAAATTAAAAGAAAATAACCCATAAAAATAAAAATAAAAATAAAACAGAGAAAGAGAAGAACAAGAAGAATAACACAATAAAAAGGATGAACGTCTTAGTGACAGTGATTGCGAGAAAAAATGGCAGCGAAGACAGAAAAAAAAAGGGAGAGGGAAATCTTGTCAGAGAAAGAAGAGGAAAGAGAAATATAGGAAGATTGATAAGATAATGTAGGAGGAAAATTTTAATTTTAAAATTTGAAATGGGAGGCAATTGGTTTTAAATATTAAAATTTTTACAAATTAGACTTCCGACCCATATTAATTTAATCAAAAATTAATTGGAGTTTTGACTTGAGCTTATCAAAGTTGTCATCTTTTTAAATTTTAAGACTTATTTGTCACCTTCCACTCAATTCTCTCCCCTTTTATTAATGTTATAATATGTTTAATGGTGAGTTAATTTGGACTAAAGAAGAAACTTGCCAAAACATTGACACGCTATTTGGATCATGCCCAAAATGACGTATTAAAATAAATTGAATTGAACCCATTTATGTTTGAGAAGATAGATTTATATATGATTTAATAAGGGAAAAGTGTCTACTTGGTAAGTCTGTCTTTAAATTGATGGTATATTTTAACAGATTACGAGGTTTTAATAGTGATTATAATTCAACAAAAAATTGTCTCCTAGTAATCTGTATTTCATGGCAAGCTGTTGAATTAACCACTGATACTTGGGTGACTATACAAATAGCCTAGATTATTTTATTAATTGCAAAAGTGAATGTAATCAGAATCGCTAGCTTATCAGAGGATATATTATTATTCAGAATAAGAATGTCAACTTTTGCTAGTGTATCAAAAAAGTTTCTGTCATTAATCCTTCAAGGACCATTAAAAAGTCCACTGTTAGAGTGGAAACTCATTTCGGATTTTCTGCTGCTTTTTCCTATCAGGATCTTCCACTAGCTCGTCTCTGGGATGCAGCAAACTCCATAATCAAATAAAGAACTTCCAATTTCCTCATTTTGCTGCATGGAGTTAAGAAAGTGATAACTTGAGAAATCATTAGGTTGTTATACATTAAGTGTAGGCTATATCCATGAAGAAAGTTGAAATTTGTCAATTCTTGATCATCTAATGCATTTAATTTTTTTGCAATCCAAGCTTTGCCCATGAATAACCGGTCACGAGTGGAATAGCATTAACTTTGGTAGTTCCATTGTGATTATTAATGGTTGTTGCATATTTCTTAATCTACATGGAGATTTGGGAGAAATATAGTTCTTCTAGAACCACCTTTGTACTTCTCCTAGAAGTGGAAAAAATGACAATATCATTATAGTGCACAAGTAATTAAAGTGCATTGTATCAGTTCAGTCCTGAATGTTAAGCTTCTAATGCATTTAGATGTGGTATAGAGTGTTTATATTTCAATATAGAAGAAAACTTAAGGTTGAGTGATTCAGCTGAAGCTCAAAGGCAACATTTGGTATTCTTATTAGAGGCCCTGATCGTCATGCCTGAATTAACATCATACTGATGGTAGTTAAGTTTTAGCATGACTCCCAAATAATATTAGAGTAACTGATCATTAGTGTTTGAATAAACATTAGATATATGGTACTTGTATTCAAGTGCATTGTTGGCCTTATATAAACGATAACATTTTCCCTTGATCGTGAATAAGCAGTTCCGAGATTAGTGAGAAGTCTAGTCCGCCAGATCTACAAATTTATGGTCAAAATGATATGGGTAACTGTTGTTTCGGGTATACAAGAATCTATATTTTGGCAACAACAACTTCAACACAAATTCAAGTATAAAACAAGAACATTTATGAAGTTATGCAACACCTTCAACACAAGATCAAAATGACCTTTCAAAGAAGTGTGTTTTCAAAAAATTAGATAAAACGGAAAAAATATCAAGTCCTCCAAATTTATGAAGTATCCTTAAGGATATAATTCTCCTCAAGTACTCGAGGTTTCTGAATTTTTCTCCCAGGATAAAATGGCCTAACAATCCGACTGTAGTGGTACCTCAAACGATTAGATTCTCTTCGAACTCACTCAACGATTAGATGATCACACGGAGTATTTCAGAAAACAAAAAGTGTTTTAATGCAGGAAAAAATTCGTATCTAAACCTGTGGAAAATGCAGGTTTATATAGCCATTAGGTGCCTCTTCCGAAAAGAGGCAATGGTTCATTCAGAAAGTGGTATCCTTTCTGTACAGTTAAGTCTATTCATCAAATCATTGTGTCTATTTCTGGACAGTCACAACCAGCCTTTTACCGTTTATGGTTCTCATGGTTTTATTCGTTTCAGCCATGAACATGTTCCGATCTCATGAGAGTTTAAAGAATAGGCCTTTACTAACATTCTTCTTGAAGCGGCTTCCAGTTTTTCCTCACATAGGTGATTTCTAAACATTCAATCCTATAGATTAAACTATTTGGTCAAATCTTCCAAATTTAGATAATCTTTAAAAGACTTCACTCCATAAGTCTCATCCTTGTTTACTAAACATTGTCTACATTATGAAAATGGATTGGGTATATTGGCAATGTTGAACCTATCTGACACAACTTTGTTTGATCTTTTTGAACCTAGCTCTTGGAATCTCCAGTCTTCTAGGTAGAGTTATCGTCATACTGACTTTTCCTAGGCCGTAAACCCATTTCCTTGGGTGTCCTCTCAACACCTTCTCTAGATAGGCCTTTTGCAAGTAGATCTGACATATTATCCTTTGATTTCACATAGTCAACAGTGATAAATCCACTAGAGAGAATTTCTCTGATGGTATTATGTCTCCATCTTATATGACGAGATTTATCGTTGTACATCATGCTCCCTGCCCTACCTATTGCAGTTTGACTATTAGAGTGTATACACACTAGTGCCAATGGTTTGGGATAATAAGAAATATCTTCAAAGAAATTCTGGAGCCATTCTGCTTCTTCACCGGCTTTATCTAATGCGATAAATTCTGATTTCATTGTAGATCGAGCAATACATGTCTTTTTGGACGATTTCCAAGAGACTGCTCCTCCAGCTATAGTAAATATATATCCACTCGTGGATTTTACTTCATCTGATCCGATGATCCAATTTGAATCATTATATCCTTCATTTACCATGGGATATTTATTATAATGCAAAGCATAGTCTTAAGTGTACTTAAGATACCCCAAAACTCTTTTCATTGCCATCCAATGAGTATTATTGGTACTACTCATATACCAACTCAACTTACTAATAGCACATGTTATGTTTTGTCATGTACAATTCATTATATACATTAAACATCCCAACACTCTTGCATACTGCAACTGTGAGTCACTTTCACCTTTATTTTACTGAAGTGCAAAGCTCACGTCCAACGGAGTCTAGGCAATACAAAATTCCAAATACTTGAATTTGTCAAGTACCTTTTTAATGTAATGAGATTGTGACAATACCAACCCTTGTGAAGTTCTATGAATTCTTATTCCTAAGATCACATCTGCAACTCCAAGGTCTTTCATATCAAACTTGTTTTCGATCATTCGTTTCGTAGCATTTATCTTAGAAATGTCTCTACTGATGATCATCATATCATCCACATACAAATAAATAATGTCTTGGTGATTTAGAGCGTCTTTAATGTAAACACATTTATCACATTCATTTATATTGAACCCATTTGCCAGCATGGTTTGGTCAAACTTCACATGCCACTGTTAAGGTGCTTGTTTTAGTCCATAAAAAGACTTAACAAGTTTACAAACCTTATTTTATTTTCCTGGAACAACAAAACCCTCAGGCTGTTTCATGTAAATTTCTTCCTCCAATTGTCCATTTAGGAATTTTGTTTTTACATTCATTTGATGAATTTTAATACCATATACTACCTCAAAGGTAATTAATATCCAAAGTGATGTTATTCTTATTACAGGCAAGTATGTATCAAAGTAATCAAGGTCTTCTTTCTTTTTAAAGACTTTTACTACAAGTCGTGCCTTGTATTTGCCAATACTATCATCCGTTTTCATTTTCCTTTTGAAGATCAATTTAGAACCTAAAGATTTATTTCCTAGAGGAAGATCAACCAACTCTCACGTATGGTTGTTTAAGATTGAATTAATCACACTATTGACTGCCTCTTTCCAAAAGGATAAGTCTAGCGACAACATCACTTCTTTAAATATTTAAGGCTAATTTTCTAAGAGAAATGTCATAAAATCTGATCCAAATGAAGTTGATGTTCTTTAACGTGTAATACATCTTGGATTATCATCGTTATGTACATCCTCACTTGTTCATCTAGAGGTCGTTTAAACCCCCCACTAGACTATTCATGTCTAGTTTTATACGGATAAATGTGTTTAAAGAATTCAGCATTATCTGATTCAATTATCATATTTTCATTAATATTCGGATGTTCAAATTTATGAATCAAAAATTGATATGCTTTACTACTTTTAGCATATAATATGAACACGCATTCACCATCTTAGGTTATATCTTTACCCTTTTAGGCATAGGAACTTGGACCATCGCTAGACACCCCTACACTTTGAAATATTTCAAGCTGTTTTTTCTTCCTTTCCATTTTTCATATGGATTTGATTGTGTCTTACTATAGGGCACTCTATTGGGTATTCGGTTAGCTGTAAGGATAGTTTTCCCCTAGAAGTTTTACGGTAAACTTGAACTTATAAGTAAGATATTCATCATTTCATTCAAGATTCAGTTTTTCTTTTCCGCAATTTTATTAGATTGAGATGGATATGGGGCCAAAGTTTGATGGACAATTCCATTCTCTACACATATTTCTGCAAAGGGAGATTCAAAATATACACCCTATCACTTTTTATTATTTTGATTTTTTTCTCTAACTGATTTTCAACTTCTGTTTTATACTACCTAAACGCATCTATTACTTAATCCTTACTATTTAGCAAATAGACATAACAATATCTAGTGCAATCATCAATAAAAGTTATAAAATACTTTTTTCCACCACGAGATGGTATTGACTTCATATCACATATGTCAGTATGGATTAAGTCTAAGTGATTGAAATTTCTTTCAATGGACTTAAATGGATGCTTAGCATACTTTGATTCCACACACGTTTGACATTTTGATTTATTGCACTCAAAGTTAGGAAAAACTTCTAAGTTAATCAAGTTTCGCAATATTTTGTAATTGACATGTCTTAATCGTTTATTCCACAAATCATTAGACTCAAGCAAGTAAGAAGAAACTTACTTTTATTGATTTCAACATTCATTACATTCATTTTGAATAGGCCCTCAGTGAGGTAGCGTTTTTCTAGGTACACTTCTCCTTTACTAAGTATAATTTTTCGTAAACAAATACACTTTTGAATTCATTTTTGTCAATAAGTGATACTGAAATCAAGTTCTTCCATAACTCCATCACATACAGGACATTTGTTTAAATTCAACACTTTGCCTGATGTTATTTTCAGGCAGACTTTTCCTATTCCTTCAACTTTTGCAGTTGTGGAGTTGGCCATATATATCTTCTCTTTGCCTTAAGCTGGAGAAAAAGTAACAAACAACTCCTTACTTGCATAAACGTGGTGGGTGGCACTGGAATCCATCCACCATTCTCGATAATTTCCCACTAAGTTGTATTCAGACAGCATAGCACACAGATCATTCATTTCTTTCTTGGATTCAGCCATATTTGCTTGGTCCTTCTGTTTCCCTTTCTTTGGGGAACGGCAATCCATTGACTTGTATCCGATCTTGCAACAATTAAAGCATTTTCCCTTGAATTTCTTGTTAGGTTATTTGCTTTCATGTCCATCTTTCTTTTGCTTTATCGAGTTGTTTTGGTCTTCTTCTATAATGTTTGCTTTATTCATTGCATAATTTCCTCTTGACCTTCTTTTTGAGGCTTTTTGTCTTCTTCAATGCGCAGTCTCAGTATAAGATCTTCGACTGTCATCTCTTTTCGCTTATGTTTCAAGTAGTTCTTGAAGTCCTTCCACATAGGTGGTAACTTCTCTATTATTGCCACGATTTGAAATGCCTCGTTCAAGACCAAACCTACAATAAAGTTTATGTGAACATCAAGAACATTTGTAATATGTTCAACTAAGATATTCATCAAACTAATACCTTTCGCGAGGAGATCGTGGATGATAACTTGCAGTTCTTGAACTTGAAATACAATAAAACTTATTGTCAAACATTTTAAGCTCAAGGAATCTTGCAATGAAGAATTTCTTGGTTCCAGAATCCTCCATCTTGTATTTTCTTTCTAGCGTACCCCACAACTCTTTTGCGGTCTTCATTCCACTATACACGTTGTACAGTTCATCTTGGAGGCCATTTAGAATATAATTCCAGCATAGGAAATCGGAGTGTTTCTATGCCTCCATAATGACAAATTTCTCCTGGTTCGAAGTTCTCTCGGGCACCTCTGTTGATTCTTCAGATATGAATCTTTGAAGACATAGATTTGTAAGGTAGAAAAAACATCTTTCGTCACCACCTTTTGAAATCAACACCCATTAATTTTTTAGGTTTCTCTGCTAGTACCATTGCCTGCAGAGCACTTGTACGACTCATTGTGGCAATATTAGTTGTTGCCACAGTCATTGCAGTATCATGCACATGATTGTCTGTAGTCATTTTTCTGTCACAAAAAGACAGTGAACTTTAGTATATGAAATTACTACTTAGTTGTAGCAACTTTAAACACCCCTTGTTTCTAGTTTAACAATGAAGTTTTTATGACTTCAAATCGTCAACCAAGTGATCTTTAACTTGTGATGAAGATTTAATTTCTTCAAACCACTAGTTAAGTTTAATCGGAGTAGAAAGCTTAAAGCTTTAATCTCCAGAAATCGAACAACACAGATTTTGAAAATTAATTATTTCCTTAAGATTATTGTTTCGGGTATACAAGAATCTGTATTTTGGCAACAACAACTTCAACACAAGTTCAAGTATAAAACAAGAACACTTATGAAGTTATGCAACACCTTCAATACAAGATCAAAATGACATTTCAAAGAAGTATGTTTTCAAAAAATTAGATGAAACAGAAAAAAAAGTCCTCCTGATTTACAGAGTATCCTTAAGGAAACAATTCCCCTCAAGTACCCGAGGTTGCGAAATTTTTCTCTCATGATAAAATGGCCTAACAATCCGACTGTAGTGGTACCTCAAACGATCGGATTCTCTTCTAACTCACTCAACGATTAGATTATCACACGCAGTATTTCAGAAAATAAGAAGTGTTTTAATGCAGGAAAAATTTCGTATCTAAACCTATGGAAAAATAGAGGTTTATATAGTCATTAGATGCCTCTTCCAAAAGGAGGCAATAGTTCATTCGGAAAGTTGTATCCTTTATAAACAGTCATGTTTGTTCATCGAATCATTGTGCCTTTTTCTCGAAAGTCACAACCATCCGAACAGACATTTTCTTTCCTGAATAAGTGTGTCATTTCATCGAAGGGTTGCATCCCTTCCAAAGCAGTATTTTGCATTCCGAAGTTATTTTTGCACTGCATGCATGCACATTAATGGCAGAACAATTTACTGCTGCATTTTTTCTGCTTTGGATTTTCGAAGTGTTTCAAATAAATTTTGTCCAATAAAATAGCCAAAGCCAAAGCGAGCGACGAAGATGGAGGCACCTTTTGGTTCTTACCTCACTTATCATGTGGAGTAAGTGTTCCTTAATATAAATACTTGAAAGTTTCCTTCTCCAACCAATGCGGGAGAATTAGTAGACTTTTCATTTTTGAGTACACTTTCCATTTTTTAAGTGTTATCTCAATTTTTTCCTCCGCTTGGTTCCCTCCATTTTTCATTCACACTTTTAATCTTGAACCCAATAGTAACCTGATGCATGAAGCATTCTACATTTACGCAATGTCCGAGGAAGGGCCATATTTCAAGGGTGTAATGTAGGAAAACTGTATCCACGCCAACAACAATGGTTGTTTTCTTAGATCAAACTTCTGACCTATAAGTGACATAGAGACAACTTTACCGTATCTTCAAAGCTACCCTTCTTATTGTCAAAATGAAAAAAGATAGAAAATTATTGTGTGCTTTTTTCTATCAGAGATTTTCTCTAACAAGTGATTCATTTTTGTGGTCTGTTGACACTACTTCAAGAGGAGATCAGTGCTTAGATTGAGAAAGTTTCTGCATTGCAATATCTACGTTAGATAATGAAGTGGCAATATACCATCACTATGCATCAATTGGTGGATAAGATAAGAGGGAGAGTAAAAGAGGAAAGGGATCCCTAAGTTGGTAAAGAGGAATTTTTTTCCTGTTACCCTCCCTCCTATTCTAAGATCCAACAAATGTGCACAGTGAATTTATATTATCAATTTAATATCATATTGCAGAAACTTCTGTCAACAGAACACAATAGCCCGGCACTTGTCAGAGAAAATCTATTTTGGAAAAGCACGCGTAATCCTTTTCCTTTTTTATCATTTTGATAGTAATAAGGGGAATCTGGAAGTATCTGTACGGTGGTCTCTATGTCAATTATAGATCATAAGTTTGAGCAATAAAACCGTTCGCCGATGTTCGCATTAGTATACGCTGCCTGTATTAACCCTTGAAGTATAGCCTTACCTCAGACATTGTGTGAATGGTGAATGTTTCATGCATTAGGATGCTCTAATCATATTGATACAACTCTTTAGGTCTAACTGACTAGAATTATGGTTAATCTAAAAATTGCTTTTTCACAATCAAGTATAAATGTATAAGCCTGATAATGGACTTGAAAGAGGTACCTTCAATATAACATTTCTTCAGAAATCGAAGATCAAGTTCTCTAATCCTATTTGGAGTCTAAGCTAAACCACAACTACCATCAATATAATGTTACTTCAAGCATTGACGATCAAGGCCATTAATATTAATACTAAATGTTGCCTGCGACATTAACCTGAACCACTCATGCCTGAAGTCATCGATGTTATGTTTTTTTCACTGTTGAAAAATAAACCATTTTTGCCACATAATGCATTAGAAGCTTAAATTCACCACCAACACACTGCACTTCAATGTTTGCACTATAATGATCCATTTTCCCCATTATATTTGTAGGAAAACTAACAAGATGGTTCTTGAAGAATTATTTCTACCAAATCTCTCCCTATTTATTAACAAATGTGCAGCGACCATTTAATAATTGGGAGGAAGTGATAACTTCTACTGTTATTCCTCTCATGATCAAGTATTCATGATTAAAGCTTGGATGACAAAGAAGACAAATGTTTAAAATGATCGAGAAGTAACAAAATTCATCACATGGCTATGGCCTACATGTACTGTTTATTAGCTAACGAATTGTAAGCTTTCTCAAATTATCACCTTCTTAATTTCGCGCCAAGTGGAAGATCCGGTAATCTCACCACGGACAAGAATTTGTTGCAGATTTAAGTAATAAGCTTAGCATGGATAAACATTTACTCCACAGGTCCACGAATCTTAAGTTACTAGAAACTTTTCCATTGACATGATTTAATCAATTTATGCAATTGAAGGTCCTTGGAATTGTGTCATACTATTTTCATGCATATCTTGTGGTCTACCGCATCCCTTGCAAACAGAAGGTGGATTTAATTTAAAATGGTATTACATCCTACTAGGGGAAAAATTAAATTTATCCAAATTTATTTTACATATAACATATAGTATGAATTATTTCCCTGCTGGAAAGAAACTGAGAATTAGTACTAATGTGGTTCTATTCATTTTTGGAAGTTCATAGCAGGTGTTATATATATCAGTAATAAAAATATATACAAGTGTCATCCCTTACAAATGTGAATTTCATCCTTAGAATATGCACTTTTTAGCCATGTTGCTCAACCTCTTCTGAAATGTAGACGGGCGTATGTTGGATCCTTCCAAAGTGGTTCATTTCTGGAGGATCCGACGTGGATATGACGAAATTTTTCTAGAGTCCAGATGACAAAGCTTTCTTGCCGCTGACCTGTTCATCGAGATACAAATTACCTACCATATTTCTCTATTTTATTTTAGTTTCCTTATGAAGATTCTTCTCATCAATTAGCTCAAAACATTTTAACCTGGATCCTGTCAAATGTTTGTTTTGGCATCGAATGTAAAAATTACCATTAAACAAACAAGAACTTACAAACTAAAAGCATTCAATCTCATAACCCCCTTCTAGGAAGGTTGCAATGATCAAGTAGGCCCCCGAGAACTCAAACACTCTACTTACAAAAATTTCTGCTAAAAAACTCTACTTCTAATAGCTGTCTTTGAATGTCGAAGTTGCTCTATCCTATCTACAATCTCACTAGAAAGTTGTCCTACTATATCTGTACTTCATAGCTGTACACCTCTAAACTTTTTCAAATTCCGAGCATTCCAAACATAATACACCATTGCAACCCATAGAGCTGCAACTACTTGTTTCATAAACTTCCTCCGGTGCTTCATGTTCATCTCTGTCAAAGTACTTTTCAAGTTTGAAGCAGGCAATGTAATATTTGACCAACATTCTACTCTAGCTCTCACTGATTTAGCATAGTCACAATCAACAAATAGTTTACTGCTAGTTTCTACACATGACTATTGACATAGGCAACGGTGAACATCATCTACATGCATATGCATGTGCTCCAATCTAACCTTTGTAAGCAATCTATCATGCACTGCAAGTCATATATTAAATCTATCCTGTCAAATGTTGGTATCATGATTTCTTCACTCTTACACATTTGGTCTAGAAGAGTTGCCTACTTTCTCGTAGTGGAGCTGGAGGCATTTACATGTGTTGGGTTCGAAATCATCAGGCCGTCATGCAGAAGCTTTCAGTTTGCAAATCATAGATATGATAATTCAGACGATAAAGAAAAATATGCTAAAGAATATATTATTGATATAATTTGACCAATTGACCTGCATATCAAAACTAATTCAAAAATATTTAAAAACTTATTGGGAGAAAATATCCATCTAAACAAAACTCTTGAAATGATTGCATAGGGGATGCTATTGTGTTATGGTATGAGAAGAGGGAGATTCTATTTATAAAGGTGCAAAAATAATACTTCAACAAAAAGGTTAGCCAAATATGGAAGAGGGACATTTTTTTAAGGAAAAGTAAAAAGTGATTATGGTATTACTATTGTTTTTCTTCAAAAGAAAATTAATACTCGAATTTGGTAAGAAATCAGGGCAAAAACACTAACTAATCTTTCCTTCTGGTTTGGTTTTTGACAAAACCTGACCCACCTATTCACATGCATTATGTTCGTTCTTAACATAATCTTCATTTTTTTGGTATGTTTAAACATGTAGCCCTTTTGGTTAAAAATATTTGAGCCCTTTCTTGCTAAAAATAGAGTGAAGTATCTAATACTCTCAGTTCGACCAAAGTTGCTACGACATACTTCAACTTCACCGAGTCCCATTATATCTCTGAACTCAATTTTAACGTATTTTTGACACCCTTATATGTTGACATGGCACCTTTGTAAACTTTTTTAGCTGACGTGGCACCTTTAATGTTGGTCTCATTTTAAGTAATAAAAGTGTCACGTCAGCACAAAGGGTGTAAAAAAATGTGCTAAAATTGAGGGGAGGG
>JAPEIP010000005.1:45965602-46001458 GCA_026120095.1 Capsicum chinense
TAATAGGACCCCTATGAAGTTGGAGTGTGCCGTAGCAACTTTGGTCATAGTTCCAGAGGGTACTGGATGTTTATCTCAAAAAGCATTGAAGGCCTTTGTAGTTAAAAAGGATCATTATTTTCAAATATGTAACAACAAGGTTGCCAAAAATATGATTGACAATTATCTTCACATGTAGTTTTTTTTAGACCAAAAATAACATGTAGTGTCGTCAAGTTGGATGCAACTTTGATCTTAACTTGTCCTCAATTTGAACCATTGGACCACTGAACCAAAGCTCTAATACCACTTATGGGGTTTGAAATCATCAGGACATCATGCGGAAGCTATTAATTTGTAAATCATAGATGCTATATTTTATACGACAAATAAAAATATGCAAAAGAACATATTATGAATATAATTTGGTCAATTGACCTATATATTAAAAAAAAATTCAAAAAGCATAAAATGTTATTGAAAAAAACTCCCTCTAAATAAAACTTTTAAAAGGACTACATTGTGGATACTATTGTATTTTGGTTTGAGAAGAGGGATATTCTATTTATAGATGTCCAAAAACTTTCTTTCAAGAAAGGGGTTAGTCAAATATTAAAAAGAATTATATTTTCTTTTTAGAAAAAGTAAAAATAATTATGGTATTACTTTTATTTTTCTTCAATAGAAAATTAATACATAAATTTGATAAGAAAATCATGGCAAAACCCTTAACAAATCTCCCCTTATTGGCTTGATTTTCTTAACAAAAGTTGACCCGCCTGCTTCACATGTATTATCATCGTTCTTCACATAATCTTCATACCCGTTGTTTGACATATTCAAAAATGGAACCATTTTGGTTTAAAATTTATTAGCCGTTTTGAGTTAAAAATATTGAAGCCCTTTGTTGTAAGACCCTGTAAAAATCGCATGTCAAATTTAGCTCGTAAAACTCTATGAGAGATTCCAACACTTATAAAAACTTTGCTAAGTGTTCAAGTTCAATACTTAATCTCATTTTAGACCTCTTAACTTCGGAAATTTATTTGACAACCTTCTCGACCTCCTTTTTTGGATTTTCAAATTTTTGTTATGATCGGGAAAGCTCATAGTATATCCGGGTGAGTTTCAAAATTTTTGGAGTAGCGTAAGGGCACGTTTTGGTGCCCAAAATAGAAGCCCCGGGCGATTACCCTGTGCCACCTGCTAACTCCAGTGCTTGCCCAATTTTTTTTCAGCATTTCAAGGTCAACTTCAAACGATCATAAATCCTTGTATATAATAAACTATGAGAGATGCTATATATCAAATGAAATCTATGAGAGTATTATTTCCAATGCAATTGGTTTCATCCAATTTGGGCATCTGAATAAAAAGTTATGATTAATTTACTTCAGCCTATCAGACAGTCAACAGAGGGATAACTGCATCTTTCTCTCTTTCTTTAGGGGCATTTTGGTCATCTTCCACCCATATATATACGTCTTAATACGGGATTAATGACATTTGAGACCAGAATATACTCCTTTTGCTCAATTTCTCTCCAAGATTATCAAAAACAAGTAAGGGTTCAATTGGGGGTTTCAAGATTCAAGCTAATTTCACCACAAATTTTCATGGAGTCTTAATCTAAGGTATGCATAGTATTCATCCATGGAGCTCAAGAATTAAGTTTTAAATCATTTATTGTGAATACTTTGTTGGGGTATGATTATGTTCATGTTGATGGTTGTTGTATGGTTTCAAGTTGGGATCTTTATGTATTTTTATGAAGCTATGTTAGTATGTAAGTTGAAATCTATGAACTTAGTTGTTTATGATGTCTATATTGTTGGATGTTGATAATCAAGTTGTTGATGATGAATGATTCCCAAGTTGGAATCTTTATGTGTTTTTATGAATCTATGATATTATATGAGTTGGAAACATGTAAACTTGGTTGTTCATGATGTAAAATTTTATAATTTCACCTATTCCTAAATTGTTCATGTAAGGTGTTTGATTAAATGTTTAAGAGAAAAAAGAAATATGTATTATGTATTATTATAGTCTAAAAGATGAATTCATGTCATTAACCTTATGCTTGAATGGTTTCCATGCTATTGTTGTACAATGTGTTGTTGGAATGCCATGATGTTAGAGTATGAAATCATGATCTTGATTATATGCATTCCTACCATGTGCAAGTTTATGATATATATGGACTTCATGAAATTTCCCCCAACTTATTTTATTATGAATGGTTGATATTGATCATGTATTCAAGATTGTCAAGAAGTGTCAGTTTTCTTCAATTGAGTCTTGGGGGTACTTGTACCCAAAAAATATAGTTGTGTTCCTAGAGCCATGTCATGTTTTCACGATATCCATAGTCAAGACATTTTCCATAGAACTCAATCAGTCATGTGACTCAGGAAAAATGCAGTAACTCAGTATTCTCAGAAATCTCATGAACTCAGTCAGTTGTAAGTAGTATTTGTTCAATCAACAAAACTCAGCAACTCAGCTCAGTATTCATATTCAGTGTCTATTCAGATGGGATTAGGATTCAGCACCGAGAGAACTCAAGGATGGAAATCCATACTTCCAGATTGAGGGTGAGATTCCTAGAACCAATCCTTGCGTTCCAGAACAATGTAACCAACATAGGTTGAGACATCAACACTACTAACTTTAGAGTTGATGAGGCAGATACCCGTCGTTCTCTTATGTGGACACTACCAGATTTGAGGGTCACTCACAGCTTGTCTTTACCCGTGGCATAATATTGGCACCCTTCTAATCAGGGTACAGATTGGACCCCAATTTAGCTATTGAAGCATATTCAGGGTATGTCGGTTAGAAGAATTCTCCCACAATTTTAATTACAGAATCAGGACTGTCAGATATATTCAACTCAGATACATTACGGAACTCAGATAGTTCCATCAAATTCAGGACTGCCAGATACAGTCATTCATGTTATCAGTTATATCAGTTATCAGAACTTACTTATCAGTCATGTTAGATATCGATAAACCATGTTATTAGTATTCAGTTTCAGGACTGTCAGATACAGTCAATCAAACCATTTCTTCATAATCAGAACTGTCAGAAATAATCATTCATTTATCAGTAATATAATATCAGTATCTTAGTATTCCATAATACAATATCAGTTCCTCACTTATTAGTGACCCAGATATTAATATCAATAAACTCAATCATTCAGTATCTTAGTATTAGTAAACTCATGTATCTGCATTCAGACTCAGTAGTCAGTATCACTATAAGTTCAGTTACAGTTATCTGTGCATGTATGTATTCTCACATTCATATCAGTCAACATTGTTTATGCATATAAACCCTTTGCATATAGCCTACCTCATTTGTATACTCAGTACATTTAGTTGTACTAATGCATTTGCGCTATGGTGTTTTCTTTTAATGTTACACCATAGGTTTAGAGGCACGAGTTTTAGAGCAGCAGTAACATTGCAAATTTCAGAAGTCAGTGTCAACAGTGAGCCCTCTTCATTCGAGGATGATATGATTATTACTTTATTTATCATTTTAGTTTAGTTTTCAGTTGATGGAGTTAGTTGGAGACATGTTCCTTCAACTCCTTATTCAGTACAGTTAGAGGCTTTCAGACTACAGCATGTTAGACAGTTATTTTAGATTTATGTTGGTATTATTTTACTATTTTCAGACATTATTTTATCAGATGTTTATTTAGATTTGAACTTTATTTCCTGATAGTATTATGTTTCCGCATATTTTACAGTATGGTTATTCAGTGCTCAGGTGTAGATATCAGTCATGGGTTAGCTTGTGGTCCTTCGGGGTTATGGGCACCGTGTAGCATTTTGATTTAGAAAATTGGAGCGTTACAAACTTGGTATCAAAGCCTAAGATTCAACAGTGTCCTAGAAAGTTTGAAAGACGCATCTAGTAGAGTCTTGTACATGGGTGTGTTGTGCACCACTCTTATGTACAGGAGGTTATGAGATGTTCCAGGAACAGTTTCCCTTCTTTCATGTTTCAAATTATGCTATAGAAAGGTTGAATGTGTGCATGCGATATTAGTAGTATGTTAGGAAATAGAAGAAGATGATGTGTTTGGTAAGGCAAGCATATGTCACTCAAGGTGTAGGTATATGATTGTGATTACAGTCCAGTTTAGAGTTTATTACAGTGTTTACAAACTTATAGTAGATCAAGTGACCAAGTCAGGCCCTAAAATTCCAATAGTAGTGCCAGTATGTACAGAAAAACAGTTAGGGAAGAAAATTCCCGACCCATGCTTATCTCATCATAAAGTTTCGTACCTCAGTTATCATGATGCCTACACATGCTTCTCATCTCAGTTTCATGAACACAGCTTATATTCGCACGTTTTCCATAGAATCGTGTGCGCTTATAGTTCACTCAATGTTATGAATCATGCCTTATGAACATTGAAACTCCAAACTCAGGTCATGCAACTTATGACTAATGTACACATGTCACGCTTTACAACATACTCAGCTTCCATGACTCATGATATGCCCCTACAGATCAGATACATTTAGACTACGTCATGTATATCCTCAGTTAAGACCTTATTGGTAAATCCATACTATTGATATTTTATTTCTCAAAGTTTCAGCCATGTGTCAAATTCAGCCACTACCCATTCATGCTTCAGGTCCTCCTGATTTAATCCTTCAATAAGTTCTCCTTGTGGAACAGTATAGCGATGAGCAGTTGCTTAGATGTGTGAGAGTAAATGTTTTGTGTTAAGAGAATGTTGTTTCATGCTTGTTTTACACGAGGGTGTAGTTATGAAGATAGGCTTGAATATCATGTTAATATACATGTAAACATCTAGAAAGAGGTTGTATTTAGAAGTGGGGAAAGTTCAAAGTGTAAATGTACTTTTAGATCCCTGACTTGTGCTAGTCTTTATTGTTCAACTATTAAAAACTCAGTTCCATCTCAATTATAGTTTCAGTATCCAGTACTCAGTGATCAGTGTTCAGTCCTTGAATTTAGTACTTCAGCATCAGTCTAAACCTCAGTTACAGCGATAGTTCAGAAATCAACATTCAGTAAAAGACTCAGATAGTCCTACAGAACCATGGATTTAGTTACCAGTTACTTAGCCTCAGAATTCAGTACTTTTGTACCAGCTACAGTTTGAGTTATAATGTCAGCTTCAGCTCAGTAACCAGATTAGAAACTCAGTTCAATTTTAGGTTTGCTTGACCATAGCATATAATTGTCAGTTACTCAGTTATCAGTGTTTCAGTACTCCAGTTTATAGGCTATTTCAAAACCATGTCACACGTTTGGTCTTGCATTCATAAATAATATAGACTTCAGGAAACCATGCTCAGTCACCTCATGTTACTCAGTTGTCATTACTTCCTATGCATAATACTCTATAAATTTAGTCTAACTATTTAGGTAAAGTTTAGTTTAGCTTTACAGGCCCAGTATTCAGCTACCAGTTATTCAACTAATCAGATAAGTTAGTGTATTTGCGCCCTTGTGCTCAGCACCCACATGAATTTTTCAGTAGTCCCAGATACAGTGCATGAGGCTTAGTCACTTTATCTTAGAAGATGTTCGTAGGCCTCAACTCATCTTACTGAATTCTAATTAGGATATGATTTTAGTACTCAGTTATCTTATACAGACAAGTTCGTAGAGTTTAGTTTTCCCATCTATCCATCTTTTTGAACTAGCCAAAATCTCATGAAAGAGTGTAACCATTCTGAGATAAAACTGCCAGGTAGATGCAAGCTCATCTCAATTCATGTAACATGCCTCAGTTTCAAAACCCAGATATTCAGTCATGATTCAGTTCCTAGGTGTCTTGTGCATTGCCTCAGTTTTCCTCAATATTTTAGCAAAGTCAGTCAATCTTCTTCAAGGGACATAGTGTCCTAATGGGGAGATACTCTCTAATTCCCTTAACCTGTATGAAATAAACATGCTGCTGTCTTTCTCTTAGTGAGTCCAATTTAGAGGAAGGGTTACTTATAAGTTAACCCTCTAGCTCTAAAATCTCAGTCGTACGCCATGTAATCAATGGCTCAGCTTAGTTCATGATACTCATTCCATGTCACACATTATTGACTCAGTTTAGATCATGATATTCAGTTCATGCATCATATTCCAGACTCAGTTACGTTCTCATATTTTCACCTAGGCATAATTAGTAATAAATTTCAGGCTCATCAGTATGTTCAGTTCATGGTAACAGTCTTTCTTGAACTCATATAGTTTCATGTTCAAATTTCAATACTAAACTTGGTATCCAAATTCATGCTTACGTTCCCATTACAAGCTTGGTACTAAGTACCATTGCCTATTCAGTTATGCATAAATGTATCAGATCAGTTGTATAATCATGCATTAGATTATATGTCAAATATGATATAAATTCATCTTATCAGTCATATTAGCCATGAAATCACATTTTATTCATTCATGTTCAGCTCATGTCCAGCTTATTATTTCCCCTTTCAGTCAGTCTCATTTGAGGACGAATGTTCCTAAGGGGGAGATATTGTAAGACCCCATAAAAATCGCATGTCCAATTTAGATCGTAAAGATCCATGAGAGATTCCAACACTTATAAAAATTTTGTTAAGTGTTCAAGTTCAACACTTAATCTCATTTTAGACCTCTTAACTTTGGAAATTTATTTGACGACCTTCTCGACTCTATTTTTGGATTTTCAAGTTGTGTTACTATTGGGAAAGCTCGTAGTGTATCCTGGGTGAGTTTTAGAATTTTTGGAGTAGCGTAAAGTCATGTTTGGGTGCCCAAAACATAAGCCCCAGGTGATTAGCCCGTGCCGCCTGCTAACTCCAATGCTTGCCCAGTTTTTTTTTTAGCATTTCAGGGTTAACTTCAAATGATCATAACTCCCTGTATATAATAAACTGTGAGAGCTACTATATATCAAATGAAATCTATGAGAGTATTCTTTCCAATACAATTATTTTCATCCAATTTAGGCATTTGAGTAAAAATTTATGATCAATTTACTTCAGCCTATCAGACAGTCAACAGAGGGACAACTGCGTCTTTCTCTCTTTCTTTAGGGGCATTTTGGCCATCTTTCACCCCTATATATACTCCATAACACGGGATTAATGAAATTTGAGACCAAAATGTACTCCTTTTGCTCAATTTATCTCCAAGATTATCAAGAGCAAGTAAGGGTTCAATTGGGGGTTTCAAGATTCAAGCCAATTTCACCGTAAATTTTCACAGAGTCTTAATCTAAGGTATGCATAGTATTCATCCATGGATCCCTTTCATCCATGGAGTTTAAGAATCAAGTTTTAAATCAGGTATTATGAATACTTTGTTGGGGTATGATTATGTTCATGTTGATGGTTGTTGTATGGTTTCAAGTTGGGATCTATATGTATTTTTATGAAGCTATGTTAATGTGTAAGTTGAATTTTATGAACTTAGTTGTTTATGATATCTATATTGTTGGATATTGATCATCAAGTTGTTGATGATGAATGATTCCCAAGTTGAAATCTTTATGTGTTTCTATGAATCTATGATATTATATGAGTTGGAAACATGTAAACTTCGTTGTTCATGATGTAAAATTTTATGATTTCACCTATTCCTAAATTGTGCATGTAAGGTGTTTGATTAAATGTTTAAGAGAAACAAGAAACATGTATTATGTATTATTATAGTGTAAAATATGAATTCATGCCATTGACATTATGCTTGAATGGTTTCCATGCTATTGTTGTACAATGAATATGTTGTTGGAATGCCATGATGTTAGAGTATGAAATCGTGATCTTGATTATATGCATTCCTACCATGTGTAAGTTTATGATATCCATGCACTTCATGAAATTTCCCCTAACTTATTTTATTATGAATGGTTGATATTGATCATGTATTCAAGATTGTCAAGAAGTGTTAGTTTTCTTCTATCGAGTCTTGGGGGTACTTGTACCCAAAAAATATAGTTGTGTTCGTAGAGCCATGTCATGTTTTCACGATATCCACAGTCAAGTCATGTTTTATAGAACTCAGTCAGTCATGTGACTCAGGAAAAATGTAGTAACTCAGTATTCTAAAAAATCTCATGAACTCAGTCAGTCGTAAGTAGTATTCCATCAGTCAATGGAACTCAGTAACTCAGCTCAGTATTCATGTTTAGTGTCTATTTAGATGAGAGTAGGATTCAGCACCGAGCGAACCCAAGGATGTGAATCCACACTGCCAGATTAAGGGTGAGATTCCTAGAAGCAATCCTTGAGTTCTAGAACTATGTAGCCAATATAGGTTGAGATATCAACACTACTAACTTTAGAGTTGATAAGGCGGATACCCGTCGTTCTCTTATGTGGACACTGCCAGATTTAAGGGTCACTCACAGCTTGTCTTTACCCGTGGTACGATATTGGCACCCTTCCAATCAGGGTACAGATTGAACCCTGATTTAGCTATTAAAGCACATTCGAGGAATGTCATTTAGATGAATTCTCCCACAGTTTTAGTTATAGAATCAGGACTGTCAGATATAGTCAACTTCGATACAGTACGAAAATCAGATAGTTCTATCAGATTCAGGACTGTTTGATACAGTCATTCACGTTATCAGTTATATCAGTTATCAGAACTCACTTATTAGTCATGTTACATATCGGTAAATCATGTTATTAGTATTCAGTTTCAGGACTATCAGATACAGTCAATCAGACCAGTTTTTCATAATCAGAACTGTCAGAAACAATCATTCACTTATCAGTAATATAATAATAGTCTCTTAGTATTCCATAATACAGTGTTAGTTCCTCACTTATTAGTGACCCAGATATTAATATAAATAAACTCAATCATTCAGTATCTCAGTATCAGTAAACTTATTTGTCAGCATTCAAACTTAGTAATCAGTATCACTACGAGTTAAGTTACAGTTATTTGTGCATGTATGCATTCTCACGTTCATATCAGTCAGCATTATTTATGCATATAAACCCTGTGCATCTAGCCTACCTCACTCGTATACTCAATACATTCAGTCATACTGATGCATTTGCACTATGGTGTTTTCTTTTAATGTTACACCATAGGTTCAAAGGCTTGAGTTTCAGAGTAGCAGTAGCATTGCAGATTTCAGTAGTCAGTGTCAGCAGTGAGCCCTCTTCATTCGAGGATGATATGATTATTACTTTATTTATCATTTTAGTTTAGTTTTTAGTTGATGGAGTTAGTTGGAGACATGTTCCTTCAACTCCTTATTCAGTATATTTAGAGGCTTTCAAACTACAGCATATCAGATAGGTATTTTAGATTTGTGTTGGTATTGTTATACTATTTTCATATATTATTTTATTAGATGTTTATTCAGATTTGAACCTTATGGCCTTACAGTATTATATTTCTGCATATTTTACAGTATAGTTATTCAGTGCTTAGGTACAGATATCAGTCATGGGTTAGCTTATGGTCCTTCGGGGTCATAGGCACCGTGTAGCGTTCCGGTTCAGAAAATTGGGGCATACCATTTGTAGGGCTCAAAAGGAGCTTTATTTTCTAATATCGAACTGCAAGATTGCTGAAAATATAATTGACAATTTTATCTATATGTAGTTTTTTTAGACAAAAATAACCTTCACTATCGTTAGGTTGACTGCTACTTTGATCTTAATTTGTCCTCAATTTGAACCATCAAACCATTGAACAAAATGATCTGATACCACTTCCTGGTTCGACACTATCAGGGTGCCATGCGAAAGCTATTAGTTTACAAATCATAGTTGTGATAATTCAAATGATAAAGAAAAATATGCTAAAAACATATTATGGATATAATTTGGTCAATTTACCTACATATTAAAAACTAATTCAAAAAGTATAAAAATTTATTGAAAAATAATTTTCTCTAAAAAAAACTCTTTAATGAATTACATTGTGAATGTTAGAATGTTATGGTTTGAGAAGATCGGAATTCTACTTATAGAGGTCCAAAAAGTTTCTTCAACAAAAAAAGTTAGTCAAATATGGAAGAGAGGTTTTTTAAGGAAAAGTAAAAAATAATTAAGGTATTACTTTTATTTTTTAATAGAAAATTCATAATCAAATTTGGTAAGAAAATTAGGGCAAAACCCTAACAAATCTCTCTTTTTTGGCTTGATTTTCTTTGCAAAACTTGATTCGCGTTCGTAACATGCATTATCTTCGTTCATCACAAAATCTCCATATCTTTTGTTTGGCTCATTTAAAAATGGTGTCATTTTGGTTAAAAATATATTATCCCTTTTGGGTTTAAAATTTGACGACCTTTTTTAAGGTTAAAAAGGAGCTTTATTTTTAAATATGTAACTGCAAGATTGATGAAAGTATGATTGACAATCATCTCCAAATGTAGTTTTTTTGGATAAATAATAACCTCATTATCGTCAAGTTGGCTACAAATTTGATCCTAATTTTTTTCTTCATTTGAACCATCTAACAATTAACCATAGTCTCTGATACTACTAATTGTGTTTGAAATCATCAGGGCGTCAAACAGATGCTATTAGTTGTAAACCATAAATGAAACAATTCAGACGACAAAAGAAATATGCTAAAGAGCATATTATGGATATAATTTGGCCAATAGACCTACATATTTAAGACTAATTCACAAAATATAAAAACTTATTGGAAAAAAAATCTTCCTCTAAATTTTTTTTTAAGTACTACATTGTAGATGCTATTGTGTTATGATTTGAGAAGAGGTATATTCTATTTACAGAGGTCTGAAAGCTTTCTTTCAAGAAAGACGTTAGCAAAAAATAGAAGAGATTTATATTTTTTAGGAAAAACAAATAATTGCGTTATTACTTTTATTCTTACTTCAATCAAAAATTGATACTCAAATTTAGTAAGAATATCAGGGAAAAACCCCTCTCAGTTCTCTCCTTTTTTACTTGATTTTCTTCACAAAACTTGATCTTCCTTCTTCACATGCATTATATTTGTTTTTTCACATAGTTTTCATATGTGTTGTTTGGAATGATAAAAAAATGTAGCCCTTTTGGTTAAAAATATATGAGAACTATTGGGTTAAGAATATTAGAGATTCTTTGCAAGGTAAAAAATGTGCTTTATTTTTAAATATGTCACAACATGATTTTTAAAAATATGATTAACAATAATCTCCGCATGTAGTTTCTTTTGGACAAAAAATAGCATTCATTGTCGTCAAGTTGGATGGAACTTTGATCTTAATTTATCCAATTTGGATCATCATACCATTGAGCCACGGGCTCTGATACAACTTATTGAGTTGGAAATCATCAGAGCATCATGCGGAAGCTATTTGTTTGCAAGACATATATGCGAAAATTCATACCACAAAAAATATGCTAAAGATCATACTATTGATATAATTTGTCAATTATCCTACATTTTAAAAATTAATTCAAAAAATATAAAAACTTATTTGGACAAAATCTCTCTTCAAACAAAACTCTTTAAAGGACTAAATTGTGGATGTTATTGTGTTATTGTATGAGAAGAGAGATATTCTATTTATAGATGTCCAAAAGTTTTCCTTTAAGAAAGAGGCTAGCAAAATATGGAAGAAAATTATTTTTTTTTCTTTTAGGAAAAGTAAAAGTAATTATGTTGTCACTTTTATTTTTCTTCAATATATAATTAGTGCTAAAATTTGGTAAGTAAATTAAGACAAAAAATCTGGCAATATGTTCATCATAGAATTTTTTTTCTATTTCATGTACTATTGATTTTTCTTTCCATTTTACCTCTAGAGGGCAAATAGAGTTGTCCAACAAGTATCTAATCAATAAAGTATATTTGCTGGCTATAAGTTTTCTGAAATTTTCACATCAATAGGTGTATTCAAATAAAGTATTCCTAAAATATATGCATATTCTTCATAGCTGAAGGTATGAAGATTCGAGTTAGCTCTGTGCCAAATCGAAAGAATAATTGTCATAATTTGAATTTTTATTAAATAATTGAGGGTTCATTTAATAATCTTGTATTTTCTTTTGCTCCAAGATTGGCGATTTAACGATGATATCTTACTGGTTCCCACTTAAGTGAGATTACTCAGAATGCAACCACTATTAAAATTTAATTCCCTCCGTACCCACTTAATTTTTTTTCATTTATTTTCAAGAGTTAAGGTGTGGAAAATAAAAAAAAGTGGGGTATATTTGTGGGGTCATTGTCCTTTTCAACATTTTCAAAAGTTGTGCCCAAATTTTAACTTCTTTAGAAAATACACTCGGGCCTCTTACTATTTCCTTAAAATAAACTTCAACAATTTCTCACTCCACCTCTTTTCCTTTCTTTTTGCTTTAAACACTAAAGATATTCATTTAATTTTATCATAACCTGGTTTATGATTCATGATCGCACCTCCTTTATCCCACCATTAAGTAAGTCAAACTTTATTTTGGAGCTCTAAATAATGGGCTAATTTGATAGAAAAGGCGTGAAAGTCAAAAATTTGCAAGTAAATACTTACATTAATAATAAGGGAATAATAATAGTCAAAAAGAAAGACAAGATCACTAATAATCCCATGATCTAGAAGTATTAGCACAAGAACTACTCACAAAAAGTAACATAAGTATTGAATTAGCCAAATAGAAATTTGTCTCAAATAAAAGGACTAGACATATATAATCGAAGGAAAAAGGAGAAACTCTGACTCTAGGAGATTACCCTATCTCCGAACTCAACTCAGCACGATCTCAATGTCAAAGGTGGCCACTAATACTCGGATCTTCACCAAAAGGTACAGAAGTATAGTACGAGTACTAAGCTAAATCATGATATAAGTACGATAATATGCAAGATAAATAAGCTAAGTCAAAGTAAAAGGTAAAATTAGAAATAGCACTCCAATACTGTAAATAAATAAGCAAAATAAATATAACATGGAATAAAGCCTAAATAATGCTACAAGAGTGTCCTCCATAAGACAGTAAGTGTGGAAAAGTAAAAACACAATGTAGGACTCCGCAAGCTCGTCGGGTACACAAAGAAAGTAAATAATTGAAACACCCTGGTTTTTGTACCTTAGAAAACTTCCTGGAATTATGATCTCTGGAACTAATATAAGTCATGGGTATAAGCAGTATGTTGGGGTATGGATGGTATGGTCTAGTTGTATGCTGACCAGTATTATTTGGTTGGATGAATTTCGGTAACTAAAACGGGTACGACTTGGTGGTATGAGTTTTATGGTTGGATATGGATCATTTGGTTTCTTAACTTAACCTTAGACTTTGTAACCTAGGTTTGATCTGAGTACGAGTGGCTCACCATGAGCTGTAAGTATGGATATGAGTCGTATCCAAGACCCGTATGATGGATAATGTTCAAACTATGTGGTTCTATCTTGCCAGGGATATGGATGAAGGGTACGGATCGTATGTTATTGATATAACTTGGGTAGAATGAGTCATACACTGGACAATGTTGGGTCCAAGGGTTAAGGCTTAGGATAAGAGTGGTGGGTACCACTCGTATGAAGGGTATGACTTGTGAGGGTCAATCATACCCCTGTGAATGGACTTTGTACAACTTAAGTGAGGGTATTCTAAATATTTCCTCACTTATACTAATAAGGTCCCACTACTTCTAACTCACTTGGGAGGCTATTTACCATATTATTCATTCATTAACACTTAGAAACTTCTCTTAAAAACTCTATAATTCTCTCAAAAGCTATTGGGCAAGGAAGCTAGGGTTTCAACTAGAGAAATTTGGGGACCTTGTTGATGGTTTTCCTCCATCTACTTTATCAATTAAGGCATGTTCTCTTCCCTCATTGTTATTTCCAATTAAAGGCATGATTTTATACAATGTTTATTATGATTTCATTATTGTATGATTTTGGTTTTTCAAGTGTGATTTGGGATTTATAGTTATAAATGCTTTTTATGGTTTTTCCATGTTTTAATTATTCTTTTATATGCATTAATGGGGGTTTTGGATAATTGGTTGCATGGGAATGGTTCTTTGGTAATGGACTTTAGTTTTGGAAATACTATGCCCCCAATGTGTTTGATAAAATGCCTATAATAATGTTTTCACTATAATATTAGTTTTTTAATGGAACTTATGCATGGTTTAAACTTGGTTATGGAACCCTAAATTATGTGAATGGTTTTTAATGGCCTGGAAAGGCCTTGGTGGCCATGGTTTTGGTTAATTGGAAGTCATGAAAGGTACTTGGAATTCTTTAAACCGATATATAGTTGGCTATGGACAAAACTTGTAAGTTATTAGTGGTATGAAGATAGCACTATTAATGGCCTTCGTTAATAAATGGTTAATGGATTGGTTGGTTTCTTGGTAATGGTTTTAAATGTGCAATAATGGTGGAGTGTGTATCAAAGTCATGAAAGGTGGAGGTCCCAAGGGGGACCAAAACTTGAAACTCATATTTTTTGATGCGAGGTTGGTCTTGGTGATCGTGTGCATGATGTCACACTATATTTTGGGGGATGTACTAGTCATCCTAGGTTTTCTTTCCTAGTCATTCAGCTTTACGCACTGGGGCCCTTTCGGTAGGGGGAGATAAACCCATGGGTGGTTCATGATGACAAAGCTATACAGACCAGGTAAAGGTTTTAATGGTATGCTAAACTCGGTTCCCTTTCTCGGCATAGTTATATATATCTATGGTTGTGTGCAGATGGATGGTTTTACTTTGTCTTATAAATTATATTATTTTATCATTTTCCCGAGTTTATGCTAGTGATCACACGCTAACCCATCTTCTAGCGACTGTATACCCATGCTATGCAAGAACTGACCATTCTACTCATCGTACATAGTAGTTGACTCGGGGACAGATGTTGAGTTAAAGTGGTGATCTTCTATCTTTCTAAAAGACTACATTTCATATTATAGACATTTTTAGACATTTTGGTTTATTTTTGAATATTTGTTTTGGCTATGATTCGAGGCATATCCTAACCAGGTATCTTACTCTTTTGGTTAGAGGCTATATGGTACCACTATGGGTTGTAATGAGCGGGATCAGTATTAGTGTCAGCCTTAATATTGGCAATGGAATTAAGGCTGACTGACATCATTGGACATAATTTCTTACTATTCTATCGTATTTTATTTTGGGATTAATCATATTATGTTTTGGAAATTATTTGGTTATGTCCTGGTTTATGGCCCTTGTTTTGGTATTGGTTTGGTTTGGTATGGTGGGACGGTTGATATGGGATGGTTGAGCTCAGTTGGGTCGATCACGTTTATGATCGTATCCCAGAGTCTTCATGTGATTTGTTACACTATCTTGTTATATACTAAAAATTCAACCAACTCAGGGCAGGCGGTTGGAGGTTGGGTTGGTAACTGGGGTGGTCTCCGGTCTCGGTCATACTTGGGATGCCCATTATGATAAGGCCCTCGATCGGGTCGTGTCAATTTAGTATTAGATTTAGGTTCATGGTCAATCTGGAGTCCAAAAATCTGTGTTGAGTAGAGTCTCTTTAAGAGGCGTGTAGCACGCTACACTTATAAAAGAGAGGCTACATGACATTTAGGAATATTTCACTTTCTTGGTATTATATTTTCAAGCTTGGAGTCTGAGTCCTGGAATTCTTATTTAATCCTTCATTGTTCACTTTTCAGATCATGCCTCGATGATCTGGAACACAAGGAAACTCTCTAGTCCTATCTGTGGGCAATGTTGATAGGGTACGTCCTACGTCTGGAGTTCATGTTTGATCTCAGAGTCCTATCCCTAGTAGTTTTGGAGTTTTTCTAGTTGTTACTGGTCTTCCTTAAGGTGAGGTGACTAATGCATAATTTTTCCCGTCTATTCACGTGATTGCTCAATTGGTTGCTGCTAAGGCTAAGCGAGATACGTCTGGTGGGTTATCTGCTGAGGCCACAAGGGTTAGTTAGTTTTTAAAACTGAACCCTTCTATTTTTTCTGGTGTGAAGGTAGAAGAGGATCGTCAGGGTTTCTTAGATGAAATGGATAGGATATTCAGGGTGATACAGAAAACTAATGTGGAAGGTGTAAACTTTGCAGCTGATTAGCCCAAGGATGTTGCGTACCAATGGTACGCAGAGTGGGATGGAGATAGAGGAGATATGGAGGAGGAGTTATTACAGGATGCTTTTTCTGGAGATTTTTTGGATCTTTTCTTTCCTCTAGAGCTATGAAAAAAAAAAATGGAGGAGTATGTGAATCTTAAGCAAGGGATAATATCAGTGAAGGAATATGCCTTGAAGTTTCATCATCTCTAAAGGTATGCTCCTGATTTGGTGTCTGACATGAGAGCGAGAATGAGAAAGTTAGCTTTGGGGTTGAATCGGGGCTTGATCTTGGTAAGCAAGACTGTCTTACTGATAAAGATATGGACATTTCTAGGTTGATTATTCATATGCAGTAGGTAGAGCATAAGAAGAGAAAATAGGTAGAGTTAGGAGATCGACAGGGTAAGAGGAGTAGGTTTTCTGATCAGGGAGGTTCTCTGTTTTAAGGTGGTCGGGATGGCGGCAAATGGTAAAAAAAAGTGGGGGAGTTTTGGATCCTTCTCTACTACTAGTGATCCTTACTCGAAGAAGTCGGGTGGTAGGCGTCATCAGGGTGGTGATAATTTTTAGGCACCGGTTGCCTAATCTCAGGTGAGTGAGGGCCAGTCGGTTTCTTTATGCCCTCCTTGTTGGTTCTATGGTCGTCCTCATCGGGGTTATTATGATAAAAGGAGGGAAAATGCTTCAAGTGCGGCATGGCCATTGGATCAGGGATTGTGCAGTTAATAAGGTTGCTATAGGAGAAAATAAGGTACCAGTGGCTTCATCTTCTGCTCTTGCACCTCGTCGTGCCGTGTCTACTTTCATTACTACTCTTGGTTTTAGTGTTAGCCAAAATAGGTTGTATACTTTGGCATTCCGACAGGAATCTGAGGCATAGCCTGATATTGTTACTGGTACGTTACAACTCTTTTCTTATGACGTGTATTGTCTACTTGATCTAGGATCCACTTTTTCTTATGTGACCCCATTTTTGTATGTATGTATTGGTTTTGATCCTGAAGTTATTTTAGATACGTTTTTTGTTTCTACCTCAGTAGGTGACTCAGTTATTGCTAAGAGATTCTATGGGGTGGGGGGTATCTGTTGGTGGTAGGCAGACTTTGGTGGATTTTTCTAAACTTTATATGGTGGATTTTGATGTTATTCTGGGGATAGATTGGTTACACTCTTGTTACGCGTTCTTGGATTGTCGGACCCATAAGGTTGTCTTTAGGTTTCCTAGTGAACTGGCTATAAAGTGGGAGGGTGGTTCCTTAGCTCCTAGGGGGAGGTTTATTTCTTATCATAGAGCTCGGAGGTTAATCTCTAAAGGTTGTCTTTATCATTTAGTCTGGGTTAAAGATTCTAACTCAAAAGGTGTAATGCCCTACACTTCTCCTAGTTCAAATTCATATCAAGAACATAAAAGATCTTTCTTCAAAGGTAAATATATTTTATTCCATGTGAAATTTTTAAGATTTTGACTTTTATGACGAGGGAAATCGAATAAGATTTCCATCGATACCAAATTCGTCCAAATCCGACACTCGGACAAAGAGTAAGAGCCATTTTAGTGAGACAATGTACCGCCTGGTACTTCAGCGCATCGCGGAGCCAGCAAAAATGGCAATTGTCAAAATCTAGTAAGCCTCTACGATTCCACTACATCACGGTATCGTTCCATTTTGCAACCAAGGTGGCAATGCGATTTCCACCATGTCGCACCAAGGCCCAGTTTCCCAATTGTCCAATTTCATGTAAGCTGGCGCGATTATGGCGCGTTGCGCCAACATGTAAAACCAGGATTTTTTCAAATCTAAATTTTAATTCCAATGTCAAAGCGGTCATTTTTCTGCCCCTATATATACTCTTTAACATGAGATTCAGTCACATTAAACCCAAAAATTTTTGTTTTCTCTCAATTTTACTCAAGAACAAGAGCTAGGATTTCAAAATCAAGACGTCAATCATCAAAGGTTTCACCATTAATCTTCCAAGGATCAAGTAGTAAGGTATGCGGATGTTGATTCTTGGGTTCCTTCCACCCAAGAAGTTCAAGAATCCTTTTCTAAATTTAAATATCTTATATTTATGAGTTTTCATGATTCATGTGAATTGAAATTGAAGTTCATGTTATTATTGAGTTTTAACTCATGTTTTGTTTACAAAGTTTCAAGCTTTGATCCTAGTATGTGATATTGATGTGATGTTCATGATAAACCCTCTTCAAGTTGCATGTTAGGTGATGTGTTTATGTCAATTAAGTGTAGAAATTGTGAATAATCAAAGCATGCTCCCCATATGTTCGATAAAATTCTTATGTGAAGTAATTAGAGCCATTATAGCATTTTGACTAGAAATCCTCAATTGTGTGTAAATTCATGCATGCCAAGTGTTTGTTGAAAATCCTTATTGAATGAATTGTGACATGTTAGCATGAAATTCCCCAATTATGTGCTCTTCAATACATGTAAAATGTCTATTGTAAGACCTTGTTGAATGGAGTATGAGCCAGTAGCATGTCTCCTTTCACTATTACACGTTTATGATTTCTCAGTGCTTGAAGAGATGCTTTAATGGTTGTAATGGTTAATGAAAGTCCATGGTCATGATTATGTAAGAATGTTATGTTTTGCTTTTTTATTATCGAGTCTTGGGGGTATTTATACTCGACAAATTAGCTCCTGTCTAGAACCATGTCAGTTTTCACGATAGTCTCAGTCAAGCCACGATCCTTAGAACTCAGTCAGTTACAGAATTCAGTACTCTCAAATAGTTACAAAACTTAAGAAATCTCAATAATCCAAGTATCATTAGCATTCCTGCTTAGTTCAGTACTCAGCTCAGATCTTAGTAGTATTCAAGAATTCAGTTCATCCCTCAGTAACATTCAAGTAATCAATTCACAACTCAGTATCATTCAAGCAGATAACGAGATCCAGTAGTGTTCCATCAGTCTTCAGAACTTAGTAAACTCATATTAACTCAGTTGATCAGTATGATCAGTAACAAATTCAGCTCAGTCTAGTACACCTAATGAAAAATAATCAGCTAAGAGTTTTTCAGTTAGGAGTAGGATTTAGCACTGAGCGAACCTAGGGATGGCGAATCACCCGTTATATAGGACTGAGATCCCTAGGATCAATCCCTAAGTTCCAGAACTACGTAGCCAGCGTAGGTATGAGATGTCACCCTTTAGATAGGACTGACATACTCAGGGATAACCTGTTAGTATGTTATATATATAGGACTGATCCCAGGTGTCACCCACTAGATAGGACTGACTCCACAAGAGAGGTCTTTGCCCATGGCACGGTACTGACACCTTTCCAACTAGGGTTACAGATTGGACCCCGACTTTGCTAGAAGGGACATGTCGGTTAGATAACTACTTCCCACAGTCTCAGTCTTAGAATTAGTCTCAGTAAAGAAAATCAGTCCAGTTGTATAGAGTAAGGACTCTCAATTACGGTCAATCATTATGACTATCAATAGACTCAGAGATCACCCGCTAGATAGAACAGTCTCAGATTTAGTTAATCAGCTTCAGTATCATCAGATTCAGAGATCACCTGCTAGATAGGACTGGTCTTAGATTATGTCAAATCATATTCATTATAAGTATATACAGAGATCATTTGCTAGATAGAACTGGTCTCAAATTCCGTTAAGTACTCTCATTATTAGTAGATTCAAAGATCACTCGCTAGATAGGACTGATCTCATATTTCTGTCGAACATTCCCATTATCATAAGATTCAGAGATCACCCGCTAGATAGGACTGATCTCAACTTCAGTACTCAGTTATTCATATTAGAAGATTTAGTTATTCAGTATCTCAGAATTTGTAGTGAGTTCAGACGTCAGTAAAGCAGTATTCGAGTCTCAGTATTCAGAGTCATGATGATTTTAGTTATGGTTTGTGCATTCATGTGTATGTCCTTATTCTATACTCTCATGATTATTCAGTTAAGTAATTGTTGATGCATAAGCCCTTGCATTTATCCTTACCTCATCTTTCATACTAAGTACATTCCCACGTACTGGCGCATTTATGCTATGGTGTTTAACTTTACACCATAGGTTCAAAAGTATGAGATCTAGAGCACCCTTAACAGCTCAGTTTCAGTCAGCAACAGTAGACCTAGTAGTGAGTCCTCATCATTCGAGAATAGTTCTTATTTCATTTTATTACTAGTTTAAGTATTTCAATAGTTGGATGTAGTTGGGGACATGTCTCATCAACTTCTTATTCAGATAATTTAGAGGCTTTCAGACTATAGAGTTTTTAGACTAGTTGTTTAGACAGATGTTTAGTTTTGATATTATTAAACTTTATTCAGATGTATTTTAAGTATTTAAACCTTATGGACAGTTTCCACCTATTTTCTGCATTTATTTCAGTTTATTATACAGTGCTCAGTTATACATATCAGAAGAGGTTAGCTTGTGGTCCCTCAGGGTCATGAGCACCGTATGGCATGCTGATTCCAGAAAATTGGGGCGTTACAAACTTGGTATCAGAGCCTAAGATTCGATAATGTCCTAGGAAGTCTGAAAGTTGCATCTAGTAGAGTCTTGTGCATAGGTGTCTTACGTGCCATATTTATGTAAAGAGTCTATGAGATGTTCTAAGAATAGTTTCCCCACTTTCAATATTCATGTCGTGCCAGTGAGCATAAGCTTAAAGTTAACTCTTAGTTTAACCCTTTTCTATTCCAATTTCAGACCATGCCTCCCAAGAAGAGAACTAGAAAGCAGTCAGCTCCTCAACCTGTAGATCAGTTGATTGAGAATATGTCACACGTAGAGTTCTTGGCAGCTTTTAGGTGCTAGACCAAGTTGTGACAATTACTATTTAGGATAACCATCAGGATGCCACCCCACCTCAATAAGATAAGGTTTCAGCCGCAGCCAGGATTAGAGATTTATGAAAATGAAACCGCTAGAGTTCTTTAGGTCAGTAGCAGGTAAGGACCCACAGCTTTATCTTGAAGAGGTGAAGAACCAGATTATACATGTGTCTAAGGAAGAGAGTATAAAATTAGCATCCTATAGGTTGCAAGATATCGCTCATGATTGGGTTATAGCGTAGAAGAAGAGTAGAGAAGATGATGCAACTCCTATGACTTGACAGGAGTTTCAAGATGCCTTTCTATATAAGTTTTTCCCATTAAAAAATGAGAGAAGGTAAGGTAGAAGAGTTTATGAACTTAAGGCAAGACTCCATGATAGTGAAGAAGTATTGTCTTATGTTCAACCAGTTAGCTAAGTATGCTCCCGATTTGATAGCTGACCCTAGAGCGAGTATGTGTAAGTTTGTGACTGGTGTGTCCGAGATGGTGTCGAAAGAGTGTAGGACTACTATGCTCAATAGAGATATGGACCTTGCTAGACTAATAATGTATGCACAGCAGATTGAGGCCGATAACACAAAATAAAGAGAGAGAGTGAGTAAGAAAGCTAGAATAGGTAGTCATAGTTTCTCTTAGGTAGATTCACAGGGTGGTAACCATTCTCACCATAGTCAGACGTTTTCAGTCCTATCACCATCCTCAGCTAGTGTACCTACACCAAACTCTAGGGATGTAGTCATAATGGAGCGCCAGGCTCCAAAGCCAAGAGTAGTGCTAGTGGTGTTCGAACCTATCCACTTTGTGAAGAATGTGGCAAGAATCACCTAGGTGCATGTAGAGCCAATAGAGATGTGTGGTTTGGGTGTGGTAAGCCAGGATACAGGATGCGAGAGTGTAGAGTGCTAGCTCAAAGGGGTAAATATTTGCACCAACAAGGCACCAATATTGGTCAGTGTCAGAATAGACTTTATGTACTCCAGACCTGCCATGATCCAAAAAGGTTCCCTAACATAGATTCAGGTATGCTATAAGTCCTTTATATCCATGATATGCATTATTATATCCCTTGCTCCCATTTGAGCTTATGTTTCAGCATGAGTCAGTTAGTAACGCTAATAAGTTAGTTTAGCAGTCAGACAGTCAGATTCATATAGTTTGTTTTCTCATCTTTTTATCTATTCATACTATCCAAAATCTCAAGGAAATATAACTACTCCAAGGTGGAAAGTCTTAGTAGTTGTAAGATAAGTTCAGTTCAGGAGTCATGCATTAGTTTCAGCTCTTCGAGGTTCAGTTATGATCCAGTTCGTAGGTGTCTTATGCATTATGTCAGTATTTCGGTAAAGTAAGCATTCTTAAAGAGAAATAGTGTCCCAAGGGGGAGATACCCCATGATTCCCAGATGTTTTCAATTATTTAAACCCATTCAGTTACATGTTCAGATGTTTGTCACAAAGCTAGGATCCGTTATAATTGTATAATCAGTCAAGCATTCAAAAGTCTGTTCAGTCTAATATTCATGCATTAAATATGCATGTTCAGTAAAAAAGCTCATCTTATCAGTGTATTCATTCATGAATTCATGAGAACAAATCATTCATGAATCTATCAATCTGATATGCATGTCCATTATGAGAACTCAGTTTATGAGTAGCTTTAGTCGTGTATTCCATGCATCAGATATGTATGTCTGGTATAAGAATTCAACCTGTCAGTAGTTTTAGTTACATAGTCATGTTTCACATGCTCATGTCTAGCAAGTAAGTTCAACCTGCTAATATTCTTAGCTTAGTTAGTCTCATTCGAGGATGAATGTTCCCAAGAGGGAGATATTATAATAACCCATACTTTTCCTAGTTCAAATTTATCTCTAGAACATCAAAAATCTTTATCTAAAGGTGAATATATTTTATTCCATGTGAAATTTTTAAAATTTCTACTTCTATCATGAGGGAAATCAAATAATCTTTTCGTCGATACCAAATTCGCCCAAATCCAACAATCGGGCAAAGAGTTAGAGCTATTTTAGTGAGACAGTATACCACCTGGTACTTCAGCACATTGCGGAGCTAGCCAAAATAGCAATCATAAAAATCCAATGAGCCTTAGTGATTCCACCGCGTTGTGGTATCTTTCTAGTTTGCAACTAAGGTGGCAATGTGATTTTCACCACATATCACCAAGGCCCGATTTCCTAATTGTCCAATTTCTAGTAAGCTGGCGTGATTATGGTGCATCGCGCCAGCATGTAAAAATGAGATTTTCTCAAATCCGAATTTAATTTTAAGGGCAAAATGGTCATTTTTCTTCCCCTATATATACTCCTTAAAATGAGATTCAGCCACATTAAACCCAAATATTGTTGTTTTCTCTCAATTTTACTCAAGAAAAAGAGCTAGGGTTCTAAAATCAAGACCCCAATCATCAAAGGTTTCACCATTAATCTTTCGAGGATCAAGTAGTAAGGTATGCGGATGTTGATTCTTGGGTTCCTTCCACCCAAGAAGTTCAATAATCCTTTTCTAAACTCAAAGAACTTATATTTATGAATTTTCATGATTCGTGTGAATTGAAATTGAAGTTCATGTTATTATTGAGTTTTAATTAATGTTTTTGTACAATGTTTCAAGCTTTGATCCTAGTGTGAGATATTCATGTGATGTTCATTATAAACCCTCTTCAAGTTATATGTTATGTGATGTGTTTATGTCAATTAAGTGTCGAAATTGTGAATAACCAAAGCATGCTCCCCATATGTTCGATAAAATGCTTATGTGAAGGAATTAGTGCCATTATAGCATGTTGACTAGAAATCCCCAATTGTGTGTAAGTTCATCCATGCCAAGTGTTTGTTAAAAAGCCTTAGTGAATGAATTGTGATATGTTAGCATGAAATTCCCCAAATATGTGCTCTTCAATGCATGTAAAATGACTATTGTAAGACCTTGTTGAATGGAGTATGAGCCAGTAGCATGTCTCCCTATACTATTAAATGTTTTTTATTTCCAAGTGCTTGAAAAGATGCTTTAATGATTGTAATGGTGAATGGAAGTCCATGGTCATGATTATTTAAGATGGTTACGCTTTACTTTTATGTTATCGAGTCCTGCGGGTATTTATACTCGACAAATTAGCTGTTGTCTAGAGCCATGTCAGTTTTCATGATAGTCTCTGTCAAGCCACAATCCTTAGAACTCAGTCAGTTACAAAATTCAGTACTCTCAGAAAGTTATAGAACTTAAGAAATCTCAGTAATCCAAGTATCATTAGCATTCCAGTTTCAGTTCAGTACTTAGCTCAGATCTTAGTATTATTCAAGAATTCAGTTCATACCTCAATAACATTTAAGTAATCAATTCCGAACTCAGTATCATTCAGTCAGATAACGAGATCCAGTAGTGTTCCATCAGTCTTCGAAACCATGTGAACACAGCTTAACTTAGTTGATCAGTATGATCAGTAATAGATTCAGCTCAATCTACTACACCTGAAGAAATAGAATTAGCTAAGAGTTTTTTTAGTTCGGAGTAGGATTTAGCACTAAGCGAACCTACGGATGGGGACTCACCCGTTAGATAGAATTGAGATCCCTAGGAGAAATCCCTAAGTTCCAGAACTACGTATCCACCATAGGTATAAGATGTCATTCGTTAGATAGGACTGACATACTCAGGGATCACCCATTAGTATATTATATATATATTGAACTGATCACAGGGGTCACCCGCTAGATAGGACTTACTCCATAAGAGAGGTCATTACCCATGTTATGGTACTGACACCCTTCTAACTGGGGTTACAGGTTGGACCCCGACTTAGCTAGAAGGGGAATATCAGTTAGATGACTGTTTCCCATAGTCTCAGTTTCAAAATCAGTATCAATAAAGGAACTCAGTTTAGTAGTATAGAGTAAGGACTGTCAGATACAGTCAATCATTATAATTATCAATAGACTCAGAGATCACCCGTTAGATATGACTGATCTCTTATTTGAGTCGAGCATTTCTATTATCACTGGATTTAGAGATCACCCGCTAGATAGGACTAATCTAAACTTTAGTACTCAGTTATCAATATTTGAAGATTCAGTTATTCAGTATCTCAGAATTTATAGTGAGTTCAAACGTTAGTAAAGTAGTATTTAAGTCTTAGTATTCAGAGTCACGATGATTTCTATTATGGTTGGTGTATTTATGCGTATATCCTCATTCAGTACTCTCATGATTATTCAGTTAAGTAATTGTTCATGCATAATCCCTTGCATTTAGCCTTACCTCATCTTGAATACTCAGTACATTCCCACGTATTGACGCATTTGTGCTATGGTATTTTACTTTACACTATAGGTTCAGAAGTACGAGATCCAGAGCACCCTTAGCAGCTCAGTTCCAGTCAGCAGTAGTAGACCTAACAGTGAGTCCTCATTATTCGAGGATGGTTCTTATTTTATTTTGTTACCAGTTTTTGTATTTTAGAAGTTGGAGTTAGCTGGGGATATATCCCATCAACTTCTTATTCAGACAGTTTAGAGGCTTTCAGACTATAGATTTTTCATACTAGTTGTTCGAACAGATGTTTAGATTTTATATTATTAAACTTTATTCAGATGTATTTTAAGTAGTTGAACTTTATGGAAAGTTTCTGCCTATTTTTTGCATTTATTTCAGTATATTATGCAGTGCTTAGTTACAGATATCAGAAGGGGTTAGCTTGTGGTCCCTCGGGGTCATGAACACCGCGTGGCGTGATAGTTCAATAAAATTGGGGCGTTATAAAATTTTATTGTATTTATTTAGCTTTGATAGTAAATGAGTTTTCTGAGGTCTTTCTGGATAATTCTCTTGGTGTTCCTCCTGATTGGAAAATCACCTTTGGTATTGATCTAGTTTTAGAAACTCATCCAATTTCTATTCCTCCATATAGAATGGCTCCAGATGAGTTGACAGAACTCAAGGAATATCTTAAGGACCTTCTGAATAAGTGGTTTATCCATCGTAGTGTTTCCCCATGGGGTACACCAGTGTTTTTCGTATGTAATAAGGATGGTTCGCTTCAGATTTGCATTAACTATAGGAATTTGAATAAGGTGATGATTAAGAATAAGTAACCTCTCCTAAGAATAGATAATTTATTTGATCAGTTGCAAGGTGCCAAGTTATTTTCTAAGATAGATCGTCGGTCTGGGTGTCATAAACTTAAAGATTAGAGAGGAGGATATCCCTAAGATGGCTTCTCGTACTCGGTATGGGTACTTTGAATTCTTGGTTATGTTAGTTGGATTGAATAGTGCCCTAACGATATTTATGGATTTGATGAATAGGGTTTTCAAGTAGTTCTTGAATCACTTCATCACTAAGTATATTGATGACATTCTAGTTTATTCCAAAAGTGAGGTAGATCATGCTAATTACCTCCGTGTGGTATTGTAGACCTTGAAGAAACAACAGTTGTATGCCAAGTTCTCCAAGTGTGGGTTTTGGTTGAATGTTATGACTTTCTTTGGTCATATTATTTCTAGTGAGGGGATTATAGTAGACCCGTTAAAAGGTGTTGTGGTTAAGAGGTGGGCTAGACCCACGACTCCAACTGACATCCCAAGTTTCTTAGGCTTTTCTGGGTATTATAGGTGGTTTGTGGAAGGCTTTTCATCAATTTTTGCTGCTTTGACTAAGTTGACTCAGAAAAAGGTTAAGAATTCTTGTTTGGATGCTTATGAAGGGAGTTTTGAGAAGTTGAAAGACATGCTGACTTTGGCTTCAATTCTGGCTTTGCCAGAAGGAAATAAATGGTTTTTGATCTATTGTGATATATCTCAGGTGGTCCTGGTTGTGTGCTAATGCAGGATGGGAAGGTAATTACCTATGCTTCCAAGCAGTTGAAGGTACATGAGAGGAATTATCCTACTTATGATTCATAGCCATTAGTGGTGGTTTTTGCCTTGAAAATATGGAGACATTATTTGTATAGTGTACATGTGAACATCTTTTCTGATAATAAGAGTCTACAGTATGTGTTCACTCAGAAGAAGCTCAATCTAAGGAAGAGGAGATAGTGGAACTTCTCAAGGACTATGATATGAGTCTTTACTATCACCTAGGTAAAGCTACCGTGGTTGTTGATGCTCTTAGTAGGTTATCCATGGGGAGGTAAGCTCATATGAAGGAAGGAAAGCGGGAATTGGTGAAGGATATTCACCATTTGACAAATCTATGAGTTCTCCTCTTGGACTCCAAGTGTAAAGGTGTAATGGTATAAGAAGTAGTTCGGTCTTCTATGGTGCAGAGATTAAGAAGAAGCAAGCGCTAGATCCTATGTTGATTAAAATTATGAGCGATGTGGTTATACATAAGGTAATGATGTTTGAGTACTATTTTTCATCCACAGATGGATGGACAAGCAGAGAGAACTATTCATATGTTGGAGGATATTTTTTAGGCTTGTGTGATTGATTATGGTGGCAATTAGGTTGAGCATCTACCTTTGGTAGAGTTTTCTTACAACAATAGCTATCATTCTAGTATTAGTATGGCTCCTTTTGAGGCATTGTATGGCGGGATGAGTAGATCTCCTATTTATTGGTTTGAGCTTAGGGAGGCAGATATGTTTGGTCCCGACATGGTTTACCAGGCTATGGAGAGGTGGAGGGGATTTGGGATAGGCTTAAAGCTGCCGAAAGTTACCAAAATTCCTACATAGATATTAGGTATAGAGACTTGGAGAGTGAGGTTGGGGATAAGGTATTCCTTAAGGTATCTCCCATGAAGAGAGTAGTTCGGTTTGGTTAAAAGAAAAGCTCAATTCCTGGTATATTAGTCCGTATGTGGTTTTGCGGAGCGTTGGAAATGTTTCTTACGAATGGGAGTTTCCTTATAGATTAATATTGGTTCATCCGGTATTTCATGTGTCCATGTTGAGGAAGTGACTTGGTGATCCTTCTTCAATTATTCCATTAGAGAGGTTGGGTATCTCAGACTCTCTATCTTATGAAGAGGTCCCGGTTGAAACCTTGGATAGGCAGGTTCATCGATTGCAAACTAAGGATGTGGCTTTGGACAAGGTTATTTGGAGGAACCATAAGTTGGAAGAAGCTACATGGTAAGTGGAGGAGGATATTAAGTCTAAGTATCCGCATCTATTTTCTACTTCTAGCTTTTGTGCGGAAGGTGTCTGTCTTTAACACATTTTTATTTTCTGAGTTTGTTAAAGAAATAAATAATATCTTTGCCACTTTGTTTTAAAAATCTGTTAAAGGTTAGGAATATATTTGATAATGCAAATGACTCATGTGTGTGGTTTCCCCTACCTTGTCTGCTATGTGAGGATAAATAGTTCTTGTGGGGCAGACTGAAACACTCTGGTTTCTATTCCTTAGAAAATTTTCTGGAATTTTGATCTCTGGAACTAATACAAATCATAGGTACAAGCCGTATATTAGGGTACGGATGTTATGGTCCAGTTATATGCAGACCAGTATTAGTTGGTGGGATGGATTTTAGTCACTAGAACGAGTAGGACTTAGTGGTATAAGTCGTATGGTTGGATACAAATTATTTGGTTTCTTCACTTAACCTTAGACTTGGTAACCTAGGTTGGATCAGAGTATGAGTGGCTCACCGTGATCTATAAGTAAAGGTATGAGTCGTACACGGACTCATATGGCAGACAGGGTTCAAACCTTCTATAATTCTATCTTGCTAGGGATACAAGTGAAGCGTACGAGTCGTATACTATCGCTAAGAATTGGGTAGGATGAGTCGTACACTGGATAATTTTAGGTCCAAGGGTTAAGGCTTAGGATATGAGTGGTGGATACCACTCGTATCGAAAGGTATGGCTCATGAGGGTCAATCGTACCCCTCTAACTAGATTTTGTGCAACTTATGTGGGGGTATTTTGGACATTTCTCCACCTATCCTAGTAAGGTCCTGCTACTTCTAACTCACTTGGGAGACTACTTACCCTATTATTCTATTCATTAACACTTAGAAACTCTTCATAAATACTCTGTAATTCGCTCAAAAGCTATTGGGCAAAAAAGCTAGGGTTTCCACTAGAGGACTAATTTGGGAATCTTGTCAGTGGTTTTGCTCCGTCTAATTTTTCAATTAAGGCATGCTCTCTTCCCTCATTGTTATTTTCAATTAAAGTCATGGTCTTATACAATTTTGTTATGATTTCATTGTTGTATGATTTTGAGTTTTCAACTAGGATTTGAGGGTTTTGGTTATTAATACTTGGTTATAGTTTTCCCATATTTTAACTATGCTTTCATGTGCATTAATGGTGGTTTTGGGTAATTGGTTGCATGGGAATGGTTCTTTGGTAATGGACTTTTGTTTTGGAAATACTATGCCCTAATGTGTTTAATAAAATACCTATAACAATGTTTTCACTATAATATTGGGTTTTCAATGGAACTTATGCATGGTTTAACTTGGTAATGGAACCCTAAATGATATGAATGGTTCAAATGGTTTTAAATTGATTTGAAAGGCCTTGGTGGCCATGGTTTTGGTTAATGGAAAATCATGAAGGGTACATAGAACCCCTTAAACCTATATATGGTTGGCTATGGACAATACTTGCAAGTTATTATTAGTATGACGATACCACTATTAATGGCCTTGGTTAATAAATGGTTAATGGATTGGTTGGTTGCTTGGTAATGGTTTTTAAAGGGCAATAATAGCGGGGTGTATAGAAAAGACATGGAATTTAGAGGTCCCAGGGATGTCAAATTGGAAACTCATATTTACCAACGTGACGTTGGTCTTGGTGATTGTGTGCATGATGTCACACTATATTTTGGGGGATGTACTTGTCATCCCAGGTTTTCTTCCCTGGTCATACGGCTACATGCATTGGGGCCCTTTTAGCAGGGGGAGCTGAACCCATATAGCCCGTAGGTGGTTTAGGACGGCAAAGCTGCATAGCCAAGGTAAAAAATTTCATGACATGCTAAACCTGGTTCCCTTTCCCGGCATGATTATATATATATATATATGGATATATGTATATGAATGGTATTACTTGGATTTATAAATGGCATTATTTTATCCTTATCTTGAGTTCCTAGAAGCGATCACTCGTCAACCCATCTTCAGGCGGCTATATACCTATGGTATGTAGAAACCGGCCATTCTACTCTTCCTATACAGTGATTGTTTCAGGAATAGTTGTTTGATTTAAGTGGTGAGCTTCCATATTTCCAAAAGGCTCCATTTTATGTTATGGATACTTTTATACATTTTGGTTTATTTTTGGATATTCGTTTTGGATATGGTTGGGGGTATGTTCTAACCAGATATTCCTACTCTTTTGGTTAGAGGCTTTGTGGTATTGTTATGGGTTGGAATGTGCGAGATCAGTATTGGTTTTGGCCTTCATATTGGCATTATAATTGTGGCTGACATCATTGGACATAATTTCTTACTGTTCTATTGTATTTCATTTTGGGATTAATCATATTGCGCTTTGGAACTTATTTGGTTATAGCCTGGTTTATGGCCCTTATTTTGGTATTGGTTTAGTTTGGTATAGTGGGACTGTTGGTATGAGATGGTTGGAATCAATTAAGTCGGTCACGATATTACTCTTATCCCAAAGTCTTCATGTGAGCTGTTACACTATCTTGTTATATGCTCGAAATTCAGCCAACTCAGGGCAGACGCCTGGAGATTGGGTTGGGTAACAGGAGTGGTCTTTGGTGTCGGTCGGACTTAGGATGACCATTAGAACAAGATCCCTTGTAAGGTTGTGTCAATAACCGTTGCGTATAAAAGGCTAGAGGTAACATAATGCATATAGAAGTTTATGAGAGATAACACAAATCTTGACCCAAGGTAGGCCAGAAGTTTATGAGGGACCACTTTTAATTCCTGAAAATTCATACTAAGACAAATACTATCCAGGATTAAGCTAAGATATCTATATTCATTTCTAGTTGTTAAATAAGCCACAATTATCCCTAAGATAGTAATTTTACCTAAAACATGAGCAACTATGTCAATTATGCCTAATTTAACGTTCCAAGATAACCTAACCAATCCAAATAATTCTAACTATATGAACTGTAACTCCAACTCCTAGTTCCCATCTCATAACTAGCATAACATCATAAATATACTGCAAATTAGCTCGATCTATGAGGAGGGTAAACTTAGCCAACCTGTATGCCAAAGAAAAGCCGGAAAAAATACACTAAACAATCGATTTCCCCTTTTCAAAAGTTTTTAAAAGATTTCATGCTATCAAAATCACGTTTTACTCAACAAAATGATGACAATGATACCTATATTGCACATGTGCTTCGGATCCAAAATTATGTAAAAATCACATGTGGGGGGCGTTTGCAGGATCACACTTTCAAAACTGACAATATGACCCTTTATGCTCAAGGAACATTTACCCTCAAAATGGATAAATTCCAAGCTTAAATGGTTTAACAATCAACTCACCAATATTTTAGGGAGTTTCGATAAAGATAAAGGATTTAATCATGAAATTGATGGAAGATTACTAATAATTCTGAGAAGAAATGCATTATTCAAGCTTACGAACATTCCAAAATCACTCATTAATAGTTCTCCCAAGTTTTCACACTTTTTAGGGTTCTATTTTCTTGGAAATGAGTGAAAAAGGGAGAAAATAGGCTAAGTCGGGAATTTATAGGGTTTCCAAGTGCCCAGGTGTCGCTTAAGAGGGCATCACTTAAGCAGCCACGTTTCGCTTTAGTGACATTGCCTAAATCAACCATGTCGCTTATGTGACCTTTGGCCACTTAAACGACCATTGCTGAAGTGCCAAAGGCATCACTTAAGCGACACCTGCTGAGAAAGTCAGGCCGCTTAAGTAACCGACTGGCTTCTTTAGCGGCCTTTGCTTAAGCGACCCAATGGGCACTTAAGTGAATGCACCAGCACCTTTTGGGACTTGGAAATTTTCAAGACTTCACTGATACCTCGGGCTTCATTCAAAATCCTGTATATGGAAACCCTATCAAATTGGATAATTCAAACTCAATGGCACAATCAAAATTTTTATTTGAGGTTGTTTCGACAAAAAGGGGTCCCACACTTATGTGCTAATTTTCTTAACTACCGACCAATAGCCCAAAATAATTTTGGAAGCCTTGAGACCCGAACCAAGGGTCCCACTAGCCTAAAATTCAATTTTTAGAGATGTTGGAACTGTCAAAATTGGCATATGAAGTCATTTCGCTGAAGTTTTCACCCATAACAAATTTTAACTAACGAAAACTTCAAAATAGGGAATTGGCTCTAAAATTCAAATTTCAAATGTTTGAAAAAGCCGCTAACTGACTGACCGTGGATTTGATGGGACAAACCCCCAACTAACTCTGACTAAATATAAATATTGAACTACTGAGATAAACTAAAATAAAACAATCATGTCCTCGATAGATGAGGACCCACCACAACTGTTGCTGCTAATAAGCTGAACTGTCTAAGCGCGGTTAGGAAACTATGCATCCAAAACTATGATATAAGACATCATAGTATGAAGAAAAGTATGTGGTCAGTACTTTGAATATACTGGTACATGAGATGAGGTTAGGCGGAAATGTATGGGTTAACTGTGCATAAGATAATGACTGATTGAATAACATTAAATAACAGAGTATGCATGCATAAAATAGCTGAGTAACATGGATAAGAGTTGTAAAATCTAAAAATGCATGACCAAGCATATATTATTTCTGAGATAATTTGTAAGCTAAAATTCTGAAATCTGATAACTAAATAACTGGTAATCTTTATGCTTTGGTCAAGAAAACTTGAACTGAATTCTGTACTGAATACTGAACTAAGAATGTGGGAGGTATCATTAAATCATCATGTCCTAATCTGAGCTAATTAGGGTCCAACCAGTAACCCCAGTTGGAAGGGTATCAGTACCGTGCCATGGGTACTAACTTTGGCTATGTGTAACCACTAAATTTGTGTTTCAAAGGACTAAAGAGTAACCCTAGACTAGCAAAAAACCTCATGAGATATATGTCAACCCTGACCTGGCAGGAAGATATCTAAAACCTATGCTGGTTACATAGTTCTATAACTCAAGGATTGCTACTAAGTTTGAAACCCTAAACTAGCAGGAATGCCCCTATCCCTGGGTTCACTCGGTGCTGAATCCAACTTCCAACTGAACTGATATTGATTACTGGACTAAACTAAGCTTAAGTGAACAAACAACTAATCATAATAACTACCTGAATGGTAATGCTCATGAAATATCTAAAGTCATTCTGAAACTACTGAAATTATGTAAACAGCTATGTATTGGGTGTTCATAAACCACTAGCACTATATGGAAATAATAATACAAACATATATAAAAGCTTTGAAAATACAGTAGGGAATCATTGTTTAAAATCCAACACTTAGGCATTTCATCAAACACATAAAAGTCATAAACTTAAGCATGGAAATGAGTAAATTATGTGATAATAACATAATTACAATACTAAAACCATGTGGTAAGGATTTAACATGAAAATTTCTTCATTTCAACGTGTAAAGGTTCATTTCATAAAAACACTTGTAAACTCGATACATAAATTGAAATTCATAAGAGTTTCATGGAAATAATTCATCATAAATATGTAAATTCATCATTTAAAACATAAAAATGGATTCTTCGACTCCAGGGGTGAAAATGGCCCATGGATGAATATCACACATACCTTAAACCCTTAAGCTTGAAAAAGGAACACCAATTCGGTTGCTTTCTTAAAAGTTCTTGGATTGGAAAGCTTAAATTCTTAGTTTTCATGGAGAGGAAGTAATTGAATTTCATGTTCTTGGAAGATGATTAGGGTTTATTTTTGAGGGAAAATTGGAGAGTATGGAAAAATAATGCCCTAACTAACTCTTTAATTCATGTTTTTATGAATTGGGTCAATGGAAAAAGACATAACTACCCCTCAAGAGATTAAATTCATAAAAGGAATGTAGATTAAAAGGGTATAACAATATGGTGAGTGTCTCATTGCTATAAGCAGCATGTCGCTATGCAAATGCGGTGAGCTACTGGAATTAAAAGCCAAACATGACCCAATCCTCATCCGAAAAATCTAAAACTTCCCTGAGACATGCTCATTACACCTCTGAAAATGAATTAACTAAAAAACCTACATCTCAGAGTTGGTAATGCCAATTTAAAAATCCTCGATGTTAAGAGTCCAAATATAAGATTAAGTCCCCAACACTTAGTTAAATTTTTAGGGTTTAAGCCTCTTATGCATGCAACTAGGAGCTGAAATAAGTTAAGCATACTACAGGGTATTATAATGTCTCCCCCTTGGGATCATTAATCTTCAGATGAGACTGATTAATCTGACAACACTAAAGAAACTGAGAACATATACTAAACATGCTTGGCTAAAAATATGAATACATAACTGAGTCTGAAACATGATACATGACTGAACTGAATTCATGAATGCATGAAAAGATATGAGAATGATTATATAGATAGGACTGAGAATGGAAAAGAGTCAATATAAGATGAACTATTACCTTAAGTTGAGTCTGAGTTTGCGGAGAAAAGATGAGGGTATGTAATACCCCGTATATTTCTAAGCTAGGAGACGAACTATTTTTCCTATGTATGAAACCTCCTATCCTATGAGTAGTATTTTAGTGCATGACTTACAATAAGTATCCTAGCGATAAGATATCTTATGATACATTAAGCATGTTCATATGAGTCACTTAAGGTAATACAAGCTAAGAGTTTTTGAATCCATCAAGTTTTAGTGTTTGATTTTACAAGGTTCATCTTGAACGAGTATAACTCAATGTTAATGTGGTATTTCTACATATTTCTACCCACCAAATTGTAGATAATTGAAATATCTTTCCAATGATACCAATTTTGCCTTAATCTAATACCCGAGCGAAAAGTTATGCCCATTTTCGTGAATGACAGTAAGGATAGGCGATCGGTTAGGCGCCGCCCAACCAAACTTAGGCGATTTGTTAGGTGCCGCCTAAGTCAGTTCCAATGCCAAAAACACTCTGTTTTGAGTTATTTAGAGGGTAATTAAGTCTTTTAACACTCCTTACACGTCCATAAAATTAACCCTACGAAATATATAGCTTCTAAACACATTGCAACCCTATTAACATCTCAAAGCTCATCATCCAAGAGCACTAAAAGAGAAAAACAACTAGGGTTGCATAATTAAGCTTGAAGATCAAATTTCAAGGAAATTCCTCTATCAATCATCAAGATCCTCCCTTCCAAGGTATGCGTAGTGTTTATCCACGAATTTCTTTCATCCGTGAAGTTCAAGAATCAATCTTTAAAATACAAAAGCTTGGTTGATTGTAGTGATATGATCATACCCATGTTGATGCTGGTTCTTTTTGCCATATAATAGTATCATGACTGTATATCTCATGAAAGTTATGTTGTTAGTTGAAAAACATGATGGATTGATAGAATGCAAGTATGATATCCACCTATGCCTTAAAGAATGCATGCAAGGTGTTTGATAAAATGCCTATTATGTTAGAACTTCATATTTACATGATTTCATGGTATCTAAATAACAAGTTCATGTTAGTCATACACTCCAATATAAATTTCCCTGCAAATTATGTGTAGTTATTGTTGTGGTATAAAGCATGTATGATAATGGAGATATAAATTATGTACACAAAATATATCCATGCTTTCCCTACCATTGTTGAGATGTTGAATAAATACATGAAGTGTAATATCCCCAAATCATTACAGTATGAACTAAACGTTACATGTTGTCATTTCCTTATTCTTGAATGGTTTCCATGCAATTGCTATGAATAGTATACGTTGTCAGAATGCCCATGATATTAGAATATGAGATTTATGACTTGATTATAAGCATTCCTATTCATGATAGATATTATGATGACTATGTACTTCATTAAATCCCCCACTCATGTATTATGGATTTTTATTGATGGTCGTGTACTC
>JAPEIP010000005.1:46007527-46019229 GCA_026120095.1 Capsicum chinense
TGTGGTATAAAGCATGTATGATAATGGAGATATAAATTATGTACACAAAATATATCCATGCTTTCCCTACCATGTTTGAGATGTTGAATAAATACATGAAGTATAATATCCCCAAATCATTACAATATGAACAAACGTTACATGTTGCCATTCCCTTACGCTTGAATGGTTTCCATGATATTGTTATGAATAGTATATGTTGTCGGAATGCCCATGATATTAGAATATGAGATTTATGACTTGATTATAAGCATTCCTATACATAATACATATTATGATGACCATGTACATAAAATCCCCCACTCATGTATTATGGATTTTTATTGATGGTCGTGTACTCAAGAAATTCATGTAGTGTCAGTTTCCTTCCATCGAGTCCTGGGGGTACTTGTACCTGAAAAATATAGCTGTGTGCCTAGATCCCTATCATGTTTTCACGATACTCTCAGTCAAGCCATGATCTATAGAATTCAGTTAGTCATGTGACTCAGGAAAACTCAAAAATCTCAGTAATCTCAGTAATCTTAGTGCTCAGTAACCTCAGCAACCTCAGTATTCAAAGTCAATCTCAGTAACTTCAGTACTCTCAACCAGTCCTCAGAACTCAGTACATTCCATCAGTCATTGGAATCCAGTAAACTTAGTTTAGGTCTGCTAAACAATACCACAAGTATCAGTCCAGTTAATCAGTATCAGTTTAGCTAATCAGTTCAGTTCAATTATTCAGTTTAGCTTAGTTATTCAGTTCAGTGTCCTTCAGATGGGAGTAGAAGTTAGCACTGAGTGAACCCAAGGATGGGAACTCACCCGCCAGTTCAGGGTGTGATTCTTAGTAGTCATCCTTGTGTTCTAGAACTACGTAGCCAGCGTAGGTTAAGATATCTTACCCCATCAGATTAGGGTTGATGAGGTGGCTTAACCCGTCAGTTTAGGGTTCCCACCATTCTCATTGAGTACCTGCCAGTATAGGCCACTCACAGCTGTCCTTACTAGTGGCGCGGTATTGACACCCCTCCAGTCGGGGTAGAGATTGGACCCTAGCTTAGCTATTATAGCGTATTTGGGGCATGTCGGTTAGATAACTACTTCCCATAGTTTCAGTTACAGATTTTAGGACTGTCAGATATAGCTACCCAATCTCAGTAAAGAACTCAAATAGCTCTTCAGATTTCAGTATATCAGGGCTGTCAGATACAGTCAACTCAGAAATAGAATGTAACTTAGATAGTTTCCTTCAGATTTATGGACTGTGAGATATAGTCACTTATGCTATCAATCACAATAGTTATCAAAACTCAACCTATCACTACTCAGTTTCAGGACAGTCAGATACAGTCAATCAGACCAGTTCTTCATAATTAGAACTGCCAAAAACAATCATTTATTTATCAGTAATGCAATATCAGTCTCTTAGTATATCAGTAATATAGTATCAGATCCATCACTTATTAGTGATTTACATATCAATATCAGTAAAATCAGTCTTTCAGAATCTCATTATCAGTACACTCATGTTGTCAGTAGTCAGACTCAGTAGTCTGTATCTCCACGAGTTCAGTTACAGTTATGTATGCATGTATGTACTCTCACGTTCATATCAATCAGTATTGTATATGCATATAACCCTTTGCATTTAGCCTACCTCACTCGTATACTCAGTACATTCAGACATACTGACGTATTTACGCTATGGTGCTTTCTCTTATGTTACACCATAGGTTCAGAGGCATGAGCTCCAAATCAGCAGTAGATTCCAGGATCAGCAGTCAGAGTTAGACGTGAGTCCTCATCTTTCGAGGACATAATGGTTTTATTTCTATTTCAGTTTTCAGTTTATTTTAGTAGTTGGAGTTAGTTGGGGACATATCTCATCAACTCCTTATTTAGTTCAGTTAGAGGCTTTCAGACAAGATGTCAGATTAGATGTTCAGACTTCAGTATTTATGTTTCTTTTTTGGTATTGTTATACCATATTTTTCAAATATGTATCAGTATTGAACCTTATGGCCTTATAGTTTATGTTTTTGCATATTTTATGAGATATTATGCAGTTTATAGGTACAGATATCAGTCACGGGTTAGCTTGTGGTCCCTCGGGATCATGAGCACCATGTAGCATTCTAGTTCAGCAAATCGGGGCGTTACAGGGTACTTGGTATGCATATCTACTTCTGTTTCTCAAGTGGCTTCCTCAACAGCCTAATAGTTCCAAAGAACTTTGACCAATGGAACTTCTTTGTTCCTTAGTCTATGAATCTAACGATCAAGGATCTCGATTGGGATTTCTTCGTAAAAAAGGCTATCCTGAACATGTATTCTTTCAAAGGAACTCCAATAGATGGGTCACCAATAAACTTCTTTAATAGGGAAACATGGAACACTGGATGCTCTGATGCAAAATCTATAGGCAACTCAAGCTTATAAGCTACCTTTCCAAAACAACTCAAGATTCAGTAAGGGTCAACATATGAGGGACTAAGCTTCCCCTTCTTGCTAAAGATTTCCCCCCTTTTATAGGCGATATTTTCAAATACACCAAATCCCAACCTCAAACTCAAAATCTCTTCTTCCACATATGCATAGGATTTATGACATCTTTGGGATGTCTTTATCCTCTCTCTGATCAACTAAACTTTCTCTATTGCATCAAACACCAAATCTGGTGCTATCAGAGTAGTCTCACCTACCTCAAACCAACCAATAGGAGATCTATATCTTCTCTCATAGAGAGCTTTAAACGAATCTATCTGAATACTGGAGTGATAATTGTTATTATAGGCAAACTTGATCAAAGGAAAATGGCCATCCCAACTTTCTTTAAAATCCACAACACATGCTCTCAACATGTCCTCTAGGTCTGAATGTTCCTCCCTACCTGATAATCTGCCTGAGGATGAAAAGCTATACTGAGATAAACATGGGTGCCAAGACCCTTATAAAAAGCCTTCCAAATGTGAGAGGTAAACTGAGTACCTCTATCTGAAATGATAGACAACGAGAATCTATACAACCTAACTAAATCTCTAATATAGAGCTTGGCATAGTCCTCGATTGAATAAGAAGTATGAACTGGAAAGAAATGATCTGATTTGGTTATTTTGTCCATAATCACACATATCAAATCATGTTGATGATGTGTACGAGGCAAATCTATCACAAAATCCATGTTCACCTCTTCCCATTTCTAAGTAGGAATATTAAACTCTAGAAATGTGCCACTAGGCCTCTAGTGTTCAACCTTGATTTGCTGACAGTCAGAACACTTAGCTACAAGATCTGCAATATCCCTTTTCATAATGCTCCACCAATAGATTCCCCGTAAATAATGGTACATCTTAGTGGCTTGAGTAGAGTAACGTGCACTATACGCTTCTACCAAAATTTATTGTCTTAAACCATCAACACACAGCATACACAGCCTACCCTGACATTGTAGCACACCATCTCCCCATCCGGAGAAAACCTCTACTTTCTAATCTCTAACAGATTTCTTCAACTTAACTAGACTGGAATCCCTATCTTGCTTTTCTTTCACTTTGGCAACCAAAGAAGACTCTGAACCATTCTGAACCCATACACTATCCTCAGCTAAATCAACCATCCAGCTACCTAACCTAGTAAGATGATGAACCTCTCAGACTAACTTCTTCTTATCATCCTCAACATGAGCAACACTACCCATAGACAATCTACAAAAGGCGCCTGCCACTACATTGGCCTTCCCTAGATGATACAGCACACTCATATCATAATATTTTAACAACTTAATCAACCTTCTCTGATGTAAATTTAAATCTTTCTGTGAAAAGACATACTTAAAACTTTTGTGATTCGTTAACACATCAACATGAACCCCTTAAAGATAATGCCTCTAAATTTTCAAGGTAAAAATAACTTCTGCCAACTCAAGATCATGGGTAGGGTAATTCTATTCATAGAGTTTAAGATATCTAGAAGCATAGTCTATGACCTTACCTCTCTGCATCAACATATAACCAACACCAACTCTGGAAGCATCATAGTAAACAACAAACCCATCTGAACTATCTGCCAAAGTCAAGACTGGGGCTGAGGTGAGTCGAGTCATCAACTACTAATAACTTTTTAACAAAAATTTGACCACTGAAATTTGACTTTTTTCTGATTCAATCGAGATATGGGTGAAGCAATACATGAAAACATTTTAACAAACCATTGGTAATAGCCAGGTAAACCCAAGAAACTCCTAATATCTGATGGAAAGATGGGTCTAGGCGCATTTCTAATGGCTTCGGTCTTTTGAGGGTCAACTTTAATACCATCACCTAAAACAATATGGCCAAGGAAAGCTTCTGATCTTAGCCAAAACTTGCACTTACTGAATTTGGAAAATAACTGATGGGCTCTAAGAGTTTGCAATACAATTTTGAGATGGTCTACATGATCATTTTCACTACGGTAGTAGAAAAGAATATCATCAATAAAGACGATGGCAAACATGTCCAAGTAATGCTTGAACACTATGTTCATCAATTCCATGAAAGTTGTTGGGGCATTCATTAGTCCAAAAGACATAACTAGAAATTTGAAGTGACCATACCAAGTTCTGAAGGTTATTTTTGGGATGTCACATTATCTAGCTCTAATCTGATGATAGCCGGATATGAGGTCCTTGAAGTTGGTCAAATAATTCATCAATATTGGAGAGTCGGTATTTATTATTGATTGTGAATTTGTTCAACTAATGGTAATCAATGCACATTCTGAGAGAACCATCTTTTTAAGCATGGAAAAGACTGAAGCACTCCATGGGGAAACACTAGGCTTGATTAATCCCTTATTTAAGAGATCTTTTATCTATTATTTAAACTCTTTTAGCTTAACTGGAGCCATTCTGTTGGGTGGAATAGAGATAGGCTAGGTATCTAGAAGGAGATCTATTCTGAAGTTAATTTCCCTTTCGGGAGAGACTCTAGGGAGATCCTCTGGGAACACATCTGGAAATTCTCTTACTACTGAAATTAACTCAAGACTAGGAGTCGTAGAATTAGAGTCATTGACTCGAATAAGATGGTACAAGCACCCCTTAGATATTATTTTTATGGCCTTAAGATATGAAACAATTTCACCCCTAAGAACTGAAGTACTACCCCTTTATTCAATGATTGGTTCGTTAGGAAACTGAATTGAATGACTCTATTTTTGTAGTCAACTAAAGCATAGTACTAATAGAGTCTATCCATCTGATAATGACATCAAAATCAGACATCTCTAGTTCTATACGATCTACTGAAGTGATTTTTTTAGATACTGCAACTGGGCAGTTTCTATTTACCTATCTGGCTATGATGGATTTACCCATTGGGTAGACACTGAGAGATTCTCAAATAATGTTTTTGGCTAACACCAAAATTAAAAGTTATATAGGAGATTAGAAAAGTAGTGAGGCTTCAGGGTATATTAAAACATACACACAAAGATGAAAGACCTATAATGTACTCGTAACCACATTAATAGAACTTTTCTAATCCTGTCAGGACTAAAGTGCATATAGCCTATTCTGGCACTGGCCACTGGTGGCACTGGAAGTAGCACCTTGCTGAGTCAGGTGACCGACTGGAGCTGGAGGACGACTACGCTAACTCTGTTGACCAACCTATGGAAATTCTTTGACTTGGTGGCCTGGCTTTCCATATCCAAAACATACATCACTGCCAGCCCTACACACATCCTCATGATTCCTGCCACATTTCTTGCAAAACGGGTTTGTACGACCACTGTTCACACTACCCTGGGACTTGGAGCCTGGTGCTCTGTCTCGACTGTCATTCCTGAACTTTGGTACAGGAGCACTAGCAAAATACGGAGATGGGGTTGAAAATTTCTAATGAAACTGAGAATGTTTACCACCCTCTGACATCGGCTAAGAAAAGTTAAAGCTACTTGTTCTAGCCCTTTTTCCCATCTCTCTTCTTAAGCTTTTGTTCCTCAATCTGCTGAGCATCAACCATAAGCCTAGATAGGTCCATCTGCTTAATCAAAATTGCATTCCTACTCTCCTTGACCACATTATTAGCTACGCCAGAATTAAACTTACCCATTCTAGACTTAATATCGAAATCACATTAGGAGCATACCTCGCTAACTAAGTAAACTTAAGCGAGTATTCTTTCACACACATATTACCCTTCTTTAAATTAATAATTTCTAGCACCTTAGCTTCCCTCAACTCTATAGGAAATAACATATCAAAAAAGGTTATGCCAAACTCCTCCCACTCCACAGGCCCTGCCTCAGTACCCCTATCCTTCTTTCACTACTTATACCATGTATAAGCTATATCCTGCAACTGATATGCAGCCAACTTTGCACTCTCAATCGAAGTGACACCCATGATATTAGTCATCTTTTGAACCATATCAAGAAACACCTTCAGATCCTCTTTAGACTTAGATCCCAAAAATAAAAAGGGATTTATTTGGGTGAAATCCTAAATCCTAGTTGTAGCTGTATTTGACACTGGATTAGCTGGGGTAAAAGTCTGCTGGTTATTCAAAGCAGCTACAGAATAATCTAGGGTAGTGAATGAAGCTCTGAACTCGGCATGAGAGACGTGCTCATTCAGGGGATCTTCCTAAATAGGTGGAGGTACGACCTGAAATCCATTTCTTATTCTGTAGTTTTTTGAAAGGCATTGTCTATAAATGGAAGGAAGAATGAGTCAGAAACAGAGTTTAAATAGAGGTCATGATCTTTCGCATGACATAAACACTGAAAGAAGGAAAACTTTTCATAAAACATCTCATAGCCTCTTGTCCATAAGTGTGGAGAGCTTCACACCCATGCACAAGACTCTACTCGACGCGGCTTTTAAAACTCCCTAGGACACTGTTAAACCTTAGGCTCTGACACCAAATTTTGTCATGACCCGAGGCTACTCCCTAGTCGCGACAATGGTGCTTGTGGCCACAAATGACTACAAGTTAACCCATGAGCGTGTACCTGTTATGAGCACTGGGTGAACTAATAAATAAAGACATATGTGGATATAACTGATAATACCATAATGTTTTAAATACTGAAATACAAATGAATTAGAAAGTCTGAAACATCTGTGAAAAAATACTGAAATCCAATTGATAAGTCTAATAAACTAACTGACTGACTGAAAAGCCTCTAACTAACTGACTGTGGAATTTATGTGACAAACCCTCAACTAACTTCAACTAAATGGAAATGTTGAACTACTGAGATAAAATAAAATGTAACAATCATGCCCTCGATAGATGAGGACTCACCATGACTGTTTTTGATGATAAGCTGAACTGTCTAAGCGCGGTCAGGAAACTGTGCATCTGAACCTATGATATAATATATCATAGCGTAAAGAAAAGTATGTGGTCAGTACTTTGAATGTACTGGTATATGAGATGAGGTTAGGCTGAAATGCATGGGTTAACTGTGCATGAGATAATAACTGACTGAATAGGATGAAATACCTGAGTATGCATCCATAAAATAGCTGAGAAAAATGCATTAGAGCTGTGAAATTTGAGAGTGCATGACCAAGCATATATTATTTTTTAGATAATCAATAAGATAAAATACTGAAATCTGATAATTGAATAACTAGTAATCTCTATACTTTGGTAAATAAAACTTGAACTTAATTCTGTAATAAATACTGAACTGAGACTGTGGGAGGTATCATCTATGCGACTTTCCCGAATCTGAGCTAATTGGGGTCTATCCTATAACCCCAGTTGGAAGGGTAGTAGTATCGTGCCACGAGTACTAACTCTGGCGATGTGGATTCACTAAACTGGTGTCTCGATGGACTAAAGAGTAACCCTATACTGGAAGGAAACTCATGAGATATGTGTCTGCCCTAAGTTGGTAGGAAGACACCTCAAACCTGTACTGGCTACGTAGTTCTGTAACTCAGGGATTGCTACTAACCCTAAATTGGCAGGAATGCCCCCATCTCTGGGTTCGCTCGATGCTGAATCCTACTCCCAACTGAACTGGCACTGATTTCTAGACTGAACTAAGCTTAACTGAACAAAGAATTGATCATAATAACTGCCTGAATAGTAATACTCATGATATATCTAAAGTCATTCTGAAACTACTGAAATTATGTAAACAACTATGTATCGGGTGTTCATAAACCTCCAGCAATGTATGGAAATAATAGTATAGACATATAAAAGCTTTGAAAACATAGTAGGGATCATTGTTCAAAATCCAACACTTAGGCATTTCATCAAACACATAAAAGTCATGAACTTAAGCATTAGAATGGGTAAATCATGTGATAATAACATAATTACAATACTAAAACCACGTGTTTAGGATTTAAGATGAAAAATTCATCATTTAAATGTGTAAAGGCTCATTCCATCAAAACACTTGTAAACAAAATACATAAATCAAAAATCATAAGAGCTTCATGGAAATAATTCATCATAAACATATAAAATTCATCATTTAGAACACAAAAATGGATTTTTGGACTCCATGGGTGAAAAAGGTCCATGGATGAACATCACACATACCTTAAACCCTTAAGCTTGAAACAGGAATGCCAATTTGGATACTTTTTTGAAAGTTCTTGGATTGGAAAACTTAAATTCTTGGTTTTCTTGGAGAGGACGTTGAATTTGATGTTCTTGGAAGATGATTAGGGTTTGTTTTTGAGAGGAAATTGGGTCAATGGGAAAAGGCATAACTTTCTCTTGGGAGATTAAATTTGTAACTGGAATGCTGATTAAAAAGAAACCACGATATGGTAAGTGTCTCATCGTTATAAGCAGGGCGACGCGATGCAATCGCGGTGAGCTGCTTGAATCAAAATCCAAACACGACCCAATCCTCATCCGAAAAATCGAAAACTTCCCCGAGACATGCTCTTTACACCCCTGAACCTGAATTAACTCAAAAACCTAAATCTCGGGGTCGAGAAGACCAATTTAAAAATTCTCAAAGTTTCGAGGTAAAAAATAAGACTAAGTCGGCAACAATTAGTGAAATTTTCAGGGCTTAAGCCTCTTATGCATGCAACTAGGAATTGAACTAAGCTAAGTATAATATGGGTATTACACTCAATTATAAAATGGTAGCTATTATTATAGGAAAACTACACCAAAGCTAAGTGTTGTTTTTATTGATCTCTGAAATCGATAACACAGGCTCGACGAATATCCTCGAGAACCTGAATATTTCACTCCGATTGTCCATCAGTCTCAGGGTAGAATGTTTTGCTAAGATCCACCTCAGTACCCAACTCCTCTATAAAATCTCTCTAAAATATACTAGTAAACACTGAATCTCAGCTAAAATGATAGATATAGGCAAACTATGTAAATGGACTATCTCACAAACATAGATATAGGCTAACCTCTTGACACTAAAGGATATCTGAATAGGAATGAAATTTGTTGGATTGGCCAGTCTATCCATAATGACCCAAATACCATTGAAACCAGGGGAAGTTTGAGGTAAACCACTAACAAAGTCTATGGCAATCTGCTCCTATTTCTACTCAGGAATAGGTAATCTCTGAATCAAGCCACCAGGCTTCTAATGCTTAGCTTTCACCTCCTGACAACATAGGCAATGAGCTACAAAGTTTGCCACATCTCTTTTCATACCACTCAACCAATAATGTTGCCTTAAATCTCTATAAATCTTAGCCGTACCCGGGTGAATAGAATACTTAGAGTTGTTAGCCTCATACAATATCATCTAAATTAAGTCACCAACACTCGTAATACAAATACTGCCATCAAATCTCAAAACACCCTCAGAGTCCATGGTATCCCTCTTAGAATCAATACTCAACACCTGATCACAAATGAGGCAAAGTCTCATATCCTCAAACTAATGACTCAAAATCTTCTCAAATAAAGTAGATCTAGACTTAACACTAGCAAGAATCCTCCCAAGATCTGAAATATTAAGTCACACTATCAAGTTTGATAAGGATCGGATATCCCATGCTAACGGCCACTGAGAAACACAAATAAAAGCCAAATTCTCTATACTTACCTCCTTCTGACTCATGGTATCCGCTACCATATTCACATTTTCCAGATGATACAAATATACATGTCATAATCCTTAATCAACTCCATCCATCTACGCTGCCAAGAATTAAGCTCTCTCCACAGCATAAGATACTAAAGACTATGGTGATATGTGAAAATCCCACAATGCACACAATAAAGATAATGCCTCAAAATCATAAGCACAAAAACTATCGCTACCAACTCCAAATCGTGAGTGGGGTAGTTTTCCTCATACACCTTCAGCTGTCTCAACTCTTAAGTAATAACTCGACCCTACTTCATTAACACACAACCTAAACAAACATCGAAAGCATCACAAATATATGATCAATCCCTCACCCTTTCTAGAAAGAGACATAATAAAAGCTGAAGTGAGAAATCCCTTGAGTTTTCCAAAGCTCGATTCACACTTCTTGGACCATTGGAAAGGAATCTCCTTTCAAGTTAATTTGGTCATCAACGCCGTAATAGTAGCAAAACTCTTGACAAAATATCTATAATAACCGGACAACCCAATAAATCTATGAATTTCAAATAGAGATGTAGTCCTGGCCCAATCATAAATAGACTCAATCTTCATTCAATCCACCATAATCCAAGTCTTAGACACCACATGTCTAAGCAATGTCACAAACTCAAGCCAAAACTCACACTTAGATAATTGGCAAAAATCTTATGATCTCTCAAGGTCTATAGCACAATCCTCAAATATTGCATATACTCCTCTCTACTCCTCAATTACATCAAGATATCATTGATGAACACAATCACAAAGAAATCTAAATAACGTTTGAACACATGGTTCATCAAATCTATAAATGTGACTGGGGAATTGGTTAATCCAAAAGACATCATTAGGAACTCATAATGATCATACAAGGTCCTAAAGGTTGTCTTTGGGATATCCTCAGCCTGAATCCCCAACTGATGGTCACAACAAGTAAAACAGCCTCTAGGGAAGGGAAATCTTGTCCTTAAAGGTCCAAATATGGTCGCAAATAATCCTTTAGGAAGGGAAAATATTGGTCGCAGCTCCTCCTAATAGCCTCCTTCACTAATGGTGAATTGCGACAAGGTACTCTAGCTGGTCGTTAAATATCATTAGCAAAGGTAACATATCCAATCTCAAAAACACTTTTAGAGACTATATATCTCATCCCAAATAGATGATTTTCATCTTTAAAAAATATTTATTTTCTGGTCTCTAAACCTTTTTTGGGATGAGTAACTACCTTGTCCTAAATTACTCTACCGGGATGAGCAACTAACTCGTCCTTGATTAATCTTTATAGAGGAGCAACTGCCTCATCCTAAATTAACCTTTAGATACGAGCAACTAACCCGTCCTTGATTAACCTTTAAAGACAAGCAAATAACTCATCCTAGATTAATGTTTAGATCAAACAACAATATATTCATGTATCTAATTTACCACTAATGGTATGTCCTGAAACTTCATATCATAAAAGTATATATTTCATTGCTAAATATAAAATTGCTACTGAAAATGTCAAAGTATAATAAATATAATTTCAATATTTTCTTAGCACAAAAAACTTAACCAATTAACATCCCCAGCTAGAATATTGTCAATAGTTTCAATATCTCCTAAATAAAAAATAAAAAAAAAAAAAAAAAAAAAAAAAAAACATA
>JAPEIP010000005.1:46029229-46044085 GCA_026120095.1 Capsicum chinense
TATATGCAAACGAAATAAACATATACATATATGTTTATTATTTGTATATCTGTTGTTTGTATATCTGTATATACAAATTTGAATGTTTTACATAATAATAAATTTGAATGTATATGCATATATGCACTCTAAAACTGTATATATCTACATATACATTATTCTTCAAAATGAATATACGAAAGTTAACTGTATATACATATATGTAAATTGTATATACATATATCAAAAATATAAACTGTATATACATACATACACTCTAACTCTGTATATATATGCATGTATTATTCTACAAAAAAAAGTATACATATCTACATATATTGAAACAAAAATGTATATTGACCAACAATTCTATTTCATGAGAATATATACAAAAAGACCTCGTAATCATTGTCAACTTCATTGTTCCCCTTTTAGATTTGGATACCTTAAAATATTTTTTCCTTTTCGCCTTGCTAGAAGATGCAAAATATTTTATTTTTTTTTGATAAATCATCCATAAAAAAATGGGGAAGTGACTTACATAATATATAAAAATTTATATTATAAAATAAAAATACGCAAAAATAAAAAAATTATAAAAACGGGGGAGTGCTCCCCTTTTTTTTTTGTAAAATATATGAATAATGAAGAAATTTAACGACTAACTGACATAATATATATAAAAAAAATTATAAATTAAATCTAATGTCAATAAATATCCTAAACTGATTTTCTGTGGTGAAAAATCCACAAAAAATAATTTATCAAAGAGAAATCAAGGATTATATTTTGTGATATTAGAGTGACTTTGAGAGAAAAATAAGGAGAAAAAAGTTGAAGAAGATGTCTTGAATAATCATGTATTATGATGTTGCCAATGTTGTCGTTTCTTTAATTTAAAATTAAGGATATTAGAGTGATTTTGAGAGAAAATTAAGAAAAAAATAGTTGAAGAAGATATCATCAAAAATCTTGTGTTTTGATATTCCATTGTTGCCTTTTTTGAGTCAGTAGGATAGAGAGAGAATAGAAAGAAAATATCAAAAATAAATATATGAGAGAGAAAATTGATATATACAAATCTTAATATATTTCTATAAAGGGTCCATAAAAAAAACAGCCCACAAAAAAAAACTAATTTTTAACTACCAAATGACTATGAATTGTAATTTTTTTAAAACATGAACCATATCAAGTAATTAATATAGTATTTTGTCTATAATATGTAATTTTTCCTATGATTAATGGGAAATGGGAATGGGTAGAAATTAGGCTATCAAATAAATAACCTATTTGATTAGGGATTCCGTCAACTGTATTTAAGTTTTAACCAAATTGATAAATTAATTGGTCAATTGCATTGTAATTGTGGCCAAATTAATTTCAATTACAGTCAATTCAATAAATTGGCTAAATTAAATTAAAATTTGAAATAAATTAATACCCAATTTAATCCTGAGCTTCTTGATTTACCAATATCAAACAAATATTTTTTAAAATAAATTATTTTTAAGAATAAATTATCTCTAAATATAGATTTAATGCATTTAAATAATTTTTTTCAAGATAGTTCTTGATTAAAATCAATTTTTGATAAAATGATTATTTAAGTAACAAAATTAATGATCTGGCATATACAAATACGAAAATATATTATCACTACAAAATTACATAATAAATATTTTAGAAAGATTTTATTCAGATAAATAAATATTGTAATTTTATTTAAAATCGAAGAAACTCAAAATTAAATTTAGTCTTGGTATGAAAAAAATTAGGTATCAACAATAATATTTTGAAAGTCATTAAAACAAGATATAATGTTTAGAAGCTCAGCTGAAGTTGAGTTTAGAAGCATAATAGCATATACTGCTGAAATCACTTGATTAACTCAATCATAAATAGCTCACAAGTATAAATTAGGTTGCTAATGAGGATGATATGTGACAGTAAGAATGCAATGCAAATAGCATTTAATCCAATATTTCATGAAAGAATAAAATATATTGACATTTCATGTCATTTTGTGAGATCGGGGAAGAATTACTCAAGGAGTGCTAGAAACTAAGTATAAACACACTATAGACTAACTTGCAGACTTACTCACTAAAGGTCATGAAAAGGCTCAACATCAGCATTTACTAAGGAATTGGGAATAATGAACCTTCTTAAATAATGAGCTTGAGGAGGAGTGTTGACCAGAGGAATGATTGACAAGCTACCATGATTAGAAAATTCTAGAAGGAAGTTACTTGAGCATAATTATTAGGAGTTAGTTGGAAATGTAATTAGCCACTAAGAGTATATAAGTGTGATGCCCCGGAAAAATTTTCCGTTAAGATCTCAGACGAAAATGTGTTGAATTTTATTCTTTATCATGATTAATAATTTTTTTGTGTAGAATTTCTAGATATGAGATCCTTCATCACGTAGAGCATCAAATAAAATTTCCAACGATATATGGATCATCCAAAACGGACTCTCGAGCGATGAGTCATGATCATTCCGATCTAACCGTGAATAGTGGTGAACAGTAAATGTGCAGGAAAAAAATACTGAGGCCAAGCGAATTTTAGGGTCAACTTCAAACGATCATAACTCTTTGTACATAATGAACTAGGTGAGCTACTATATATTAACAGAAAGCTTTGAAAGTCCTCTTTCTAATGAAATTAGTTTAATCCAATTTGGTCATTGGAGCAAAAAGTTATGGTCGATCTACTTCAGCCTATCAAAACAGTCCACCAAAGGACAAATTTGACATTATTTGACTTTTAAGGGTATTTTGTTCATTCTCACTCCAATCCATCCGGGTAAACCATGGATTTAAGTCCATTGAGAGCATTCAATAGCTCATTTTTCTCCAAAATTTCCTAAGGCTCAAACCCCAACCCTACTACTCCAAATTTCATCCTTCTATGTCTCTTGATTGAACTGTAGAAATTTTAAATTGATTTGGGATTTGAGTTGATCATGTTAAGGTCTTCGAGAAGCACCCTTTATTTTTGTGAATAAAGTTCTGGAGTTGGAAGTTCATATTCATCTTTCATTTTTAGGTATGTGGGGCTTTGAACAAGATTATCCTTTCGATCTTGTGCCCGATATATTCGTTGAATTATATTGACATGAGATTTTACATGTTTTACCATAAATTAGAAATATGGTTTTATATCTTATATTATTGTCCATGAGCTATGGGATTATGCCATCCGATATGTGTATGATGTTGAGATGGAATTATGTCCAAAAAGTATTTGATTATGAGAGTATGATGATTTAATTTGTTAAACCTTGATTTATACCATCATTCCACTATTTTCTTATTATGAATTTATAATTGATATTGAAAATTTTATATCCCTACTATGGGTTTATGTCTCAAGTACCTTTAAATGAGAGTTGGATGGCAAATTGAGAAATGTTGATATTGAAGTTGCAATGAGTCTTGGTATTTTCCGAATGGTTTTGATGAGTTAAATTATTGAAAATATTGTGTATGGAGTCTTCATATCCTTGTCCAAATGTTGAGTCGGTTATGGTTCAATGCATTGATACCTTGTTGATGTTGAGGAAGATTAAAATGTTTTGAGCTAAAATGTGTTGATTTAGGAATCCATAAATTGATATGATTTGATAAATGAGAAAGATATTTGATTTAGTCTTTATGATAGACCTTTGTGATGTTGGGGTAGATTTCCTAACGCGTTTTGAGCTTGTTGGGGAGTGGTACTTAGCACCGAGAGGGAAATTTGGTATTTCCCCAAACCTATGTGCCACCGTAGGGTTGTTTGATGATGATATTATTGGACAAAGAGTCTGATTGTGATTATTACAGTTTTAAGGTCGTACTCCCTGGCAAAGAGTACGACGCTCCCGCCAATGGGGGTTTCAAACGTTGGTATTCCATGTAGCTCACGTGGGGTTGTCGGTTATAGGAAACTCCCCAGTCCATAAGAGTCATGTTTATTGAAATACCGAGTAACTCCGAGTTTTGATGTGGTAAGTCAAGTTGTCTATGATGATCTATAATGATTTATGAGGTTTTTCTCCTACATTTCCTATCTAAGATGTTATAAGTTGCATGATGCAATGTCACTCAAGCCAGGTGTGTCATTATGGTCCGTATGTACATTTTACGAAATTTATGATATTATTTATATTTTGCATGCGCCCCCATATACTCAGTACGTATCTTTTCCTGACCCACATATTTCTCTATGGGCTACATTCTTACCATGATGTAGGTTCAGGTACTCAGCCGCAGCCGCGACAGTGATATTCGAGTGCCGCGTCTATGTTCCTTCAGTGGTGAGTCCTCATGGTTCGAGGACCAAGTTACTAGTTTTGGTGTTGTTGTTTTGTGATTCCTTTGGTCTGTTGAGTCAGTTGGGGGTTTGTCCCAATGGCTCGTTGATTTTGCTGTATAGAGGCTATGTCAGACTAGTGTATTGTTGGGTTAGTTTGTTTATAGACATTCCATATATGTACAGTCTAACGATATTCCGTGCCATGTGCGATGTAATATGATATGTACTTATATATATATCCTTAGCGTAGTGTGTATGTTGTTGTATTAGAACCTAAGGGTAGTGTTTTGGCTTAAAGGGTTAGCTCGAGGCTACGTGTAGCCTTGGGCACCGTGTGGCATCTCGGGATGATATTTCGGGGCATTACAATAAGCTAATGAGATGTAACAAATATCTCAATTGAGATTTCTTTTAAATGTGATATGTTTCTGGTCTCTAGCTTATTGATTCTCCTCTCCCTTTTTCTCCCACTATAAATTCTGTAATTGTTGTTTAGTTCTACTAGCTTGGAAAGCTTCTTCAATTGAGTTATCACTATCTTTCTTTAAACTTTAAAATTCTCTAAATTTTTAATTTCATTTTCTTGTTTCCGTTCTAATAGATAAAAATATCAACTCTTTTTTTAAAAAAAAAAAATAATTCTAACTAAAAATTCGTTATTTCTCTAATTTTCTCTTGATTGAAACTTTGTATTTTATTTCTAAACATTCTCCTCATTCTTCACTCTTTCTATGTTGTAAGTTTTTCACGCTAATTCTTGTACGAATCTTCTTTTCCAAAGAAAAAAGCCTATGATCATAGATATGTAATTAGAATTTTTATAGAATTTTAGTTAAATGATTATTTTTCTCTTTATAACTACTATTTTTTAATTATTATTTAATGATAATTTTTAATCGTTCTTTGTGATATATTTATTGAGAAAACTTAAAGAGAGAAGTTGTAGAAATTTTCCTTCGTATTTCTTTATGTTTCAACTGTACAGAATAGCTACATATTTATACAAGAAGAATTCCTAATGATAAATACATACTCTACAAGATAATTACTAAAAAACTCTCAAGATAAATGCAAGGTAAATTATTTTTATGAAGAGTCTTATTTACACCTAAATATGATTTCCTCTGGTAGTCAAAACTCAGAAACAATTTGGCCAAGTGTGTAAGTCTCAAACATTGCCTATGTGGGTCAAAGATTGGTCCAAGTGTGATGGGTCTTTCTTTTTCTTCTTCTCTGTCTTTGTAAGAGTGAGATGGATAGTGTCGATGTTTTCATTTTTTCCAGCAACACCCCACTCAAGTTGATGGCCAGAGGTCGGACACTCAACTTGTTCAACTAAAAATGATGAAGAGGACCTGCCAGAGCCTTGGTGAATAAGTCAGCTAATTGAGAAGAAGAGAAAGAAGAAGAAGAAGAAGAAGAAGGAACAAATGATTAAAAAAATCAAACCATAATAAAGTTTCTTACAAATAAAATGACAATCAAGTTCAATGTGCTTTGTTCGTTTATGAAAAATAGGATATTTGGTAATGTGAATTACCGCTTGTAACACCCTCGATTTTTGGTCCTTAAAATTTTTTTGAAATTGTATCCTCACTGTCTTGACTACGACTTACACATATGAGTCATAGGATGTCTTGAAGGGTCATGTGACCTCAGTCGTAAGGCGTTCAGTGAATGGTTCTTGAGTTGTTGTCCTGAGTACAACTTAGAGATACGAGTCGCAGGGAGTCTTGACGGGTACTAGGGAACCAATCATAACCAAAACACAAAGTAAGTGGAAAAGTTCTGCTTTAAGTACGAGTGGCTCACCAAGAGTCGTAAGGACTTATTATGAGTCATTGGGTGCAAATCGTAGGGTATCTAGTGCATTGGTTAAACCTTGTTTCCTATCTCGGCATGTGATATATATATATATATATGTATATATGTATATGCATTTGATTATGTGCATTGATTTTGAATGATTTTGAACTATTGACCATGAAATTATATTATCCTTATCCCTGAGTTACATACTAGTGTTCACGCCACTAACCATCTCTAAATGCTGTTTCCCTACTCGATGCAGGCACTGGAGCTACTTCTGCTTTTACTGCATAGAGTTAGGTTGGACAACTCGTTTTGTTGCGTTGTGGTGAAGTGGTGAGCTTTAATCCCTTGGAAGTCTTAGTCATTTCACCAGCTTTTATTCTTAGATTTGAGTTAACAAATCTTTCATTATCAGTAACATTATCATTTTTATTCTCAATATCATAAGTTAGAGTTGGGGACATTTCCGACCAATACTGGTTTTGGTTCTTTTTTTAGAAGGCTTTGTTTGGATTACTATGGATATTGGGTGATGTTGGTTGGTTGTTTGGCTGGACATCGGTCGTTAGTTACAGACATGTTTTGACTTTCTTTAAGCTTGTTTCATGATATCTCGTTATATGTTCGAAATTTATCCGACATTGGGGATGTTGTGTTTGGTTTTGTTAAAAGCAGGGAGTGATCTCTGGTTCACGTGGGATTTGAGATACCCTTCACAGTCAAACCCTGATTTAGGTCGTGACACCGCCTAACTATCACAACTAATAGGTACTATAAAAAATGGAGTGATAGTCAAATCCTGAAGAAGTCGAACAACCCAAGTAATCTTGGTAATAAGACGACACATAGAGCGGTACTCTGCCTCAGTTGAAGAAAGAGCAATAATCGGCTATTTTTTGGATCTCCAAGCTATTGAGCATCCCCTAAGACTTAAGAAGAACCCACTAACAGATCATCGTGAATTAGAATATGCCATCCAATCAGAGTCGCAAAAGTTTTGAATTTGGAAAGAAAGATCTGGCAATAAGAAAAGCCCTAAACCTAGATATTTACTTAGGTACTGTAAGGAATGATAAGCAGATTAAAGGTGACCGGAACAAGGATTTTGCTTATACTGACTAAGATGTTGGACAGTATAAGCAAGGTCAGTCTTGGTGCTAGTTAGAAAATTTATTTTTCCCAAGATTCATCTATAAAAGGTAGGCTATGTGATGGGTTCACCAGAGATGGAAGAAAGCTTAAGAGTTAGATGCAAAGGAGTAAACACAACCTGATAATCAAATCAATCAAACTCAGTGAGGATCTCTAATGCAAATTTTCTCTGGGTAATAATCATCCCCCGATTTTCTCGCACCAATTTCATTCTTAGTAAATAATAAGCTTCTCCCAAATCCTTTATCTTAAAGTCAAAAAACAAAAAACACTTAATCTCATATATTTTCATTGTATTGTTTCCAGTAATTAATATGTCATCGACATATACAGCCAAAATAGTGACCAAGTTACAAGTGATTTTGAAGAAAAGAGAGTAGTCATTGAGGGAACAATGAAAGCCTCAAGTTGTCAAGGAAGAAGATAATCGAGCATACCATTGGAGAGAAGCCTGCTTTAGCCCATGCAATGATTTACAAAGTCGACACACATGGTTGAAAGAATGAGGTGTCAAACCCGAAGGAAATTTCATATATACCTCTTCTCTAAGGTCACCATGAAGGAACGCATTGTTCACGTCAAACTGGTAAATTTTCCAGTCCTTTTTTATTGCAATTGATAAAATGCACCTGATTGTAATGATTTTTACTATGGGGTAAAAGGTCTTTGTATAATTTATTCATTCTCTTTGTATATCTCCACGAATTACCAATCGTGTCTTCAATCATTCCAAAGGACCATCTGATTTCAACTTTACTTTGTATGCCTATTTGCAAGGCAGTGCTTTTATTCTTTGTGGTAACTCGACAATGTCCGAACCGTTGTTAGAATATAAAGCATCAAATTCATTAGCCATAGCAGTTTTCCAACCATGATGCATCACAGCTTGAGAATAGGATGAAGGCTCGGATATTTGATAAATAGAAGAAACCAAATTCTGATTAGACTGAGTCAACATTGTAAAAGAGGAGCAATGTAAAGAAAAAAAGGAGAGTTAGGAGAAATCAGAGGGTAGAAACTTCCATAAATATAATCTGATAAATACCTTTGTTATTGAGAAACCTTTGTAATTGACGTAACAAGTTAATCTGTTTCGAAGGAGATGCTACTACTGGAGAATTTACTGACAAGGCAATAAAGAGAGAATCTGGTGAATGAGAATGTAGAGTAGACTGTAATGAAGCAGCATTATTAGAAAAATGAGAGTGATTTTAGGAAACAACACCCCATCAGTATCTAGGGTGCAAAACTACTGTGGAAATAGTTTGATCATGGGACTGGAGAAGAAAAAAGGAAAAATATCTTCATTGAAATATTTCTACAAATAGAAATTTGATTGTTTTGTAGGAGTAGAACCTTGTAGACTTTCTTTCCAAAGGGGTACCCTAAAAATATTCTTGGTAAAGCTCTCGGGATAAGTTTATCCCTATTTCTGGAAAAGAGTTAAAACAAAACAAAGACATTCAAAGGGTTTTAGAGAATGATAATTAGGAGTAGTCCCAAATAAAACACGATATGGAGATTTTTATTTAAGGACATGAGATAGGAATCTGTTGATTAAATAAGTCGCCGTAAACAAACAATCTCCCCAAAATATTTTAGGAGCATTTGAATGAAACAATAGAGCTCTACATATTTCTAAGAGGTGTCTATGTTTCTTCTCAGCTATACCATTTTGTTGTGGCATTTCTACACATGTAGTTTGATGCAAAATTCCCTTGGATTGAAAAAATTCTTTTGGATCATGACTTGTCCCTTATTAAAAGGCATTATCTGATCTTATAACCTTAACATTAGTGAAAAATTATCTTTCAACAAGAGAGAAGAAGTTTTGCAAAGTAGAAAATGCACTAGACTGGGTCGACAGAAGAAAAGTCCATGTATATCTAGAAAAATCATCCACTATGGTCAAGAAATATCTTCCTCCCTTATAGGTAAGAGTCTTATAGGATCCCCATGTGTTAATGTGGATTAAATCAAAACATTGCTTTGAGCTAATAGAGCTTTTGGTAAAATGTGTTTTGGTTTGTCTTGCCATAGAAGAAATAGAACAAGGTAACTCTATTTTTGTCACTTTGATTCAAATTCAGCTATTTTATGTGCTTCATTGTATGAAGGGGAAAGTGCCCTAACCTATTGTTCCATAAAATAGTTGTGGTAGATACTGAAAACATTGGAATAACTTTATTATTCAGAGTACTAAGAGATTCAGTACATATATTGCTCAAAAGGCAAACAGAATAATCCTTTGGATGGTTTGACTAATAAAAAAAAATGACAGAGATTCTAGACTTAAACGCAAAGAAATCGGAACTAAAAATTCTAAGGAATGGGCTTCATATGGGGTGAGTATCCTTCATCACATAGTGTCCTGCCACTACATCACTAAGAAACAGGTTTCTCTTCAAAAAAAGGGGCCTGTATGGTACAAGCAGATTTAGAAAATATTTTATCACAGTTAAATTGAGCACTCAATAGTGGAACTGATAGTAAATTATGTTTGAAAATGGGGACGTATAGCACATTATGAAGCTCAAATTCAGGAGTAAGATATAAACTTCCCACATAATAAACTTTCACCTTGAAGGAATTTGATAGAGTGACTGAAACTGAATAGGAAAGGAATAAAACATTGTGCAGTAAGGATTTGTCAAAAGTTATGTGTTATGATGCTCCAGAATCTATGATTCAAGAATGATAAGTAATTTTAGAAAAAATTAAGGTAAAAGCATGATACCCATAATGCGTACTAGCTAGATTTACACTAGCAGTGGCCTCTTATTTTTCTGTTGTAGAACCTGTTTGGACAGACTTGAACATTTGAATCAATTTCTCACATTGTTCATTGGAGAATCCATGGCTACTGACAAGGTCAGTGGGTGATCCCTCCTTGGTGAGGACTTGATCAACAACTATATTAGCTTGATGGTTCCTAAAATTTCCCTTTCTTGATTTGTTTAACTTAAAATAGGCAGGATAACCAACAAGTTTATAGCAATCTTAACCAACAAGTTTATAGCAATCTTCTTTCATAAGCCCAGATTTTTTGTAGTATTTACAAAATAGTTCATATTCCTTAATTTCAAAGCTCCCAGTTGGTTTAGTTACCTTGTAATCTCCTGAAATCTTAGTTGGAGTCTATTTTTGTCCAGAGATCATAAGAAAAGATTAGTCAATAGTAACAGATTTGTTAGAATGAACTTTCTTTTGAGATTCTTCATGCTAGTTTATAGAATAAGCTTGTGCAGTGCTGGGAAGTGGCTTCATTGTCAATATGTGTCCCCTCACCCCAGTAAAAGCATCATTAAGACCCATTAAATTGTATTAACTTCTAATTCTCATTCATTTTAATGTTTTTAGCCTTAGCTCCACAATTACAAGAACATTTACACATCATAAAAGTGTTGAGAAGTTTCAATTGGTCCCAAATTCTCTTAAGCTTTGTAAAGTAACTTGCTACATCATTAGTACCTTGACTGATGGTGTTGATTTCTCTTCACAGCTGGAAGAGCCTTGCTCCATTTGCTTGTCCATATCGCTCCTCAAGTTCAATCTAAAGTTCCCTGGCTGTTTGAGAGTAGAACACACTCTTGGAGATTTCCTTGCTGGGGGAGTTTAGCAGCCAAGCAGTGACCATGTCGTTGTATCCATTTCACTGGTCGAGCAATGGTGAGCCTTCGGTAGGATATTTGAAAGTTCTATCTATGAATCCAAGTTTGTTCTTTGCTAATAGTGATATGAGAACACGTCTACACCAGTTCCCATAAAAAGTTCCATCAAATATGACATTTAATTGAACCATTCCTGGATTATTAGAAAAAGACAAGAAATATAGGTGCCAAGGATATATTTGTAAGGAAGCAGTAGTAGTTGAACTTCCTCCTGCAATATCTCCTATTACAGTAGAATCGACAGTAGTGTTAGTCATGATTTAGCAAGGATCAAAAGGCAAGAATGGGAGAAATGGAAAAGAGAGAAAAAGAGGCAAAAACAAAGGAAAAGCGATGAAAAAATATGCTTCTATGAGTTCTCTAATACCATGAGAAAACTTAATGAGAAAAGATGTAAAATTTTTCTTCATATTTCTTTATGTTTCAATTGTACAGGACAGCTATGTATTTATACAAGAAGAATTCCTAATGATAAATACAAATTCTACAAGATAATTACAAGAAAACTCTGAACATAAATGAAAAATAAATTATTTTTATGAAGAGTCCTATTTACACCTAAATATGATTCCTTCTAGTAGTTAGGAATCAAAAATAATTATGGTCAAGTGTGTAAGTTTCGAACATTGCCTATGTGGGTCAAAGGTTGGTCCAAGTGTACAAGGCCCAACCAATTCAGCTCAAGATGGGTATTTCTTTTTCTTCTTCTCTTTCTTTGTAAGAGTGAGATGGATAGTGTCGTTGTTTCCATATTTTTGGCATCAGTTATTATGCAAGTGAATCTTAATAATATTAGCGAAGAGCTCGAAAAGAATTTGGCACACCTAAATCTTTTTGGCTTTTTAATTTAAATTTTGATATTTGATCGGTGACATAAAAAAAATCATAGTTTTTTCTATAATAAATTAAGCAATAGATAATAAATATATTGGTCCGACCAAATAAAAATTTATCAATATTTAAATGACAAATAATTAATTGATCCACTTAATCAATTATCGTTTTTATTATAAAATCATTTAAGATGCTAAATATTTTATTTACTAAATTCTTAAATTAACCTACTAATCTATTAGTTGGTTTGTATTTCCAAGAGATATAATAGGCCAATTCATATATTGTTAGATCAATTTATAAACAGACTTCTGAAATAGACATCAATCTTGAATTTTTTTATTTATTTAATTGATATTTTATTTCTTATATTATCTTTATGAGTATGCTATATAACATTTTTTACATTTAGCACTTCAAGTGTCAAGCGTTAGATGAAAGTATTTCAATATATTCTCATGTATGGGTGTCGATGCTTCACGATATGCTATTTTTGTTCAAGCTTTTATGTTTAGTACGGGAAGATACCTTCTTCATCTTTTGAGTTGCCATCTGTGAGTTTTCTTCAGTGATAATTACTCTAATTTTGTGTTTCATAGTTTTATTTTGATTGCTCTTCATCTGTTTGATGGTTTGCCTTAGTGAGATTTGGCCTATTGTCTTACTGATTTTGTGTTGGATAATTACTCTTCATGTTGTTTTGTGATTTAATTATTGATGGTTTTCCTTAGTGCGATTTGGCATAACAAACTTCTAACAGTTAAGATGACTCAAATCAACAATTGTGTTGTCTATCCCTTTTATCAATTCTAGATGGTTACACAGATAACTAAAAACTGAAGAATATGCAGCTAAAACTCAGCCAAACTGCCTCTTAGATTGTGAAAAAAAATGCAGCTAAGGAACTGCAGAAACAATAGGTAAAAACTACAGAAACTACAACTTAGGCTACAAATGAAAAAAACATCTTAAACCTAAAAAGGAGGGGTCATATCTTAGAACGCAAAAAATAATGGTTAAAGGCTAGCAAGCTACTAATATAGAAACAAGGTTTGGACAGTCATTACCCATGCAAACAAGCTGAAAAATAAAAAATTTCAGACTTCTTGGCAAATAACCTTATTCTTTGATTAGGGACATCTAGGCAAATAATTGTCAATGTATTGATGGAGATAAAAACAGTTATGAGATCATTCAAAAAGCTTTATTGTAAATATATTTACTCTATCTTTATACTAAAGGTTACCTGTTTTCATTATTTTCATCAAATCCTCTCAAATCTCTCTTTAAAAGAGTTACCGATTTACAGTAAAAACAACAAAGAGGCTGAGTTTGTGTTCCAACTGCTTTAATTATTTTTAAAAATTAGTTATTTCTAATTAATCCACTATCTTCGTTGCATTTCGTCAATCTTTTATATGGTAGCATATATCTTTGTCCCTCCAAGAAATACATATTTTATACGAAAGAAATTTAAGGAAAATAAATTTACAATAAATTAGGAGGGGGCATGAAGATGAGAGGATTTTTGTGTCATTCTGAGGTATCAATTGCAGTGTGCTTGAGTTGTGATTCAAGGAAAGTTGTTGTGCCTGTGGCGCGGCGTAGAATGCCGATGGAAGAACATGCTAAATTGATCAGCAAATGTAGTTCTAGGTTAGGGGATGTAGCTTGTAGACTTGACTCTGTGCCTATTAGTAGGAGATCAAGAAATATTGTTGTTGTTGTTAATTCTTCTGTTTTGACAATTTTAAGAGAGATTAAAAAAATAGTTCCAAAATTGTTCCTTCACTATCCTTTCAGGTTATAATTTCTTTAAAATCTAATGTTAAAAGTATTTTATATTTACTAATTGAGAAAAACATCTAATAGTGTTTATGGCGGTGGCATATGTATATTTATTTAGGCAGGTTGTTGTTATGAGTGTGTCACTTTATTGTCAAGGTTATGCTGGTAAAGTGAAGAAACATCTCTCCAAGCTGAAAGGTATATATGTATCTAATAGATATTTTTTTTAACTCCGTTGTTCTTCACTTTTTGATTTTTTTATTTGAATTCTCCTCATGCTTTTCCCTATCTTCTCTTCGACATCACTCACATCATCTATTCTTCCCTCATTCTCTTTATCTCTTTTATATGCAGAAGTTGACATAATTTTAAACTCAACTACAACAACTAGATTTGATGAAAGGTAGATATAGAATGAAATTCTTTTCTAAATTAGAACGGAAAAATTTATTCCATGTTTGTGATGATACGATACTGCTATAGGTGTGAATGTATTGCGTGCAATGCATGTTGTCAAATTCTTCGAGTAGTATTCAAAATTAAAGATGATTCTCCATATAAGCACAAGTCAGCTCCATCATATGTACTTAACCATATTTTATTATCATGTGACTTCTTTGGCATATATATTAACTTTATTGTAAATATTGATTCTTTTCAGCCTTATGTTTGTAGAGAAAAGACAGAACTGATACTACAGAAGACGTTGAACTATGGCGAGACACTTAATGGAGGCGCTCGCTTAGACATAGATGCAGAGACAAAAGTAGCTATGAGAGTTCTAGGTATTCGGAGGTACACGACTCAGAAAATCAATCATTTTTCATTGGTATAAGTATTGTGTCATATTTGCACCACTATAATTATGATTCTTTAGGGCAAGGATACATGAATGGACAAACACATACTCATTCAGAAAAGCAAGGGAGAGATGTTCTTGGGACACCTCAAGGAGGATGTTCAATTCATAATCCTAAGGCCAACAATTATATCGAACACTTATAAGGAACCATTCCTTGAATGGATTGAAGGATTAAAGTAATAACTATACTCGATTTATGCATGCACACATGAAAACTAAAGAATTATGTCTTATTAGTAAACTAATAATATGTCTGTTTCTTGCTTACCACAGAACAGTGGATACCTTCATTTTTAATTATGGTAAAGGAAAGATGAATGTTGCAGTGGGTGATAGAGAATCAATAATAACTGCATACTTGTGTTTACTGTGATATGTATAATTTTTTCCATACAATATGAGAACAGTTTCATTATTGAGCCCGTGCTGGCGCGGACTGTGCTACCTAGTG
>JAPEIP010000005.1:46050989-46064812 GCA_026120095.1 Capsicum chinense
ACATACATGAATGCACAGAACATGAACACAATTATCGCAACTCTAGATACTGAAACTCAGATACCACTTTACTACAGACTGAACTCACTACTGACACTAAAATACTAAATCACTAACTTATCTAATACTGATAACTGAGGATCTGGATGTGCTTACATCAATGACTGAATTCTTGGACTTGCTGCTTTCGACTGATAGGATTAGAGATCAACCTTTCTAACAGATGATTTTGGAAGCTTTATCAATGATAAGAAATATGATTATATCTAAATTTGATAACAAGAATACTCAATAGAAATCTGATACTGTGATCAAGCCTGTCTGATAGCATATCTCTGAATACAATATTAAATAACTATATGTGAGACCAAGTCTATTTGATGGGATGGCCCATAAATTAATGGAACTATTTGAGTTCCTCATAATGATAGATGACTGTATCTGGCAGTCCTAATTTCTAAAGACTGATTCTAAAACTGAGACTGAATCTGAAACTAAAACTGTAGGAAGTAGTCACTTAACCGACATGCCCCGACCTACCACATGTGGGGTCCAACCTGTGCCCCAATTGGAAGGGTGTTATTACCACGCCACTGGTAAAGATAACTCTATGTGACCCTCATCTAGCAGGTCCTCAAACGAAAATAGTGGAGCCCTTATCTAGAAGATCAAGCCACCTCATCTACCCTCATCTAGCAGGTGTGATGTCTCTCTTCCACCCTCAACTAATAGGTGTGATGTCTCAACCTACGCTGGCTACATAGTTCTAGAGCACAAGGATTGCTTCTAAGAATCACACCCTCTACTAGTATGTGAGATCCCATCCTTGAGCTTGCTCGGTGCTAGTTTCTACTCCCAACTGAAAGATTCAGAACTGAATTCTCAACTGAACACTGGCTGAAATAAATCTAACACTGATCATATTACTCAAAAGGTCTGACTGAGTTACTCTGAGATTACTTGGTTCCGTATTTGACGGAAAAGATATCGAATCATGGTATCTGACTGACGATACAGAGCTTGAATAGATTACTTGAATCTTTTCTGAGATTAGGATTGAATGACTTGAATACTATTAGAAATGAGCTGATTACAGGTATGAGAATAGATTACTAGCGGTATAGAGATTACAGAGATAACTGAGATTACTTAGCTTTATTAAGCTTCGCACTTGTTTGAGGATACAGAGTTCTATAGTTTACTGAGTTCTGAGAATCATGGCTCGATTGGAATTATCGAGAAACTGACACGGGCTCTATACAACAGCTCTATTTTCGGGTATAAATACCCCAGGACTCGACAACATAAAAGTAAGACATAATCATTCTTCATCACAAATCATTCATGCATCATCACAACCATCCATTCATCACTACAATTATTTATTCATCATTACAAGCATTCATTTATCATTACAATCATTCATGTATTCTCACAATCGCTAAAGAATCACCTCAAGTAGTTGGGCATCACAACATACTTTCCCTCTCAAGATCCTTAGGACATCACATTAAGAATTTACGAAACATAGACCTCTATTCATTATCATATACTAGCCTAGAGAAGACATGCTATTAGATTATACCACATTCAATGAGATCTTACATCAAGTACTTCATACCTATATCGGTCTTGTCATGTATTTGGATATCACTTGATTTGGGGGAAAATTCATACTAACACGTCACTATTTACTTGCTAACCACTTGACATGTATTAAAAGCTTAGCATATATCAAAGAGCACAAAATCGAAGAATTTACAACCATCATATCTCAACTTCTTCCTTTGTTCCCTAGGGTTTTTCAACCACCACTAGACATGACCGATTTTACACCTACTTGGGGATTTCTGCTATCTTGGCACATTTCACTCACTAAGGCATTTTATCAAATACTCGGCAAGCATGGACTAGCTCACAATTTGGAGTTTCCTATTCAACATACTATAGCGGCCCTTATGCTTCACCTAAGATCTTTATCAAACCTATAAGGAACGTTCTTCACTTATTCAACTATTTCTATACCCAAAAGTCATGAACACATCACCTGGAAAAACAACTTCAAGAGGGTCTATCACAAACATCACATGAATTCCACATACTAGGGTCAAAGCTCATAAATTTTGTAGGCAAACATAAATCGAAACTCAAAAACACATTAAACGTCTATTTCAACTCATACAAATCATTAACAACTCATAAACATAAAAATATTTTAGTTTTAAAAAGGGTTCTTGAGCTTGTTGGATGAAAGGGACCTAAGAATCAACATATACATACCTTAACCTTTGAAATTGGATGAACTTTAGTTCTTGAAACTTTATCCACACTTGAAATAAATAAATTCTTGAAGCCCACACTATGAGGAACTTGATTCTTGAAGAAACCTTGAAAATTTATGGATGATTTTTGGAAGATTAGGGTTCTTAATTGAAACCCTAGTTATACTCTCTTGAAAGAGTTGAAAAAGAAAATGATTGATCTAGGGTTTAAATTAGGGTTCCTCATATTTATAGAGGCTCAAAAAGGTAGGAAACAACCAAAATCCCTTGCAAAAACTCCCTTGAATTGCTGAAAAAATATACTTGACGCCATTCGTGATAGGCCGCCAGGTTCGTGATAGGCCATCACGAATGGTCATCACAAAAGGGGTTCAAATTCTTGATTTTCTGCCCAGGGTTGATGACATTGTCAGAAATGTCATCAGAATGTGACGACGTGTCAAAAAGGGCATCAGAAACGTGATAGCCCGTCAGAAACGTCGTCACCATTTTCTAGCTTGATATACTGGAGTAAAATGTGAATAACTCTTTGCTCCAATATCAGATTTAGGTAAAATTAGTATAGTTGGAAAGATAATTCTAATATCTTTCATTTGATATATAGAAATCCACCCAGTTCTTCATATACAATGAGTTATGGTCGATTTAAGTTGACCCAAATTTTGACGGTCATTAAAACTTGAACGATAGGAAAGTTTTCAACTCGTTCATGAGTTAGAGGACCTCTATGATCTTAATTCATACTCAAATATATTCCCACATGATTCAAAGTATTTCATACTTGGGAGGATATTTCTGAAACATTTTGACTCGGATTTTTGCTTTACCAAATACGCTCTAAGGCTCAGACTGAAAGAGGATTTTGCGGGGCATTACACCTACTTAACTTGGGTTGCCTCCCAAGCAATGCTTTATTTACTGTTGTGGCACAACCCAACTCAACCTAACCAAATTCCTTCATCCTTTTCCTTACACTTGAAGGCCATCTTATTATTCGTTTCTGACCTCTTGAGTGTGAACTCTAAAGGTCAATAGCTATAATGTGCCAAAAATGGGCCCCAAGACATTACACGGTGCTCAAAACTATGAGTAGCCTTAAGCTAACCCTGCAAGCCTTCTACTAAATCTGAAGCTCATAATAAAGAAAATATAGATATATATAATCAAAACTAAAATGCAGAATTCTGTATGAGCTAAGCTGAAATCATCTGAATATAATTTGAAAATACTAAACTCAAGAGTTTGAATAGTCAATATTGGAAACCTGAATTATAACTAGTAATCTGACAAGCCTTTACTACTAATAACTAGAGAGCCACTGGGAAAAGTCCCTAGCTGAGTCAAACTGACTGGAAAATGTTGAATCAACTACTATAAATAACTAGAAAATCTAAATGACTAGGTCCCCAAACTATGAGGACTCACCAACTGTCGGGATATAGATGGAGATGCTCGTAATCACTTTCGCTGCTGAAACTGAGCACCTGAGCCTACATTATCAGATAATGTAGCATATAAACGTATATGTGGATAAGTACTTCTGGATTGTACTGAGTATATGGGAGTGAATACATAAGTAAAACAATATCTCAACATTAGTGTAAATTTGCAAAAGAATCCATGCTATGTGTAGATGACTCATAATAGCTTGAATAACTGAATAGTAAGAATCATGATCATGAGTAATAAAGCATGTTATATAAATCTAGTGAGTTATAACACTTAGTTCTAAAAGTTGTACTTGTGTTCTATCTTGAAATCATACTGTCTAAGCTTAGAAAAGACTCACTTTAATATCTGTAAACTAAAAGATAAAATCTAGTAGCTAATGACTTGTATAAAACAATATCTGAATTAAATCGTGAGCCTTTACACTTAGTTCTAAAAGCTTTCCTGTTATTCTTTACTCTTTTCTGTAAGTTGTAGGGAGGTTCTTCTAACTGACATAAACCATGTGAGCTAGTATGGAGTCCAACGTCTAGTTCCCTTATGGGAAATCCTCATGCTGGGGAGAGGTTTCATACTCTTGCCAAGGAGTATAACCTAATCTAACTGATCATATATGTAACTGTTATCCATATAAAAATGGGAATAATCTAATAATCTATACCTACGTTGGCTCATAGTTCTGGGGTATGTGAACATACCCAACTCGGTGCTAAACATTACTCCCTTTAATTTGTATGCTCATTCTATAGGAAATCCACTTTAAAACTAGTGTAATCGTTTATAATGAAAACCAACTATATATCTGCTAATTTAAACTATAACTGAAACTGTAAATTGGATTCCATGTCTAAGCTAAGATCAAAAGATTAAATCTTTGACAAAATTTGAAAATAACTGTTCATGGAATGCTTAAAGCATAGTCATTCTTGAAATATCAACATTCAAACTAGGGATTAATAACCTATGCATCAAATTCATGTCAAATCATAATAAAGTTCATGCTTAATAACAAAAGCATTGAAATTCAATTCTAAATCTTAAAATTTATATTATACGCATGAAAAAACGAAAATAGTCATGCAATTAATAATCTAAATCACTTGAAATCTCATAATCTTCAAATAGCAATATTTGGGTATGAACCCTAAATTGAAATTCATGGGTAATCATACAAAATCAAGTAACTTGTAATTAAAAACTAGTTTTAGGAACAAGGATGAAAGAATTATTCTTGTTCAAAACCCCACATACCTTAATTGGTGAAATTGTTGAAGAAACTTGAACTTGAATTTCTATTTGTGCTTTTGAAGATGATTTCTTGAATATCTTGAATTTTGGGTTATCTTGGATAAAGAATGGTGGAATTTGGATTTCTTGGGGATTAAGATTTGAGTTCTAGGGTTTTCTTGGAAAGTAATTTTGATGAGAATATGCATATAATGGTTAGATTATGATTAATTATATGCTGTTCATGGATTGGGGCTTGGGAAAATGATGAAATTTTCCATTAAAAATATAATTTGGAACTAGAAGTCTCGATTTTGAGCCCCATCGCGATGCGGTACAATTGCAGTGGCTCATTGGAAAAGGGACGAATGCCATTATGGGCTCTGGCGCGACACAGTGTAATCTCATTGCATCACTGGAAAAAGGACGAGTGTTATTTTTCACTCCACCGTAATGCAGTGTCTGTCCAATTGAGAATTTTAATGCGATGCAGGCAAATCGCATTGATCTACTGTAAAGGGAGGAACTGGAACTTCTCCGCGATGCAGGCTAATCATGGTGCTCCACTGGAAATCGGACAATTGCAAATTTTTCTTTCACTACGAGCCGGTGCTTATCGTGATGCCCTACTATTTTCACTAAAATTGCCATAACTTCTCAATCGAGTATCGGATTAAGGCAAAATTGGTATTATTGAAAAGCTGACTCAATTATCTACACATTGGTCGGTCTAGAGCTGGAAAATTCTATATGTATCAAGAGTTATATGCTTTTGAAAAATAACCCTTGACACACTAGGAGCTAAACCGACCTAAGAAAAGTATGGGGTATTACAATAACTTTCTCAACTATAGCCTTTATAGGCTCATCAATCTGCATCATGTCAAGCTTAGGTGGTTATGGCTTAGGGTTCTCAATGAGGATGTCCGAAGAGGTCTTTTGTGGAATAGACACCACCACCCTACACTAATCCCCTTCATTCACAGTAATCATACACAAGTCCTTATAGTGAGATAGTGTGATAAGAGGTTTGTACACTTTAAAAACCGCCTATTCATATCAAACCTCATTGTGAGTGTGCCTTCTCTCACATCAATTAAAGTTCCTCATGTCGCTAAAAATGGACGTCCTAAGATGACTGGTACTCTTTTATCTGCCTGAAAATATAAAATAATAAAGTCAGCAGGAATAATAAATTACCAACCTTTATGAAAACATCCTCTATTACTCCTTCAGGATGGGCTATGGTCCCATTTTCCAGTTGTAGTAGCACCAATATCGATCTAGGCTTTCCCAAGCCTAATGTGTTGAACAAAAATAGGGGCATCAAGTTGGTACTTTCCCCTGAATCAGTCAGTGCCTGAACCACCTTGCGTTGCCAATCAAAATAGGGAGAGTGAACTTCCTAGGGTCCTCAAGCTTTTTGGGCATTTTTGCGTAACCACAAAACTACACTCCTCAGTGAGTGTTACCCCCTCTACATCCTGTAGGTTAACTTTGTCAGCAACCATATCTCTCAAGTTCATGGCATACTTGGGCATTCCCTTCAAAACATCTAAAAGTGGTAAGTTAATGTATAGCTCTCTGAATGTGTCAAAGAACTTTTTGAAGCACGCATCCTCCTTTGACTTTATATACTTCTGTGGGAAAGGTTGCTACACGATCTTCTTTATTTTTTCAGCAACATTTTCTTTAGAGTACTCCTACTTCCTCGACTTTTCAACAACATGGTCAATTACTTATTTAGGACTCGAATCAGCATCTACCTTTTTAATTTTCTTTGGAGGTTCTCCATGAAGCTCTTTACCACTCCTTAAAGTGATTTCCATAACTTGATTTGGATTTTCAGTATCTCCTGGCAAACCACATTAAGGACTTGTATTTAGTGTCTATTGTCACTGCCCCAACAACAACTCTAAGCTTCTTGTGGCTGTTTTTTGGTTCTTTACATCTGCTTCTAATTGTGTTTCATTAGTCAGAATCGGTTTAATCATCTCTTCCAAGTTTCTAGTTGACTGATTTCCTTGTGCCTGTAAGTGATGAATTTGTTATAGTTGGGCGTTCCATGGCTGATTCAGTGATTTAGTCTGCCCCTTCATGTTGTAGGCGTTCCCATAATTCTGTCTTTGAGCTTTTCCCTCATACATCACACACTCAGGATTGGCAGCACACATAGCTGTTAAATAGCCACTGTTACCATAAACTTTACACCAACCTATGGCTTATTAGATTACATTAACTATGGATGCAGTTTGTGTGGCCCCAATTTCATGTTGTGAGCTGCGTAGTCAACTTATTTTGTAATGTAGCAATTTGAGAAAATATTGCAGTAAACAGATCCACTTCCAAAACACCTATAACCTTTTTTGTAGCATTTCTTGAGTATGAATGCCACTAAGGATTACCTTATGCAATTTGGTACAACATAGTATACAACTCACTATACGTCATCTCAAGAGCTTGACCACCTACAACTAAATCTACCAAAATCTTTGTGTTATGGTCATGTGCCTCAATAAAAGTATGAGCTAATACCTCATTGGACTGTTGATGGTGTGGAAAGTCCCATAATAGAGCCTTGAAACTCTCCCAAGCATGATATAAATTTTCATTTGGATTTTGCTTGAAGCACACAATCTTACTGTGAAATCTCGCAGTCTTTCCAGATATGAAAAATCAAAAGAGGAATCTCCACGCTAAGTGGTCCCATGATGTGATGGAATTAGCCGACTCAGCATACCACTTCTTTGCTTCCCCAATTAGTGAAAAAGGGAATAGTGTCAGCCTTACATAGTTAGCATTCACACTCGTAAGGATAAATGTGTCACTGATTTCCAAAAAATTTTGCAGGTGGACCTATGGATCTTCATGTGAAAGTTCTGTGAACTGTCCACTGCTGATCAGAAGCTACACCATATTCTTTTTTGAGCTCAAAATTAACTCCAATTGCTGGTTTTTGAAAAGAGGAGGTCAAATTTATTGGAAGTGGGATTGCCACTTCTCAAAATGTCCTGCGGGCTACTTGTTCATCAGCCATAAGAGCAGTATTATCTTTATCTTCTTCGATTTGTGGAATACGGGGGAGAAGGATTGCTTCTCTCCCTTGTTGATAGAAGAGTTACTCAGATTCGGGTCTTGTTAAACCAATTCTCGAGTCCTTGCTAGCTTACAACTTTGAAAACCTATTTTCTGCAAATACAAAACAAGACCAAATATAAAACACCAAAGTAATCCAAAAATCAAATCTAAAAATAAAATGGTTGCCAAATTACAAGTTCCCAGATCGACGTCAAAAACTTGACAGCGCCCAAGCACACACTCAAATGTACGTGGTCTACCAAGTAATATAGTGGCCTTCAAGAAAATCGACGATCAATCTCACAAAGACTTCTTCTAATGTCTGTTCAATTCTAGTTTACAAATTAGATAATTAATGCAAGAGTAACCAAAAGATAGTTTTAGAAATTTGTAAACTAAAATAAAGTAAACAATGCGTAAAATAAAGAATTTGAGACAATCAATGGATTAAATCCCAGGGTTAAAGCACTTCAAACAATCATATTACGTTATTGAACGTCATTCGTTAAATCGCTTATCTTGGTTAGTGAATCGAAGGATTAATCGCATAATCATGGTATCTTCGAACTTTAATAGTTTACCTAAATTGGACATTACAACTACATCGTTGAGCAGTGATGTAATAATTCAATTAAGTGCTTAAAGTTATCATCCTACATGTGAATCAAGTAAGGCTTCTAGGTACGTCCCTGTCCTAGACGCTAATTCGAATTCCTTATTTAATAAAAGAATAAGAGCCCTACTTTGCTCATCCCCACGTTCTATCTCCCTATTCCCTCTCCCAAGATCATAAACATGACAATATATGTATTCTAAGGGTTATCAATTCTCAAAATAAGTAAAACAAGAATAAACAAGCAACCAACTATGATAAGCGAATCCAACGATAATAGTCATGTTCTTGGTTTTAACCCTAGAAAGGGAGTTTTTTAGCCTCTCATACCCATAATTATCGTCAAAATAATTGTATGAATGATCAAAACCATAAAGAAACTAAAATTAAAGAATACTAAAACCTAAATAATGTAGAAGCAGACTCCTCTATAGTCTCCAATACGTCAAAAGATTCCCTATACAATGTGTGTACGTGATGTATTTATAGTATAGTACCAATAATAAGCCGTGTAGGATTAGGCCATATGACATGACTATTTGAGCATGGGAGTAGAGGGGTTGGTTTACCCTTGGCAGCACCGAATTGGAGCCCACATCGCACGCTATGCAGCATAGGAATGAACCCCGCGTCGCGTGCATATCGCATGTACCTACTGGAATTACACTTTACAAAATTCTCCAAGGCAAAGAAGCCTGCCATGGAGAATGCACCACGTGCTAATCGCCTGCAGCTACTAGAAGTTGCACTTAAAATATTTGCTAAGTGTTCAACGTCCAACTTTTTGTCCCATACTTTGTGACATTACTTTGCCTTTTCTCGCAAGCTTTTGGTGTTTTTTTCCCTTTAATTTTTAGCTTGTTAAATATCCATTTATTCAACAAAATCAATTCCACAAGCATCCTAAATCATCAAAAAACAAGCGTTAGATCTTGAAACAACTAACATTCACAAAGATGAGCAAGAAACACGAGCTAAGTTTAGGTTTGCTCGCTTAATCTCAAACATTTTGCTTTGGCTCTTGACTTGACTCGATTATACTTTGCACATTACAAACAAGTTGTTCCACACATAATTACTCAGTAAAACCACTAGGAACTTATTAAACACATTAGAATCCAACATGAGCGAGTAGAACAATACCTTGCTCAAGCTAGTAAAACTAGTTTTCTCGTCTAGACTCTAAATGATAGAATTGAACCCAAACGTTTTTGAAAACACTTCAACATATTATAATTACATACTTGAACACTTACATGCTTATTATACCATTATTCACTTATAAAGCACGTGAATTATCCTTAAAATAAGACTAAACAAGCTAGATAGTAACACTAGAGTTCATAAATACACCCAACATCACCACCCCACACATAAAGCCTTGTTCACCCTCGAATAACTCTTTAATATAAGCATCATAAGTTGAAGAGACTCTACACTTTTTCTACATGCAAGACACTCAAGCTAGTACTACAATGACAACACAGAATGCAAGTTTCTATACTAAGCATGTTATGTACAAAATTGATAGTTCAAGAACACTACTTACAAACATCCTAGCCTCAAGAATTTACTCAAAAGGTAGCAAACTTATGCATATTGATAAAACAAAGACATCCTATAAATCACCCGCATTCATCAATCATATGCCCCTCACATGAAGAGAGTTACCCAATATCACTCACAAAAATGAAATTTACAATTAAATGGGTACAAGAATCAAATTTTACTCACTCTCACAAAGAATTCACAAGTTGCACTAGATGAACCATAGGCTTTCCCTTAGTGTAGCACTCCACTAATATTAAAATGTTAAGCTTAGAATCAAATAGGTCTTTTCAGGCTGTAATGCAGGCTATGGACAGGTAGGAACTATTTTGACTTAATAGTGACTATCTTCCCTAAGTGCTTTAATACATCACTTTCTACATTCAATTCAACTCTAATAGCCAAATCACACCATTTTTGTCTACCTCATTCCTTTGTATTCACCACTATGCACAACTCATTCAATTTGAACAAATTTTTATTATTTTCATTACTCAACTCCCTTAAAAACTGTCTCTTCATCCTCCAATCTCATTGTGAGTATGCCTTCTCTCACATCAATTAAAGTTCCTCCTGTCACTAAAAATGGATGTTCCAAGATGACTGGTACTCTTTTATCTGCCTAAAAATCTAAGTAATAATGTCAGTAGGAATAATAAATTTACCAACCTTTATGAGAACATCCTCTATTACTCTTTCAGGACGGGATATGGTCCTATGTTCCAGTCATAGTAGCGTAGAGATTAGTCTAGTCTTTCCCAAGCACAATGTGTTGAATAAAGACAGGGGCATCGAGTTGATACTTTCCCCTGAATCAGTCAATGCCTGAACACCTTGTTGTTGCCAATCTGAATAGGGAGAGTGGACTTCCAAGGGTCCTTAAGCTTTTTGGGCATCTTTTGGGTAAACATAAACTACACTCCTCAGTGAGTGTTACTGCCTCCACATCCTGCAGGTTAACTTTGTTAGCAACCATATCTCTCAAGTACTTGGCATACTTGGGCATTCCCTTTAAAACATCTAAAAGAGGTAATTTAATGTATAGCTCTCTGAAGGTGTCAAAGAACTTATTGAAGCACGCATCCTCTTTTGACTTTATATGCTTCTGTGGGAAAGGTAACTGCAGGATCTTCTTCACTTTTTAAGCAACTTTTTATTTACAGTACTCCTACTTCCTGGACTTTTCAGCAACTTGGTCAATTACCTGTTTAGGACTCAAATCAGTATCTACCTCTTTAGTTTTCTTAGAGGTTCTCCATGAAGATCTTTACCACTCCTCAAAGTAATTATCATAACTTGTTTTTCATTTTCAGTATCTCCTGGCAAACCACCTTAAGGACTGGTATTTAGTGTCTGCTGTAACTCCACAACAACAACTCTAAGCTTCTTGTGGCCGCTTTTTTGGTTCTTTACATCTGCAGCCTATTGTGTTTCTTTAGTCAGAATCGATTTCATCATCTCTTCCAAGTTACTAGTTGACTGATTTCCTTGTGCCTGTGGGTCCTGAATTTGCAGCAGTTGGGCGTTCCATAGCTGATTCAGTGACTGAGTCTGCCACTTTATGTTGTAGGCATTCCCATAATTCTGTCTTTGAGTATTTCCTGCATACATCACAGACTCAGGATTGGCAGCACACATAGTCACTGAATAGCCACTGTTACCACAAACTTCACACCACCTACAGTTTATTATATTTTATTAACCGTGGATGCAGGTTGTGTAGCACCAAATTTCATGTTGTTGAGCTGCGTAGTCTACTGATTTTTTTAATGCAACAATTTGAGCAATTATTATAGTAAATGGATCCACTTCCAAAGCACCAGTAACCTTTTTGTAGCATTCCTTGAGTCTGAATGCCACTAAGGATTACCTTGTGTAATTCGGTACAACATAGTATACAACTCATCATACGTTATCTCAAGAGCTTGACCACCTGCAGCTGAATCTAATAAAATCTTTGTGTTATGGTCATGTGCCTCAATAAAAGTATAAGGTAATACCTCATTGGACTATTGATGGTGTGGATAGTCCCATTATAGAGCCTTTAAACTTTTCCAAGCATGATATAAATTTTCATTTGGCTTCTTCTTGAAGCACACAATCTTACTGTAAAGTCTCAAAGTCTTGCCAGATAGGAAAAATCAGAAGAGGGATCTCCGCACTAAGTGGTCCCATGATGTGATTGAATTGTCTGACTCAGCATACCACTTCTTTGCTTCCCCAAATAGTGAAAAAAGGAATAGTGTCAGCCTCACATAGTCAGCATTCACATTCGTAAGGACGAATTTGTCACTGATTTCCAGAAAATTTGCAGGTGGAACTATGGATCTTCATGTGAAATCCCTGTGAACTATCCACTGCTGATCAGAAGTTGAACCATATTCTGTTTGAGCTCAAAATTACCTCTAGCAGTTGGTTTTTGAAAAGAGAAGGTCAAATTTATTGGAAGTAGGACTGCCACTTCTCTAAATGTCCTGCGGCCTACATATTCATCATCCATAAGAGCATATTATCTTGATTTTCTTCGATTTGCGGAATATGGGGGAGAAGGATTGCTTCTCTCCTTCATTAATGGAAGAGCTGCTCAGGTTCGGGTCTTGGTTAAACCAATTCTTAAGCCCTTGCCATCTTATAACTTTGAAATCCTGTTTCCGGCAAATACAAAGCAAGACCAAACTTAAAACACCAAAGTAATCCAAAAATCAAATCTAAAATTAAAACAGTTGCCAAATTACAAGTTCCCAGCAATGACGTCAAAAAATTGACAGTGCCCAAGCGCACACGCAAGTGTACGTGGTCTACCAAGTAATATAGTGGCCTTCAAGAAAGCTGAATATCAATCTCACAGGGACTTGTTCTAATGACTATTCAATTCTAGTTTACAATTTAGATTAATTGAGACAAGAGTAACCAAAAGAGAGTTTTAGATATTTGTAAACTAAAATAAAGTAAACAATATGTAACATAAAGGACTTCAGACAATCAATGGAGTAAAGCCTGGGTTTGAAGCACTTTGAACAATCATATTATGTTATTGAACTTCATTCATTAAATCACTTATCTTGGTTTTTGATTCGTATGATCATGGTCTCCCGACCGCTAATCGTTTACCTAACTTGTAAATTACAACTACATCATTGAGGGGGAATGTAATAATTCAATTAAGTGCTTAAAGTTGTCATCCTACATGTAAATCAAGTAAGGCTTCTAGGTACATCCCTGTCCTAGATGCTAATTCGAATTCCTTATTTTATAAAAGAATAAGAACCCTACTTTGCTCATACTCACATTCTTTCTCCATATTCCCTCTCTCAAGATTGCAAGGTTGATAATCTATGTATTGGAAGGATGATAAATCATCAAAATATGTAAAACAGGAATAAACAGACAACCAAATAAGATACGCAAATTCAACAAAATTAATTCAAAACGATAGTAGTCATGTTCTTGGCTTTAACCTCCAAGAGGGAGTTTTTTAGCCACTCATAGCCATAATCATCATCCAAATAATTGTATGAATGATAAAAACCATAAAGAAACTAAAATTAAAGAATATTAAAACCTAAATAATGTAGCAGCCATCTCCTCTTTAGTCTCCAATATGTCCAAAGATTCCCTATACAATG
>JAPEIP010000005.1:46074812-46104862 GCA_026120095.1 Capsicum chinense
TTGGAGCCTGTGTATAAAGAAGAAGGGAGACTATGTCTAAAGAAGAAGATATAGAAACACAAACACCATAATAATTTTTTATTTCAAGTCACTTCACTTTATATGTAGTGACAATTTTTTGTATTTGATGAAAATTGAATTTTTTATAATGCAACAGATTGTCAACTGTTGTAACAGATAGTTTATCTATTGTAATAGGTTGGTCATCTTTTGCATTATGCAGATGTTTATAGCTAAGTATATCTGTTGCAACAGTGGGAAGACCTATTTGATAATTTCCAACAGATGACCTACATATTGCAATATGTCTAAATTTGTTTGATAGATTCCAATAGATATGTCGTCTATTGCAACGGATACCTTATCTGTTGCAATATTTGAATCTAGTTTCCATTTTAAATAATAAGCTCAAATCTAAGGATAAAATAAAATTCATAGACAAAATAAGATAAATCGAAGCCTTCAAAAATTACATGAAATAAATCAACAAACAAATGAAATGTAAAAAAATTATAATGGATATAGATCTCAACAAATAAATCAATAATTTAAGTTTTGATGCCAACAATTCCTAAGGAAAGTGAGATTATTATTTTAATGGACAAGTTTTTCTTCATCCGGTGCAATGGAATTCGGTTTTGATCGTCGTGTATCTTTAATGTCGCTTGCGTACGGTTTATGCGCTTTCACTTCTCCACATTTTCATAAAAGAGTAGCATATTTTCAATGTTGTTCAGCAGTTGCTTCTACTGTGACATCCACCTGGAAAGCAAGAATTGTCAATGCTAATCACAGCTATACAAAAAAGGAAAAATGATAACTCATCTATTTTAGCAAATCAAATAGGTCTTTCTCCTATTTTAAATTATCCCAAATAGATTATCTATCTATTGCAATAGATGAGTCATCTGTTGGGACAAATTAAAACACGAGGAAGACCTATATGATAATTTCCAATGGTCAACCATCTATTGCAACATATAACTCACCTGTTTGGAAAAACTAAAACAGTAGAAAGTCTTAATTTAATTTGTCCTAACAGATGACCCATCTATTGCGGTAGATAGGTCATCTGTTGGTACAAATAAAAATGGTACGAAGAGCTATTTGATTTGCTAAAATAGACGAGACATATGTTGCAACAGATACGACATCTGATGTATCAGGTTAGCCAACTATTGCAACAGATGCATGAATCTGTTTGATAATTTTTAACAGTGTCATTTGTTAAAACAAATATTTTGTTTGTTAGTTGGAGTAGATGATATATATTCACCTTCTTCAGCTCATGCTACTCTCCCGTGGCCCTTGTACATTGCTCAATAGTGCGACACAAAGACAGGGGAATTGCAATTTTGCTTTTTTGGATGCTTGATAATGCCATGGAAATTAATTTCCTTCTCTTCTTAGCCTTAATCTCTAATGGAGTGGATGGATATTAAATCCTCTTAGATGGAATGAAACCCCTCTTAGATGTCAATTCTAGATGCAATTAATGCATTAATAGCATTAATCACTCCATCATGTTTTGCCTTGCAATCTTGACATCTGCATACAAAATATTCGCTAGGATGGGCAAAATCTGTATAACCACTATAATCATACTCATAATGGTTTGTTGTTTCAAAAACTATAAGAGGAACATCATTAGCCCCAACAGTAATACCACTACCACCACCAACAGCTTCATCACCACTAACATCATCAATAATAACAAGCCCACTCTCTAAAATTATTTTTTATGTGATGGTTCCAAACAATTCCTTTTTTATTCTATCAATGACCTTAGGGTCTGATAAAATTTGCATAGACCGTAAAGTAAGAAAAAATGGCATCTTCGACTCTCAATTGGTCGGAACAAACGACGGATGCACAATCTAAAATAAATTAGTACATATATTAGAATGATGATTAGATCATTCAAAAAAATCATTAATTAAAATAAAAACTTAATTAGAATTAGACTTACTGTATCCTTCGGGGGGTTGAAGAGATTGAAAAAATTATATTTTTATCAGTTTTGGCTAACAACCATCTCAGGATTCTTGGACATGAAACTTCTTCCTGGTAGTTCACTTGTTGTCTCAAATAAGGAATGGCTTCAAATGCCCAAGCCTATAAAATAACGCCAATAAATCAAAAGAATTATTCAATAAAATAAAAATAAATCATAATAAAAGAAATATTTACCATAAAATCCATGGAAAGCCATATAAGTTGACTATCTTTGATGTTAACAGAGTCAACAAATATTTGACAGTTATTTTGAAGCTTTTATAACCCCAAGGATAGTTGTTAAATGCCTCAATATCCTCATATATATTTATTAAACCAAGCGGTATGTTGTTGTTAACGTCTCTCGACCAAAGAATACTATGTACAAACTAAACCAAACACAATGATTGCCTGTGCTTCTTTGAAAGTCTTTTACTTTTCAATGCTTCTATCAAATTTTTATTTTTAAAGTCTGGACAAATAAGGGGCACCGAGTCATCACCATCACTAACTTGTCTTTGCTTTTTTTAGGTGTGCGGGGGGCTTTTTGGGAGGTTAGAATAGCTATAACTTGAGAAGAAAGAGGACAATATTTTAGTCTAGTAACTATGTCAACTCCTTCCATCCAAAACAAACAAGCATGTCACAGTAATTTATCCACACCTCATCCATCTTATCTTTATTTTCATAAATAAACCTATGCTTGAGAAGATTATATACCATTTTCATTTGAAAACGAGCATTGTTGTCCTCCGGCAAATCAAGATATTTCCCAAAGAAGCTTTCCCTGAAATAAGCATCTAATTTTTATTCTCGAAGTATTTTCTGAAAGGCGTCAAAAGATTTTCCCAAGGTTGACTTAACCACGAAATCACTAGTTAAATCGGTGGTACCATCACACTGCATTCTCATAAAATAACTATCAATGCTAAAAATTTTGACCAACTCTTCAATGGAAGGGCTATTAGAATTTAGATCATCTTTTTTGAAACATTCCTCATCCCCAAGTTCATTATCTTCTACTTCTGATTGAGATATCGCTTGTAAAGCTAGCTCATAGCATGGTGGATGTAGCCTAGCTGCTTCACTTATTCCTTTACTAGGACTTGTTTTGGTTTCTTTTATTTTGGAAGCCATATTAACTAAGAATAATAGGAAAATAAAAAAGATTATAATTGTTAAATGCATCGTTCAAAAAAGGATAACAGTAAATCTAACATGTACAACAGTAAACTAACAATTCTAATATATCACACATCTGTTGCACCAGGTATATTATCTGTTGCAATAAACAAATAACCTGTTGGACTAGATGAGAAATCTGTTGGAAACAATAAAAATAAATCACTCATCTGTTGAAACAAATTACTGGTCTATACAACAGATCAAACATCTATTGCAACACATGAGTGATCTGTTGGAACTATTATCAACTGTCAATATTATTTAGATTTATTCCAAGAGAAAGGTCATCTATTACAACAGATGAATGATCTGTTGGAATAAATCAAGTCTTGGATATGTCATCCAGTTAGAGTAGTTGATAGGATTTTATCCAACAAATGGTTTATCTATTGCATCAGATGGTTAATCCGATGGTAAATCTGTTGTATCAAATGGTTAACCTGTTGTATTAGATTTTTAATCCGATGGTTCCTCTGTTGCATTAGATAGTAAATCTATTGCATCAGATTTTTAATCTGATGGTAAATCTGTTGTATCATTTGGTTAATCTATGACATCAAATGGTTAATCTATTGCATCAAATGGTTAATCTATTACATTATATGAATAATCAGTTGTATTAAATTTTTAATCTTATGGTTCCTCTATTGCATCAAAGGGTAAATTTGTTACATCAGATTGGTAATCTATTACATCATATGGTTAATCTATTGCATCAGATGGTTAATCTATTGTAGAAAAAAGTCGTATCAAGATTTTGTCCCCAAAACCTGGTCCCGAGATGTCACATAGTGCTCAAGACTATGAGTAGCCTTAAGCTAACCATGTGTGCCTTCTACTAAGTCTCAATCTCATAATAGTGGAAATATAGACATAAAAGTCATACTGAATGCGGAAATTGTCTGAAATAGATAAGAATAGTCTAAATATAATCTCTTAAAACCAAATACTATAAGTTTGAATGACTAAGTCCCCGAACAATGAGGACTCACCATCTGTTGGATGTAGATGGAGATGCTTGAACTACTCGCACTACTGATACTGAACATTTGAACCTACATTATAAGACAATGTAGCGTATATACGTATATGTGGACCAGTACTTTGATGATGTACTGAGTATATGAGGGTGAATACATAAGTAAAACATTATCTCATCATCATAATTCGTAAAACAATGCATGCTAAATATAAATAACTCACATAAGCTGGAATACCTGAAATACTGAAATCTGTAATCATGAATAACAAATCATACTTTATAAATCTAATGAGTCATAACATTTAATTCTAAAAGTTGCACTAGTGATCTGTCTGTAAATCATGTTGTCTAAGTGTAGAAATGACTCACTTTTATATCTTAAATCTGAAATCTGAATCTATAGCTAATATCTTTCTGTAAAGCATAATCTGAATAAAGTTGTGAGCCTTTACACTTAGTCTTATAAAAATTTTTCTATTATGCTGTAACCTTAAAACTTTAAGGAAATACTTTAATACTGTTCTGAAAGCTTTTACTATTAGGGAAAATATATTATCTGAAGATTATCTGTAAGGGGGGTTCTTCTAACCGACATAAACCATGTGAGCTAACATGGAGTCCAACGTCTCATTCCCCTATGGGGAAAACCTCATAATGGGGAGATGTGTCATAATCTTGCCAAGGGGTATAACCTGATCTAAGTGATCACATATGTAACTGTCACCCATATTGGAATGGGAATTATCTAATAAAATATACCTACATTGGCTACGTAGTTCTGTGGAAGATAGGTCACCCTAATCCCACACTTTTCGCTCGGTGCTAAATACTACTCCCTTTAATTTGTATGCTCATTATGATTAGAAATCCACTTAAAAAAAACTAGCATAAGGGTTCATCATGAAACCAATTATGCGTTTATCTGAGTCATTCTTTAGATAAAGCTAATCTGAATTGTATAATCTATAATAAATTTGTAAAGTGGATTCCAAATCTTATCTGATGATCAAAAGATCAAACCTTTACGAAAAATCTGTAAATAATCTAATCATAAAATGCTTAAAGCATCATCATTCTTGAAATATCAACATCTAAACTTGGACTCGATAACCCATGCATAAAGTTTATGTCAAAACATCATAAATTTCATGCTTTATAATGAAAACCATGATAATTCATGTCAAAGACTAGAAATTACTGGAATAGGCATAAAAATATGAAAATAAACATGCAATTCATCTTCAAAATCTCTCAAAAACTCATAATCTTGCAAAAAGAAATAATGGGTATAAACCCTAATTCAAATCTCATGGATGTTCATTCAAAATTATATAAATTTGTAATTAAAACTCGGTTTTGGGCATAAGGATGGAAGAGGATCCTTGTTCATAAACCCCACATACCATGGTAGATAATTAGATGAATCTTGAATTATTGATTCCTATTTGAGTTCTTGAAGATGAGTTCTTGATTATATTGTCTTGGGAATCCTCAATTTGGAGCCTTCTTAGAGAAACAATAGAGGAATTTGATTTCTTGGAGAAGAAGCTTGGAGCTCTAAGGTTTTTCTTTTAGAGAGAATGGATGAAAAAAAGCATAAAGTGCTTAGAATAGGCTTTAATTCCTTGTTTTGGACGAATTGAGGCCTTGGGAATTGACCAAAGTGCCATTTTTTAAACTTTAATCAGAACTGGAAAAGGGAACAAAAATCCTGATTTAACATGCCACCATACGCGCCACTATCACAGTGGTTCACTGGAAAAAGGATGAGTGGGAATTAGAAGTTCAAAGCGACGCGGAGCTATCGAGGTACTCTATTGAAATACCATTTTAGCCATCACCGCGATGCGCCACAATCGTAGTGAGCCACTGGAAATTGACAATTGGGAAATTAGACCTCACCGCGATGCGGGCGGAGGTCCACTGGAATTTGACGAATGGAAATTTACCCTTCACCGTGATGCGGTGGTTGGCCAGATGGTACATTACTTTACTAAAATCTCTATAACTTCTCAATCGAGTATCGGATTTAGGCAAATTTGGTATCGATGGAAAGCTTATTCAATTATCTACACAATAGAGGGTCCAAATCTAGAAAATTCCATATGTAATAAAAGTTATTCATTTTTATACTCACCCTTAACATTCTAGGAATAAATTTAAGCTAGGAAAAAGTATGGGGTATTACAATATCTCGCCGTTGGGAACATTCGTCCTCAAATGTGGCTAATTAGGTTGAAAATACTGAGGAAATTGAGGCTATAAGCTATCATGCACAACTGAAATAAATTGTATGACTGAATCTCAATATAATGAGCTACTGAATTGATCTGTGAGTGAATGGTTTTACCTGAAAACAACTATATAGTTGAATCTGAGACTGGAAAAGAACTGAATGAAGGAAGACTATTACCTTTGGCTAAATCTGAGTTCGTGGAGAAGAGATGAGAATACTTGGTATGCATGTCTGCTTCTACTTCCCAAGTAGCACCCTCAACAGACTAATTTCTCGATAGAACTTTGACCAAGGGAACTTCTTTGTTCCTTAGTCTACGGATCTGAAGATAAAGAATCTCTACTGGAACTTCTTCATAAGAAGGGCTATTCTGAAAATTTATACTTTCTAGATGAACTATAACAGCTGAATCGTCCATGCACTTCTTCAACAAGGACATATGGAACACTGGATGAACTGAAGATAAATTTGTGAGTAGATCAAGCTCATATGCTACCTTCCCAACACAACTCAAAATTTGAAAGGGGCCTATATATCGGGGACTAAGCTTCCCCTATTTGCCAAGCCTCTTCACCCTTTTCATGGGTGAAACTTTTAAATACACAAGATCATCAACCTCGAACTCAAGATCTCTTCTTCTTATGTCTGCATAAGATTTCTGACGACTCTGGGCTGCTTTCAATCTCTCTTGAATCAACTGAACTTCCTCTATAGCCTCAAACACTATGTCTGGCCCAATCAAAGTAACTTCACCCACTTTGAACCAACCAACTGGTGATCTAATCTCCGGCCATAAAGAGCTTCAAACGGAGCAATCTGAATATTAGCATGATAACTGTTATTATAAGCGAACTCAATCAACGGTAAATTCTCATCCCAACTACCTTTGAAATCAAGAACACAATCCCTCAACATATTTTCTAAAGTCTGAATGGTCCTTTCTGCCTGACCATATATCTCCGAATGAAAAGCTGAACTATGATGAACTTGGGTATCAAGACCTTTCTGAAAGGCTTTCCAAAACTGAGAGATGAACTGAGAGCCCTATCTGAGATGATGCATAAAGGAACTCTATGCAATCTGACTAACTCTCTAACATACAGCTTAGCATAATCTTCAGTTATGTAAGACGTTTGAATTGGCAAGAAATGCACTGACTTAGACAATCTGTCTACAATGACCCAAATCGAATCATGCTGGCGACGCGAATGGGGTAAACTAGTCAAAATCCATATTCATCACTTCCCACTTCCAAGTGAGGATACCAAATGCTTCCAACATACAACTAGATCTTTGGTGCTCTACCTTAACCTGTTGAAAAATTACATAGTTTGCTACAAACACTACTATATCTTTCTTAATACCACTCTACTAATAGATTTCCCGCAAGTCGTAGTATATATTGGTAGCACTGGATGAATGGAATAATGTGCATCATGCGCTTCCGCCATAATTCGCTGCCTCAAATCATCAACATATGGCACACACAATCTACGCTGGTACCTCAACACACCATATCCCCCTTGGGAGAAAACCTCTACCTTTTGGTCTTTAACTGACTCCTTCAGTTTGATCAAACTAGAATTCTTATCTTACTTCTCTTTCACTTCCGAAACCAGAGAAGATTCGAAACTACTCTAAACCCAAAACATTTCCTTCATCTAAATCAACTAATCACACACCCAATCTAGCTAACTGATGAACTTCTCGAACTAACTCTTTCTTACCATTCTCCACATAAGCAACGCTGCCCATAGACAATCTACTAAAGGCGTCTGCCATTACATTGGCCTTGCACAGATGATACAACATACTCATATCATAATCCTTCAACAATTCTAACCACCTTCTCTACTGAAGATTCAACTCTCTCTGAGTAAACACATACTGCAAACTTTTGTGATTCGTGAACACATCAATATCCACCCCATACAAATAAATTCTCTAGAGTTTCAAAGCAAACACAACAGCAGCTAACTCAAGATTATGGGTCGGGTAGTTTTTTTCATGAGGCTTAAGCTGTCTAGAGGCATAGGCTATGACCTAACCTCTCTGCATCAAAACATAACCCAAACCAACTCTAGAGGCATCACAATAAACAATAAAACCATCTGTACCATCAGGTAATGCTAACACTGGGGTTGAAGTAAGTTGAGTGTTCAACTCCTAAAAACTCTTCTCACAAGAATCTAACCACTGAAACTTAACTTTCTTTGAGTCAATTTAGACATAGGAGATATAATAGATGAGAAAACCTCAACAAAACATTTGTAATAACCAGCTAAGCCTAAGAAACTCCTAATGACTGACGAAGAGATAGGTCTAGGCAAATTTCTTATAGCTTCTGTCTTTTGTGGATCAACAATAATAGCCTCATTGGAAACGATATGACCAAGGAAAGCTACTGACCTCAGCCAAAATTTGCACTTGCTAAATTTGGCGAACAACTGGTGATCTCTAAGAGTCTGCAACACAATTCTAACATATCCTGCATGATCATCCTCACTACGAGAGTAGACAAGAATATCATTGATAAAGACTATGACAAACATGTCTAGATACTATTTAAACACACTGTTCATCAAGTCCATGAAGGTTTTTGGGGCATTTATTAGCCCAAAATACATGACTAGAAACAGAAAATAACTATAATGGGTTCTGAAAGCTATCTTTGGAATATCACATTCCCTTACTTTAATCTGATGATAGCCAGATCTAAGGTATATCTTGGAGAAATAACTTGCATCTTGGAGTTGATCAAAAAAAGTCATCAATTCTAGGGTGAGGATATTTGTTTTTGACTATAACTTTATTCAGCTGACGATAGTCGATACACATACGCAAACAACTATCTTTCTTTCGCACTAATAGGACGGAAGGGCCCCATGAAGAAACATTAGGACTTATGAAACCTTTATCTAGAAGATCTTCGAGTTGCTCTTTCAACTCTTTAAGCTCGATAGGAGCCATACAATAAGAAATTACAGAAAAAGGCTGAGTATCTGGAAGAAGGTCAATACCAAATTTTATTTTCCTATTGGGAGGTACCCCTAGCAAATCTTTGAGAAAGATATCAGGAAACTCATTGACTACACTTACTGACTGAACTGTTGGAGTCTCAGACTTAGTGTCTTTGAATCAAACTAGATGATAGATACACCCTTTGGAAATCAAATTTCTGGCTTTAAGATAAGATATGAAATGACTCTTGGGAGATACAAAATTACCTTTCCATTCAAAGACTGGCTTATCTGGAAACTGAAACTTCACCACTCGGGTGCGATAATCTATGGATGCATAATAGGAATGGAGTCAATCCATACTAAGAATAAGATCAAAGTCAACCATATCTAACTTTATTAAGTCTTTTAATAGGATTTTATGAAGGATGATGATAGGAAACTTTCTATAGATCTGTTTGGCAACAACTGACTCACCTACTGGAGTAGAAACCAAGAAAGGCAAAAGGATCTTTTTAGGACCTACTTAAAAATATACTGTAACTAATGGGGTCACATAAGAAAAACTTAACCCAGGGTCTAACAACGTATAAACATCAAGATGAGAGTCATGAAGCATACCAGTACCAATATCTGGTGAATCTTCCTGCTCCTGATAGGATGATAAAGCATAAACTGATTCTGGCACTGACCGCCATCAGTACTGGATGATACACCCTAAGGAGGGACTGGACGACCTAAAGGAGCTGGTGTACTAGTAGCCTGAGTCTGGGGACGAACATCTCTATTTCCCTGCATAGAATGTGGATACTCTCTGATTCCATGACCCAACTTACCACAATCATAACAATCCTTCTGTCCATCCAAGCACTCTCCAGGATGATTCTTACCATACTTAGCACATGGAGAATAACTAGGCCTTCCACTCACACTATTCTAAGATATAGGCATAGAAGACTTACCCTACTTCTCCTGCCTAGCTCTGGAGCAGGATCACTGGCTAAAAATAGTGTTGGCATAGATAAATGATTTTGAAACTACCAACAATTTCCTCTATGAGACCTAGCCTGGCCATACTCAAACTGCCCTATTTTAGCCTTCTTATTTCCTCTTTCTCTCTCTCTCTCTCTCTCTCTTCCCTTTAATTTCTTTACCTCAATCTATTGAGCATGAATCATCAATCTAGCAAGATCCATATCTCCAATAAGCATGGCAGTCCTACATTCCTTGACTACCAAGCTAGATACTCCAGTGAAAAACTTACTCATACTTTCCCTAGGATCAGCCGTTGTATCAAGGGCATACTTAGACAACTGATTGAACTTAAGGCAGTACTCATTTACTGTCATTGAGCCCTGTCTCAAATTCACAAACTCCTTTACCTTAGCTTCTCTCATTTCATGCAAAAAAAACCTGTCTAGAAAAGCATCCTGAAATACCTGTCAACTCATAGGAGTTGCATTCTTACCTCTACCATTCTTCCACATAACTACCCAATCATAAACTACATCCTTCAATCTATAAGATGCCAACTCTACACTCTCCTCTTCAGAAATATGCATAATCTAGGTGATCTTCTTCACCTTATTTAAATAAAGTTGTGGGTCCTCAACTGTTTTTGACCCAAAGAACTCTGGCAGATTTATTCTCATGAAATCTCTAATTCTGATGGCTGCTAAATCACTATTTAGTTGAAGTGGGACTGCAGCCTGATGGTTTCCCTAAACATTGGTAGTCACAGCTTGTCCAAAGCCTGAAAGGTAGCCCTAAACTCAACATGGGATACATTTTCGTTCAAAGGATCAGTGGGTTGGGGTGGCTAGTTATCATTTCTATGGGTGTTAGCTCAATGAGAAGGCATATTCAACTGTCACATAAGAGCACAAGTTTAAAGCAGATAGAGATCCTTTAATCACAATAGATCATAAAAGAAAGAGATGATTTCCTAAGAACATTCCGTAGCCTCTTGCTCATAAATGTGGTGCACTTTATACCCATGATCAAGACTCTACGTAACGTGGCTTTTCTGACTCCCTAAGACTTATAAATCTTGGGCTCTGATACAAAGTTTGTAACGCCGCGAAACCTAGTCTCGAGAGGTCACATGGTACTCAAGACTACGAGTAGCCTTAAGCTAACCCTCTCTACCTTCTACTAAGTCTGAATCTTACAATAGTAGAAATATAGACATAAAAGTCATACTGAATGCAGAAACTATTTGAAATAGCTATGAATAATATAAATATAATATCTCAAAACCAAAAGCTGTAAGTCTGAATCAAATCTAGCAGTCTGACAAGCCTCTACAACTAATAACTAAAGAGTCAACTGGACAGACCCCCAGCTAACTCGAACTATTTGAAAAGAATGCTAAAGCATATAAACTAATAAGCTAAAATATCTAAATAACTAAGCCCCAAACTATGAGGACTCAACAGCTGTCAGATGTAGATAGAGATGCTCGAACGACTCACGTTGTTGATACTGAGCACCTGAACCTACATTATGAGACAATGTAGCATATAGATGTATATGTGGATTAGTACTTTGATGATGTGTTGAGTATATGGGGGTGAATGCCTAAGTAAAATATTATCTCAACATCATAATTAGTAAAACAATGCATGCTAAATATAAATAACTCACATAAGCTGGAATATCTGTAATCTGTAATCATCAATAACAAATCATACTTTATAAATCTAGTGAGTCATAACATTTAATTCTAAAAGTTGCACTAGTGATCTGTCTGTAAATCATGTTGTCTAAGTATAGAAAGGACTCACTTTTATATCTAAAATCTGAAAGCTAAAACTTATAGCTAATATATTTCTGTAAAGCATAATCTAAATAAAGTTGTGAGCCTTTACACTTAGTCTTCTAAAAGCTTTTCTGTTATGTTGTAAGCTTAAAACTTTAGGAAAATACTTTAAAACTATTTTGAAAGCTTTTATTATTACGAAAAATACTTTATCTGAAGCTTATCTATAAGGAAGGTTCTTCTAACCGACATAAACCATGTGAGATAACATGGAGTCCAACATCTCGTTCCCCTATGGGGAAAACCTTACAATAGGGAGAGGTGTCATACTCTTGCCAAGGAGTATAACCTGAGCTTAGTGATAACATCTGTAACTGTCACCCATATTAGAATGGTAATAATCTAATAATCTATACCTATATTGGCTCTGTAGTTCTGTGAAAAATAGGGCACGCTAATCCCACACTTTTTACTCGGTGCTAAATACTACTCCCTTTAATCTGTATGCCTATTTTGATTGGAAATTCACTTTAAAAAAACTAGCATAAGGGTTCATCATGAAATCAATTATGCATTTATCCAAGTCATTCTACAAATAAAGCTAATTTGAATTCTATAATCTGTAATAAATCTGTAAAGTGGATTCCAAATCTAATCTGATGATCAAAGCTTTATAGAAAATTTATAAATAATCTGATCACAAAATGCTTAAAGCATCAGCATTCTTGAAATATCAACATATAAACTTGGGCTTAATAACCCATGCATAAAGTTCATGTCAAAACATCATAAATTTTATGCTTGATAATGAAAACAATGATAATTCATCTCAAAGACTAGAAATTACAGCAATAGGCATGAAAATATGAAAACAAACATGTAATTTATCTTCAAAATCTCTCAAAAACTCATAATCCTACAAATAGCAATAATAGGTATGAATCCTAATTCAAATCTCATGGATATTCATTCAAAATCATATAAATTTATAATTAAAACTCAATTTTGGGCACAACGATGAAATAGGATCCTTGTTCATAAACCCCACATACTATGGTAGATGATTAGATGAAGAATCTTGAATTTTTTATTCCTATTTGAGTTCTTGAAGATGAGTTCTTGACTATCTTGTCTTGGTAATCCTCAATTTGGAGATTTCTTGGAGAAACAATGGAGGAATTTTATTTCTTGGAGAAAAAGCTTGGAGCTCTAGGGTTTTTCTTTAAGAGAGTGTAACACTCCATACTTTTACCTAGCTTAAATTTATCCTGAAAATGTCAAAGACTTTCTTTAAAGATGAATACACTTTTATACATATGGAATTTTCAAGATTTTGACTTTTTATTGTGTAGAAAATTGAATATTCTTTCCAACAATATAAAATTCGCCTAATTTCGATAACCGGGTAAGAAGTTATGACAATTTTAAGTTTCAATCGTTAAACATCGTCATTCAGGCCAGTAGCGCATCGCGGAGTGTGTTGAAATAGAAATTGTCAATTTTCAGTGTTGCTCTGTGATATTGGCGCATTGTGCCATAGACCCAATTCATAAATATCAATTTATAGTGTACCAACGCGATTCCACCCCCTCGCGGTGCACTTCCAGTTTACAAATAAAGTGGCAACGTGATTGTATCGCGTCGTGCCACCATGCAATTTCCCAGTCATCATTTTCCAGTGGCCTAGCGCGATAGTGGCGCATTGTGCCAGGGGTCTAGATCGGGAAAATTTTACAAAAAATTAAAGTTGTGCCCAGGGTTAAAACAGTTTTTTCTCATGATTTTATTCCGCCCAGATATGGGATTTAAGCCCTAAAAATGTGTAAACCCCTTCATTATTCACTTTTCTCCAAAAAAAAAAAAGGTAGTTCTCTCCCAAGAAAACAAACCCTAGCTCTCAAGAATCAAAGTCAATCCCAAGAATCTCTCCAAGAACTCCAAGAATCTCATGAATTAAGGTATGTTAGATGTTCATTCATGGGTCCCTTTCACCCATGAAGTCCAAGAATCCTTTTTCAAAGTACAAAGATTGAGTATTTTTTATTTCCATGTTTGAATTAGATTGAATTCATATTCTTGATATTAGTTGGGTTAAGATTCATGACTTAAGTGCAAGTTGCATGAGATTAAATAGCATGTATAACAAATATGTGATTATCTTGATAAACTCTTGAATTTATAAAGTGATTAATGCATCTATGATGTTGATTTGGTTTTCAATCCATGATTGTGATAAGATTCATGAAAATAGAATAGTATTTAGGGGAAATTATATGAATTGCATGTTGGATCCATGAAATTGCAAGTTTGGGCATTGTTGTTGCCATGTTTATATGTTATCCATGATTATGTGCATTAAGTTATGCTCCCCAAGTGTTTGATACAATGTCCCTGTGAATTAATTGATCCAGTCATGACATGCTAGTCTATGTACAAGTTAATGCATCACAAGTGTTTGATGAAATGTCTCTATGATTGAATTATGACCAAGTGAACATTATTATGTTACTCAAGATTATGTTTTGCTTTACTTTTCATGCTATCAAGTCCTGGGGTATTTAATACTTGATAATTTAGCTGTTTACTCAGAGATAGTATCAGTTACAGAATAGTATCAATCATGTCATAATCAGTAGTACTCTCAATCCATTACAGAACTCAGTAGAATTCAATCAGTTATAGTACTTAGGAAAACTCAGTAATCCCAATATCATTCCAGTCTAGTTCAGTATACTCAGTTCAGTGTCTTTCAGTTAGGAGTAGGATTCAGCACCGAGTGAACCCAAGGATGGGGGCTCACCTGCAAGCAGAGGGTGTGATCCTTAGAAGCAATCCTTCCATTCCAAAACTACATAGCCAGCGTAGGTTGAGACATCAAACCTGTCAGTTGAGGGTTGATGAGGTGCTCTACCTACCAGCAGAGGGTACCGCCGTCCTCGTTTAGGGAACCTACCAGTAAAGGGTGACTCTTCAACTTGTCTTTACTTATGGCACGGTATTGACACCCTTCCAATCGGGATTATAGATTGGTCCCCTATTAGTTTAGATTGGGGCATGCCAGTTCGATGATTACCTCCCACAGTTTTAATTTCAATCTCAGTCTTCAGAATAGAACTCAGTTCAGTTCTACAGAATCAGGACTGTCAGATATAGTCACTCAGTTATCAGTAATTCATATTATTAGTGATCTCAAATTATTAGTATATTTAGTTTTCAGTTATCAGATTTAATTCTAGTATACTCAGTTCCAGTATACTCAGTTATAGTTTGGTATTGTTCATGTATATAAACCCATGCATTCAGCCTTACCTTGTTTAGCATACCAGTATATTCCCACGAATTGGTCGCATACCCATTTCTTGCACTATGATATTTTATATCATAGGTTCGGACGCTCAGTCTCTTAACCGCGCTTAGCCAGATTCAGCTAGCGGTAACAAATTTAGCAGTGAGTCCTCATCTATCGAGGATACGCTTTTATTTTAGTACTTTAGCTTAGCAGTATTTTAGTAGATGGAGTTAGTTGGGGGATTATCCCATTAACTCCACTTTCAGACAGTTTCAGTTAGAGGCTTTTCAGACTAGATTTTCAGATAGTATTTCAGATTCACATGTTATTATTCATTATCAGTATTTCAGATATTTTGAACCTTATGGCATTTCATCCTGTTATTCTGTATTTATTTCAGTATATTCATTCAGTGCTCATAGCAGATATCAGTCATAGGTTAGCTTGTGGTCCTTTGCGATCGTAAGATCGTGTGATGACTAAGGGGTACTCCCGGGTTGTTACAGAGAGAATGGATGAAAATAAGCATAAAGTGCTTAGAATAGGCTTTAATTCCTTATTTTGGACAAATTACGGCCTTGGGAATTGACCAAAGTGCCTTTTTTAAAACTTTAATCAAAACTGGTATGCGACCGTGATGCGCCACTATCGCGGTGGCTCACTAGAAAAAGGATGAGTGAGAACTGGAAGTTTAATGCAATGCGGAGCTATCGCGGTACTCTATTGAAATGCCATTTTCGCCATCACTGCGGCTCGCCACCATTGCAGTGAGCCACTAGAAATTGAAAATTAGAAAATTGGACCTCACCGCGATGCGGTCTTATTATAGAGGTCCACTAGAATTTGACGAATAGGAATTCACCCTTCACCGCGACGCGGTGGTTGCCCAGATAGTACACTACTTTACTAAAATCGTGATAACTTCTCAACCGAGTATCAGATTTGGGAGAATTTAGTATCGATGGAAAGCTTATTCAATTATCTACACAATGCAGGGTCCAAATCCAGAAAATTCCATATGTAATAAAAGTTATTCATTTTTTAAGCTCACACTTAACATTCTAGGAATGAATTTAAGCTAAGAAAAAGTATGGGATATTACAGTTCAATAGAACAACAACAATATCACTATTTAATATCAAATACACCATTTTTACCAAGAATAAATCAACCAAGCAATGGACGCAATACCAAAAACACCAACATTATTATTTTGTTTGTACAAACACAAATAACAAAAATTAAACTTAAAAAAAGTCAACAAACAACAAAAAATCAAATTTCACTTCGAAAAGAGAAGAGAAGAAATACCAGAAATTAGGATTTTCTTCGAACCGTATTTTAAATTAAAGTAATAAATATTAAAATTATTAACTAATCCTAGAAGAGCAGTTGGCTCAAGTTCTTCTTTTTCTTCAAAACAAAAAAGCCATAATTTTTTACCTGTGAAAGAAGAAAAAAGACTATGAAGAACTCAAAGTTGTTGTGTCCGAAGAGCAAGGTTGTCACGTCGATTGATGGTTGAAAGTCGAAAAAGAACTCGAAGCCCAACTATTTGTTGCCGGAGGTTGAACTCGCTGGGGATTGAAAGGACAAATTTACAGAACTGTTGGTTGGGAGAGAGTTGAGAGGGACTATCGAGAAAGAGAGAGAGGAGAGAGATGGTTGATTTGGAGGAGAGGGGTGTGGATTGATTTATATATTTAAAAAGATTAAAAAGTTTTAAAAATATTAATCAAGTTCACAATTAACTTAATTAAGTTTTCTAATTTTGTTTGACCCTTTAAGTCGGTCAATGTCACCAATCCTTTATTCAAGACTTAAATGACACCTTTCCTTCAATTTTCTCATCCTTCTCTAATTATTTCTATTTTCTTAATTAAAATGTGGGATTACATTGTTATTGTTGACTTCTTAGTTAAAATAAATGAGAAACTATGATTTAAAAGGCTGGACATCCTTCTCTACTTTTTATTTTTTAAAAAGAAAATTTATGGTATGAGTAGGTGTCGTTGAAATTGATCGAAAATAGTGGAAAGAGATTGAATAATATCAGAAAGAATAAAACTGATTTGGACCTATTTCGAGTAATGAAAGAGATTTAGAAAATGTCTCTATGGCATGTGTATATTGTGTATATTATATAGAGAAAATATATAAAGTACCCCCTGAACTTGTCCGGCTTGTTCAAAAAGACACTTAAACTATACTTTTAACCTATTACCCAACGAATCTTACAAAAATCGTGTAAATACACCATTTTGACTTAAATTTTGCCTATGTGTGTAGACACGCACAACAAGTGCGTGAAGGGTTAAAAGTTGACTTAAATTACCAATTAAAAGCTACCACATGTAATTTATTTGTCAAATAATATTAAAATCCCTTCTTCTCAATTGAAGCCAATATAATTACCTTCTTCTCCATTGATGCCAATACAATCACAGCCTTTATCTCTTCCTCGTCTTTCTCCAACTAAAAAACTCCATTGATTCAGATTCAAGAAACCAATAATGAATTTTTGCAATAAACCAAAAAACGCTTACATAAATTGTTCATTCATGGGATAAAAATTCTACCTTTAACCCCATTTTTACATTTTCTTGAATTGGTATGTATTGGGTTGTTGTTAATTCTAGCAATAAAAATCTAAAAAGATTTCAACTTTAACCCTATTTCTATATTTTCTTGAATCAATCTTTACTGGTTTTTGTTCATTATTGCAATAAAATTCCAATAATAATAGAAGACATAGCTACTCATAACAAACAACAACGCAATGAAATTTTGACTAATTGAGTTCAAATAATTTGGAAATGGGGTTAAAAAAATTTGCGGAGAACAATTGAGGAAATCAAATCTTTCTTTTATGCGGAGTTATGAAAATGGGGTTAAAGTTGAACTGATTCAATTTAACAGGGTTTAAGATTGAATCTCTACTAATGAACTCAATTTAATTGAATTGAGGCATACATTTACGTGAAAGATTGAATCTCCCTACTCAATTGAATGATTCAATTCAAGAAAATGGAGTATGTTCTCTGCATTTTTTTAACCTCAATTCAATCAAATTTCTTAGTCTCAATTGAATGATTCAATTCACGAAAATGGAGTATGTTTTTTGCATTTTTTTAACCTCAATTCAATCAAATTTTTTATCCTCAATTGAATGAAATCTTTCTTTTTTTGGAATTCAATTTAATAGGGAGAACAATTGAGGCATACTTTAGCAGAGAATTCAATTTAATATGTAATGATCAACAACAATGGAAGAAGTAACAAAAGAGAAAAAGGGAAGACAGGTGAACAGAAAGAAGAAGGGAAGAGTGCCAAACACGCAACTTTTAAAAGTGAGGAGTGCTGAAAATTTTGGTCAAAATGGTGTATTTACAACGATTTTAACAAGAATCATGGGATAATAGGTCGGAAGTATAGTTTAGGTGTATTTTTGAAAAAATCGGACAAGTTTAGGGGGTACTTTATATATTTTCTCTATTATATATAAATTTTCATGAACATGGCTCGGGATGTTCATGGAACCACCAAACCACACTGATTTGGTTTGGTATTATTTTAAATTTTAAAAGCTGACAATATTTAGTATGGTTTAGTTTATCTAAACATTGAAAGAAATAATCAAATCAAACAGACAAATTATATACATAAATTTTATAATAGTTTAAATATATGATATTAGTTTTTAATAAATAATTGTAAATACTTTATATCTTTTAATCATTAATTTTATTTTAGTCTACTTATTTCACATGCACTTCAACATGTTTAAGTTTCATTTCTTAATAAATATGTCCACCCAACACTCTAAATTTAGTTGTCTATATATGGTGCGATATTTGTCGAATTTTAATTTTATTTGCTAAGACATTCATCTACTCTTCAATGCCTTGCCCTTTCACTTTTTGAAAACTTAATCATTTTTTTAAAGTTGTATCTTAATTCTATGGATGTTGTACATGTGATGTGGAGTAACATCTACAATTATGCAACTTAAGCATGCAAAGACATCAAAATAGTATTGAAAACTAATAGAAGATTCAAATACATTTATCTTGGGATAGTCGAGAGAAATTTGTTGATTTCTAACGATCATTTAAAATAGTTGTCTCATGTCTCTGCTATTTGCCATTATCAACTTATCCTTAGATAGTTAAATACCGAACCAAATCAAACCAACAAGAACAAAATCAAATGTTTTTATTTTATTTGGTTTGGTTTTAAAAATTTTAAAAATGATTAAATTGAGTTTTATTGATTTTTAATCAAATCGTTCTAAACCGAACCATGAATACCCTTAAACATGGCCACAATATATATATATATATATATATATGTCACACAAATTTTCATTTTCAAGGATACACAAATATACATGATATATTGAATATAAACTAATCTATTTTGTAGTATACTAACATATGTGGATACAAACCAAAACTTCTAAGCAATTGTTCAAGCCATTGTTATCAACTAGATCCAGAAACCTTGTAAATGTAACACAACTCAAAAAATACCCAAGAAAGCTATTGTAATATTGAACTCACTAGTTGGAATTACAAGGAATTGGTCACTGAACTGATATTGACAACAGAGAAGAAATGGGGATGAGATACAGAGGAAGATAGGGGATGAGAAGATAGAAGACTCCACACAAAAATAGCCTGACTTTCCTCTGCCTACTCCCTGCTACTTAATACAAAATTACACACAATACTCACTGTCTTGCACTAACTTGCTCTTCACTTTTTGTTACTGGATCCCACAACACAATCAGTAAATCTTTTAGAGGGAATGGTCATTCGCTTGCTCCTTCTAGGTTGAGAAATATTATTGTCCACTGTGGCTGCCAAGTTGTCCTCCACATCAGCATTTGTGCTCATAACAATACTTTCCTCCTCAGAAAGAATGCTGTCCACGAGATTCTGGGAAGCCTCGGTGTAATCAGTCAATGGTAAAGGAGTAACAGGGAGTATTAGATCCCAAACACAATGCTTGAGCATCCAAATATGGAAGACGGGGTGAATGCGGGTATCCTCAGGTAAATCTAATTTGTAAGCCACTTGTTCAATGTGCTTAAGGATTTTGAAAGGGAAAAAGTATCGCCGACCCAGTTTGGAGTGCTGCTGCAAGCGAATAGAGTTTTGGCAATATGGTTTCATCTTGATGAACACCCAATCTCCCTCACTAAATTCAAGCTCACTGTGATGTTTGTCAGTAACCTTTTTCATCCATGCTTGCGCCTTAAGCAGATTGAGTTCTAAAAGGCCCAAAACCTTATCACGATCCACAAAATACTCCTCCACTTACTCACTAGGACTACTGCCCAACACGTAACATGCTATGGTGGGAGGTTCTCTTCCGTAAAGTGCCTTAAATGGAGACATACCCGCAGAGGTCTGGTACATTGTGTTATACCAATATTCATCCCATGGCAATATTGCAACCCACTTATGTGGTGCGTCCGCAACATAACAACGAAGATACTGCTCAACACATTTATTAAGAGCTTCTGATTGGCCATCAAACTAGGGGTGATATGTTGTACTCATAGCTAAAGACGTTCCTTGCAAATATTTGATCTCCTGCCAAATAGAATACAGGAACCTAGGGTCATGATCAGTAACAATAGTTCTTGGTAGACCATAAAGGGGAATAATTCCAGTCACAAAAGCTTCAGCAACCACTTGAGTGGAAAAAGAGGCAGGCAAGGGAATGAAATGGCCATACTTCGTTAAATGATTTACCACAGTTAAGATGGTAGATTTTTCTTTTGAACTAGGAAAACAAGTGATAAAATCCATAGCTATATCCTCAAACACCAAATCTGGAATGGGTAATGGTTGCAATAGGCCTGCTGGGTGGTGGTGCATATCTTTCATTTACTGGCAGATTTGACAGGATGCAACAAAAATCTGGACATCTTTTTGTATGTGCTTCCAAAAAAAATTGAAAGCCAACCTATGATAAGTTTTAGCCACCCCTGCGTGTCCCCTAATGGAAGTATCATGAAATTCATGGATCAAGTATTGACGGAGAGGAGAATTAGATGGGACAACCAATCTCCCCTTAAAAAATAGTAAACCATCACAAAAAACATAACCAATGCCAACATCAAGTTGTTCCTCCAACTTCCGCTGAATGTTGACTAACTCCTGGTGTGTTTTATTGAGTTCCCCGAGTTCATGTTCCAGATCATAACTCCTCGTAGAAAAGGCCATTACGACTATCTCAGTAGTGTGAGAAAGAGCATCAACAGCCTAGTTCATTTTATCTGGATGATATATGATCTGTAAATCATAGCCAACCAACTTACTAAGCTATTTTTGCTGCTCCAGTTTTTTAATGGTCTGATTGGCTAAGTTCTTCAAAGATTGCTGATCCGTATAAAAAGTAAACTTGCGTCCCAATAGATATTGATATCACTTATTTACTGCTTCAATGATAGAAAACATATCTCTGTGATAGGTAGAGGTCCCCTACATCCGAGTGCTTGTTTTTGGCTTAAATAAGCTACCGGGTGCCCTCTTTGCGACAAAACAGCTCCTATACCTCAGCCAGAAGCATCAGTTTCAACCTGAAATTCTTAAGAAAAATTCGACAGAGCAAGTGCCAGGGTAGAACTAAGCTTCTCTCTCAATGTTTCAAATGCAGTGAGGGATATATAATTCACACAAATGTATTTTTTTGTAACAAATCAGTGAGAGGCCCAGCTATAGCTGCATAATAGTGGATGAAGCGACGATAATAGCCCACAAGGCCAAGTAAACTATGTAGTTCCTTAATATTTTTAGGTGGAGGCCACTGCTGGATGGCCTTAATTTTACTCGGATCAACACTCAAGCCTTGATTAGATATGACATGACCAAGATACTCTATTAAGGTTTTATCGAATAAACATTTCTCTTTCTTAGCTACCAGTAGATGTTGGCTCAAAAGTTGCAGCACTGATTGCAGATGGTTAATATCATCCATCCAGTTTACACTATACACCAAAATATCGTTAAAGAAAACCAATACAAAGTGGCAAAGGTAATTCATAGTAGCCTAAAATGTAGAAGGAGCATTGGACAGACCAAACGGCATCACTAAAAATTCATAATGCCCATCATGCGTACGAAAAGCAGTTTTAGCCACATCCTCAGGCCTTACCCAAATCTGATGATAGCCTGACAATAAGTCAAGCTTAGAGACATAAACAGCACTTTGTAACTCAACAAACAACTCATCAATAGTTAAAATTAGAAATCTATCTCTCACAATGATTGCATTAAGGGCTCGATAGTCCACACAGAACCTCCAAGTTCTGTCCTTCTTTCTCACCAACAACACTGGTGAAAAAAATAGACTTATTCTAGCCTGAATAACTCCTTCTCTAAGAATATCACCCACCATCTACTCCATATTCTATTTTTAGAAGTGGGAAAATGATAAGGCTTAACATTGACTGGTTCAGCCCCGAAATTCAAGTAGAATGCATGATCTTGTTGTCGAGATGGAGGAAATCCTTGTGGTTTCTGAAGGACATTCTCATAGGTTTCTAGAATAACTATCAAGTCTAGATTAATGGGATGAATAGGAGTTGCATCAGATTGGACCAATTATAGATGAAAATAGGAAGATATTGCATCAGTGGCGACATATCTGTGGAGGCTATACAATTGTACTGGTTGGGCCGCAGCTGGTGCATCTCCCTTCCAGCAGTATGTTTTCTCTTAAAGTTGAAACTCAAACAAACGTGCTCCATAATCCTTAATCACCCGACCCAGCATAGATAACCATGATACACCAAGCACTACATCTGCACCTTACATCGGCAACGTATATAAATCCAGAGTAAGACAACAACCCTATACCACAAGAGAAGTTGAGGTTTCCACTCCATCACACCATAGTCGTTATCCACTGCCCACCACCACTGGAAATCAAGAAGTGGTATTAATGGAAAGTTGCAAAAATTTAGCCATCCTAGTCTGAATAAAATTATCAGTGTTAGCCACATCCAACAAGACCTGGACCCGATGCCCATTAATATGACCAACAAATCAAAGAGTGAAAGTCGAGTTTCCTTCGGATAATGCATTATACAAATGGGCGAAGTGCTCTTGGATCTCTAAGTACTGCAATTCTTCAGCCAAGAGATCGTCGGAGGTAAATTGATCCGGCAACGTCGGCTCAATATCTAAACCATTCATAAGTAAAAGTAGTTGTGGGGGTACTTTACACTTGTGCTCAGCCGTGTACTTTTCTTCACAGTAATAGAATAGACCACATTCATGAGAGCTTTGTACCTCGACATGGGATAAGCGTTTAAGGGGTTGATGATTTTGCAATTGTGTGGAAGTAGAGGGAATATAAGATGTAGTTGTAAAATTTCATTGTGGTGCTGGGTTGGGGCTGGGTAAGAGGGAGAGTTCTCTGTTAGCGAGAGCAGGTCGGACCGACCCTTTCTCATCCTAGATATGCTGCTCGTTGATATAGGCCTGATTAACCGTTTCTTCATAACTTTTGGGCTCATAAGCAATAACAGAATTTTTAATATCTTCTCTTAGCCCAAAAATGAAAAGTCTTACCATTAGCTCATCAGAGATGGCGGTGGTTTCGTTTGCCATTACCTTAAATCTAGCCTGATACTCAGATATGATAGTCACCTGTTGGAGATTCGCCAAACATCTCTCTGCTGATTCAAGCCCCTTTTTCTTAAAATGGACTCGTGCCTTCTCAGTAAAATGATCCCATCCTACCAATTACTTGTTCCTGAATAACCACCGGTACCACTCCGAAGCTTCACCATCAAGATAAAAGGACGCCAAGGTCAGTTTGTGTGTTTCTGTGATTCCATAGAAATCAAAATAACGTTCAGCTTGGAAAATCCATGCCTTTAAATTTTCTCCACGGAATCGTCCCAATTCAATCGGAGCAGGTCTATGACAGAGCGTGGATTCTTCAAGAATGTCTTTCCCGTGATGAGGATGACCAACCTCCATTGTTAGATCTCGAGTTTGAGGTCCTACTAGAATGAACTTCTAGACAACCTCCTTAACAAATAGTGAATGTCTTCAATATCCTTGGAAAATAATTCTTTCACCTCCGTAATCGATCTGTCGACGAGAGCCTTGAGTCTTTGGTCCTCCATGAGAAACCTCTGAATGATAACACCAATGTAACACAACTCAAAAAATAACCAAGGAAGCTGTTGTAATATTGAACTCACTAGTTGGAATTACAAGAAAATGGTTACTAAACTAATATTGATAACAGAGAAAAAATGGGAATGAGATACAGAGGAAGATAGGGGATGAGAAGATAGAAGACTTCACACAAAAATAGCCTAACTTTCCTCTGCCTACTCCCTGCTACTTAATACAAAATCACACGCAATACTTACTATCTCGCACCAACTTGCTCTTCACTTTTTATTACTGGACCCCACAATGAAATCAGTAAACCTTTTAGGAGGAATGGTCATTCGCTTGCTCCTTCTAGGTTGATGTCACGACCCGAACCGGGGCCCTGGCCATGATGAGTATTCTGAACCATCAAGGCCCGAAACACCCCTTATCTATCTGGTAATCATGCACATGACTTATAAGGAAAAAATGTGGAAGATACACTATACAATGGAAACACGGTCAAGAATCATATGAAAACAATAATGGAGAATAATGTCCCACAATCTCAATCAACATCTCTATAACGTCTGTGAAATCTCTACTACATGACTGAAATAAATATCTATCTGAAAACTGGGACAAGGCCCCCAGTAGACCCAAAACTAATAAATGATAAATGAAACTGCCAAATATCAGGCCTTCCGAAATATAGAAGGCTCACCAAGTGACTCTGTGAATCTGTCTGAGGAAATCTACTAATTTTCTGGACCCCTAGACTGTGCCTCCGAACCTCGAAGGGAAGGGGGTCAATACAAAAGTACTGGTATGCAGAGATATCAAAAGAAAACATAATATTTTTACAAAATATAGTTGAGAGCCATTATAAAGCAGTTTCATATCAAATCATTTGAAAACACATGGGCATCATGTAATTGTTTTCAATAATAATGCAATGCAGCTGAGCTAGGTGGAATACCCTACATATCACATTTACACCAACTGTCAAACCACGGTTGCCACCGAGATTAGATTATAATTGAGGGGAAGACACACAAGATCACATAGTAGGGTGTCTCGACCCAATGGTAGTGCACAAGATCACAAAGTAGGGATCCTAACCATAGTCCCAATTCGGGAATTACATAAAGTCAGGTACGCAAAATCATAAAGCAGGGTACGAAATTCCTATGTCAACAAACACGGTTTCTAGCGATGAGCCCTTACATTCAAACGCCTTCTTCAGGCATCCACCTATCTCATAAAAAATTAATGCATTCAAATTTCATCTGATTCAATCACATATCATATTCTGTAGGGTATCGTCATACCCGACTTGCAAGCTATCAATATCACATCATTATATCATGCAACCATTATATTCATCATATTTCAACATAACAACCCTCTCCTTGTAAGTCGAAAATCATATCCACTTTAAAAAGAGTTCATGTCATGCTTTTCAAGATGATTTCCAACAATTTACATCATATGAAAATTTCAAATAATTTCATATCAAGAGATGGGATTCATATAATTCATGCTCTCAAGTTAACATCTTTTGAATCACAAGCATATGCATATATAATATATCGAATCACTTTGAAAATAGGCCTAAAGACCAAATCAAAATCATAAATATGCTTGAAACATGTTTATATTCATAATTTCAAAACCCCCATTTTTAAAACATAAATTTTTAAGCCCATGAATTTTTGAGATAACCCCACGTACCTCTATATACGAATATGATAGGTGCTTCTTGAAGCCTACGTTGCGGAGATTCCAAATCTTCAATTTATTTTGAAAACACATGGTTGAATCTTGAGTTATTGGGGTTTTTATTTTGAAACCCTAAGGGGTGTTCTTGAGAAAAAATTTGAGAAAAGGATTATATTTGATGAATTAGGGGATAAATCTGGTGTTATAGATGAAATTTGGGTGAGGTAAAATGACTAAAATGCCCCTAAGAAAACAAACAAATTCGAAACTGCCCCTCAGTTGACAAGCTGACAGGCTGAAGTAAAATGGTTATAACTCCTTACTCAGATGTTGGATTTGGATAAAACTAGTTGCATTGGAAAGAAGACTCAAGGATCTTTCATTTGATAGGTAGAATCTCTCCCAGTTAATTATATTCAGAGAGTTATGATCATTTGAAGTTGACCCTGAAATATTGAAAACTGGGCAATAGGCTATGCGTTTTGCTACTGTTTTGAAATCCAAACGCAGGCTTATGCGTTTCGAAAAATTCTGAAACTTATCCAAGATGTACTATGAGCTTGCCCGATCGTAACGCAACTTGAAAATCTAAAAATGGATGTTGGGAAGGTTGAAAAGTTGTATCCCGAAGATTGCCAGCTAAAATGACTCTAAGTCCTTATTACACTTAGAAAAATATTCTAGTTGTTAGCCCCTCAAACATAACACCAAAAATAAAATCGACTGGAGAATTTTATGGGGCATTATGATAGGAGTGTTTACCACAGTATGTTAATAAAGAATAATTCAGTTCGGGTCTATATACGTAGGAACGACGGTCTAAACTCTAGCCCAAAAATATGGGGTGCTACATTATCTCCCCCTTGGGATCATTCATGCTCGAATGATGGGTAGGAACATATTGAATCTTAGAGGTATGGAATAATGCGGACATGATATGTTTCTCTAAGAAAAAATACATTGATCTGAAACATGACTATAAGGCTGGAACTACTGATGTTCTAAATTCTTATACCGGACGTGCATATCTGATGCATGGAATACACGACTGAAGTTATTCATAAGATGAATTCTCATAATGAATATGCATACCTGATGCATGGATCTGTGGCATACCTGATGCATGGATCTGTGACTGAGTTGTTCTCATGAACGCAGGACTAAATACACTGATAAACTAAACTTTTTCTATTGAACATGCATTTCTAATGCATGCATATCTAACTGAACTGACGTATGAATGTATGACTAAATACGCAATGATAGCTGGTGCGAGGATTGTAATAAGAATCTATGCATGTAACTGAATGAGGTATCTCCCCCTTGGGATCCTATGTCCCTCTATGAATGCTCAATTCACTAAGATACTCGGAGAACTGAGGTGATGCACAGTGCACCTATGAATTGAATCATAACTGAACCTCTGGAATCTGAATCTAATGCATGACGCATGAACTGATCTATACTCGCAATTACTAGTATACTCTATCTTAGAATAGTAACATGTCTGAGATTTTGGGTAGCATGAATAAATGAAAAGACTAGAAAACAAGTCATGCATCTACTTGTTAAACTGACTTACTGACTATACAGACTGAATTATGTTGGATCTTTATACTTAACTGGAGTATTCTCTTGAACACTCTCTCTAAGGAAGTTCTAGCAGTAATAAGGAGCCAAGAATCTTGGGTATGGATTACACAAGACACCCACTAAGGAATCATCACAATGACACCACTCTGTAGTCTGGAATATAGACATATAACTCCCAAATTAGGATAGAATTACCAGACCTTTTGCAATACAACTTCTTACTTTCAAGCTTAGGACACTTCTCGAATATCCCTTAACTATACTATTCCCTATAAATATCATATTCATTCAATTCAGCTTAAAATTCTCATATGAGCATTGACAATATTTTTTTTTCTACTAGTGTCTAAAATAGCTTAATCCTTACACTGTGATCAAGCCTAACTCTAAGTCACAAAAATACAACATGCTACACCACGCTATTATTCTAAACCATATTATGCAACCTTCCATACCTTTTTGAAAGATCACATCCTACGCATAACATTCCTTACCACTTCAATGACTACTCTGAACTCTTAATATGAAGTCGCTAATGCATATAGCGACCTTTCACTACAATCCCAAAATATCGTTCAAGCCTATTTTATAACCACATGTTGACTTCAAGGCAACCACCCATAAATACATACTTCACATAGTTTCTAAACTATTGTCAATATAACTCCCACGCGCTACCCTAAGGCATACACACACAAACTTTTCCACTAACCATCAGGTGTATCAAAGACTTGGCCCTAACTCTTACTTTATACTTATGTCCTTATCTAAGTAAGCATACTATGATCTTCCATCAACAAGAACATTTACATCATCACCACTATCATTGCATTAGGAGGGTCACTAAAAGGTTAAAATATAAGATCCTGAAGCATGAAAAGATTTTTATACGGGACTGAGCACACTATAAAGAGTGAGTATATGCGTTATGAGTTGCATGACCTCAACTAGAGTTCATAACATAAGGAATGTGATTCCGACTACTTGAATGAACTAGAACTTATTATCTTGGAACTGGAAGAGTACGTGACTCTCTATCATATACAGGAATCATGAACTACGATCACGGAACTGGATCGTAAGGCATGAGTAAGCATCCGAATAACTAAAAAAAAAATACTGAGGTAGGATTAGGTTGAGATTCACCCTCACTTTCTGTTGTTCTAAATCATACTGCATCACTACTAGAATCTGAGAGCCTTACTTGGTCATTCATTCTATCATCTCCCCCTTAGCTTCAAGTCATCATCTAGAGTTTGGGAGATCCCTTGCCAGATTCTAACTGAACTACACTTACTGCACTCTAGGGTCTGAAAAGAAAAAAAATAATAATACATGCATATCGTAGACTTAACCCGAATGACTACCTTCTGGGATACACTCTATCTTTCTAAAGCCACCAATACTTATTTCTATTGGTTTAACCTTCAAAACTTAAACTTAGATTCTAACACTTAACATGGCTATTTAGATCAACAGATACCATCTAACTAGTCGTTCTCCACTTAACAATTCAATGGTACCACTAGCCACACAAATTATGTAATAGTCTTAGAAAAATATGTCGCAACCTCATACCACCTTGGCATACTTCTACACCATACCTACAACATTATACTTTATTACGAATCAATTTAAACTTAAGTCATTTCATACACCGTTCAAGACTATTAGATCACTTTCATATAACTAACATCATTGATCAAGAAATCATCACATCCATATTTATGAACTTCAACTGTTCAAACTTAATGTCTAGTGTTAAACATGATTTTACAACCCAACCTGACGCATGATTCTCACTTGGAAACCATGAAATAAACATCAAGAAACACTAGTACACTAGAACTTCATAACAATAATAATCAACCTTGACCTTGCGGTCTTCCTTATCATAACTCATTAGCACGTACTATCTCAACACATCAATCCTACTAATATTTATTCCCACAAATATACATCATTAATCTCATGCCACTATTCTTACATCTACATCCTACATTAAATTCAAGCCAATGGTCTAGCATCAATCATCTACCACCAATGACGAGTGCAACATAATATACTAATCCATCAAATTGGAACATTCTATCCCAAATACTTGAAAATTTGCTACATACCTTCTCATAAGTAGTACTAGTTTACAACTATCAACAAAAGAAGGTCAAGGGGTAAGGTCACATAATAGACATGATCAACCTT
>JAPEIP010000005.1:46140420-46161831 GCA_026120095.1 Capsicum chinense
GCATTTTGAGTTACAAAGAAAATGAATGTGAAATTACAATTGAAACAAATGCATCTTGAGTTACAAATGCATTAACAACTGTAAATTCATTTACGTTTTAGGTTCTTGAAACTTGAAAGAAAGACAATTTTTGTTCATGAACCTATTAACTATTGCTTAATCAATACTTTTCACTTGCATGGAAATTTTACCCTATAAATAGTGTTTCTTTTGTTTGGAAAAAACAAACACTCAAAACTACTTTCCCCTTGAAAAATACTTGAGATACATTGAGCAAATTGTGAAATCACCAATTCAAGAATAGAAGAGCAACATTCTTGAATGCTACTTGTTTTGTGGCTTAGTTGAATCCCGAAGATAGAGTTGTCACTAGTTCTTCCGTTTGCTCATGAGAGAGACTCTAACTATCTTTAAGAAGAGTATTATTGTGCCTCTAAGCCAAACAAGTTTTATTTTGAAGTTCATGTACAATTATCATTATTGTTCTAACAAATTCTGGCAAAGAAGAAATGTTGTCACTAGTCAATATATTAAAGATCAAGCATGCTAGATCAAGTGAACTAAACATTTCACTTAACATAACGGTCATGAAATTTTTTTCCTGATGAATCCTAAACTACTAATCGCACATGCCGTAAGCACTTGAGTGGATCATAAGAAAAATCCAAGTTTAGCACTCACCAAATATAGTATGTTAGAGAAATAGGGAAGAACAGGAATTGCAAGCACCAATGACAAAAGAACCTCAGTGTTGACAAGGTTTCTGTGAAATTTACAGCAACAACACACAATTCTTCTTCTAACACTAGAGAAGAAGAATATTAGTTATGGAGAAGAATCAGAAGTAGAGTACATATTAATAGAAGGAGGGGAATAATATCTGCTACAACTACTTTGTCCACTTGCCTTAGGAAGTATTTATAGACTTAGCTAATATTTCTAGAATCATCTAGAACCTTCATTCCTCACACTATTCTAGCTGTCAATTAGTAGTAACTAACTAACTAACTAGTTGGTTAGTTAGGTACTCTAATGTAACAGTGCACAGCTGAATGAGACAGTGATAGTCAGTATAACTAACTATTACATTTAACTAATCTACACGTAACCAACTTTGTGACCAAATTTTCAACACACCCCCTCAAGCTGCAGGGTGCAATATATTGAGCACACCAAGCTTGCCAATAAGATGGGAATGTTGATCATGACTCAAACTTTTGGTTAGCATATCTGCTACTTGATGTTGTAAGGGCACATATATAGTCTTGATCAGGCCGGCTTTGATCTTATCTCGAATAAAATAACAATCAATTTTGATGTGCTTAGTTCTTTCATGAAATATGGGATTTGCTGCCAGTTGAATAGCTAATTTGATATCACTTAGTACCACGATAGGTTTATTAACAACAACACCTAGATCATTGAATAAGCCTTCCAGCCAAGTAAGTTCAGCTACTACAGAGGCCATGCTTCTGTACTCAGCCTCAACTGAGCTTCTAGAAACTGTGTGTTGTTTCTTGGACTTCTAAGATACCAGTGATCCACCAAGTTGTATCACCTAACCAGTGACAGATCTTCTAGTGTTAGGGCATGCTGCCTAATCAGAATCACACCAACAAATTAAGTCTGTGATGCCCTGAGGTTTCATCCATATACCCTGACCTACTGATCCCTTTATATATCTCACAACTCTGTGTGCTGCTTCCAAGTCAGATTTTTTGGGCATCTGCATAAACTGACTTAATGTCTGCACAACATAGCTAATATCAGGTCTAGTAATTGTAGCATACATGAGCTTTCCAACTAATCTTTGATAAGAAGTAACATCATTTAGAACCACATCATTTGTTACTCCAACAGCTTCATCAACCTCTATTGAGGTTAGCTTAGAATTAGATTCTAGTAGAGTATTTGCTGGTTTTGCACCAGCAATTCCAGTTTCTGAAATCAGCTTAAGAATGTACTTTCTTTGATTCAAGATGATTCCCTGTCTAGACCTTAGAATCTCAATACCAAGAAAGTACTTAAGATCTCCCAAGTCCTTGAGCTTAAATTATTGGTGTAATGCCTCCTTAGCTTCTGTAATCATGGACTCATTATCTCCAGTTATGAACAAGTCATCAATATAGACTAAGATCATAACTATGCTTGTGGCCTTCCTTAAAATGAACAATGAATAATCATATGCATTTTGAGTAAAACCAGCTTGCAATAGGGATGGAGTAAGCTTGATATTCCATTATCTCAAGGCTTGTTTGAGCCCATATAAGGATTTTAGTAACCTGCACACTTTATGTTTTCCCTTCTGTTGAAATCCTTTAGGTAACTTCATGTATACTTCTTCATCTAGATTTCCCTGTAGGAATGCATGTACACATCCATATAATATAGACACCATCCCTTTGATGATGCTAAAGCAGTAATACACCTGACAGTTACCATTTTTACAACAGGTGAAAAGGTGTTATGATAGTCTAATCCCTTCTGTTGGTTGTACCCTTTAGCTACTAATATTGATTTGAACCTCTCAATATCTCCATTAGCCTTATACTTGATTTTATACACCCACTTTGATCCAATAGCATTTTTACCTGGTGGCAAGTCTACTATTTCCTAGGTATTATTGTCCTCAAGAGCTTGAACTTCTAACTTTATGGCTTGAATCCATCTTTCATCTGCAACAGCTTGACTGAAATACTGTGGCTCTACTAGAGCTGAGAATTACCCACATAACATTGGTAATTGGCTGTAGTGTTGGCATAAGACAAGTAGTTGGCAATAGGATACCTTGTACCCTTTCTTTGGTTCATTGTAGTGTAGTCCTTCAACCAGATAGGTTCTCTAGTTACTCTTGAAGTTCTTTTAGGCAGGTTTTGTCTAACATCCACATCAACAATATATGGTACAGACTTATGTCTTAGTTCTGCTTCAGTAACATGATCAAGCTCTGAATGATCTTGAGGTGGTACTTCTGTTATGCTATTTTCATCATGCATTTGCTCACCTGCAGATGTATGATTTTTAGCTGTATCTAAGTTTGTGCCATTACTGTATTCTTTATAAAGTTGCAAAAATCTGATGGATCATTATTTTCCTACTTATTTGAAAATGGAAACACATGCTCCTGAAACACAACATCTCATGTGACAAACAACTTGTCAGTATTTAAATCCATTAAAAAATAACCTTTTTATGAAGTTGAATATCCTATTAACACTGCAGCTTTAGCTCTCTCAGAAAACTTATCACCTTTAGGCAATACTAAAGCATAGCATAAGCACCCAACTACTCTCAGATAAACTAGAGAAGGAACCTTGAAGAATAACAACTCATAAGGGCTTTTACCACCAATAGAGGATGATGGTAACCTATTCATCAAATACACTACAGTCTGAATAAGTACTCCCCCAAATCTAATAGGTATATGGGATTGAAACCTGATAGCTCTAGCAATATTTAGGATCTGCCTGTGCTTTCTTTCAATCACACCATTTTACTATGGTGTGTGAGGGTAGCTACTTTGATGCATGATGCCTAAAGACTTAAACAAGTCTGAATACTTTGAGTTGAAAAACTCTTTTCCATTGTCTGATCTTATGACCTTGACAGTAGCTCCAAACTATGTTTTAATCATGAGTAAATAACTTTTGAGAGCCATGATGGTTTTAGACTTAAGTTGCAATAAATGGACCCAAGTCTATCTACTGTGATCATCCATAATAGTCAAAAAATAGAATTTATTGTCAAAAGTAGGAGTTTTATAAGGTCCCCATAGATCCATATGTACAATATCAAAGCATGCAACAGACCTAGTATCACTAATAGGGAATGTCAATCTTGCTTGTTTGGCTAATGGACAGACATGAAAATTATTCAAGACCTCAATGTCTTTATTATAATTCAAAAGATCTAAAAATTTTAATACTTGAATAGAGGGACGTCCAAGCCTCTTATGCCATAAGCTAGCATCTTTAACAGTCAGTCCTGCTATCAGTTTTATCTGCTCTGCTGATGAACCATTTGTTCCACTTTTACCTTTAAGTATGTAAAGACCTCCTTTTATCTACCAATCCCCTTCACCCTGCCAGTATAAAGATCTTGGAAGACATAAAAATCAGGGTAAAAGGATATAAAGCAAGACAACTGCTTAGTGACTTTGGACATAGACAATAGGTTGAGCTTGAAATCAGGCACAAACAACACATCTTTCACAGCTGCATTCCAAAATACTATGGCTTCACCAGTATGTAAGATGTCAACTTCTGCACCATTAGGAAGGTTTACCTTATCCATACTTGACCTAACTATCTTACTTGTGGATAATAATTCTTTATTTGTAGCTATATGGTGAGTAGCACCAGAGTCAACTATCCATTATTGTGACACAATATGGGATGACAAGCCGGTGGCTATACCTGACATGTTAGCCTGTTTTGCATCTTGTGGATCTTTGTTCAGTGTATCCATGATCTGCTTATATTCTTCACCAGTGAATCCATGCCCTTTGGCCAAAACTGCATTGTTGATTTCCTTGTTCTCTTTATGGATGGTGGAAGCATGGTTGCCTGCATCAATAAAACCATGTCCTACATATTGAGAATTAACCTGACCTGCATATTGACTTCCATGTCCATTTGTTCTTCCAGGTCCTTGATAATTATAGCCCTTTGATCCTCCGTTGTTAAAGTTTTGCTTCTTCTTTTGCTTTCAGTCAGTTGGGTAACCTACCAGCCTATAACAATTTTCTCTGGTGTGACCACTAAAGTGATAGTAATCACATTTTTTTTTATAACTTCAACTTCCAAAATTCATATTTGGTGCTCTATAACCTTGATTTCCAAGACTCATACTTGGTCCTCTATTCACCTGCATTGACATTGGATCTATCTTTTCATTTGTAGCAACTGCACAAGTTAATTGCTGTATTTCATCCTCCATTATCATGGCATATGCCTGATTAAGTGTAGGTGTAACTCTCTTAAGCAAAATCTGTCTCCTTACTGAGTCATATGAATCATTTAAATAACTTAAAAACTGAATTAGCCTTAATTCATACAGGTGACCTGCATAGTCTTTTGACTTTGGACAATTACATGATGGTGCTGAAACCACTAAATCATACTCATTCCACAAATTTTTCAACTTTGTGAAGTAAGTTGCCACAGAATCAGTTTCTTGTGCCAAGGTACTAATTTCCCTGTGCAATTAATACAATCTCATATGGTTCACGTTGTTGAATCTCTCCTTCAAATCCTCCCATACTTCAAATGCACTTGTTGCATACATAATTCCAGATAGCAACTCTGCACTAACAGAGCCCATCAACCAAGAGAGCACAATTGCGTTACAAGTTTTCCACTGCTCATGCAGTTCTTCTCTATACTTATCCTTACTACACGCTCTAGTAACAAAGCTAAATTTCCTTTTTCCTAATTAGACGATTCGTATTGAACGACTCCAAACTCCATAATTCTCTAAATTAGTGAGTTTGATTGGAATCAATGTTGCACCAGACACTTCTGATGCCCCTATGTACAATGGATCACTGGAGTCTATCTTAGGCGCCATCTAATTCTTCAAAAAACAACTGAATCCACACTGATCTATGCTATCAACACAAATGCATTCAAAAACAGCCGAATCCACACTGATCCATGCTATCAACACAATTGCAGATAAAACAATTCAAGGATTTGTAACCGAAAATAGAAATCTAACCACTTGATGCTTCAGCTAAGAACTCATAGATCTAAACTCCTCTTCAGCTTGATGCCAATCTCTTTGCATCTACAATAACCTGGATGCTTTGATACAATGTGAAATTTACAGCAACAACACACAATTCTTATTCTAACTCTAGAGAAGAAGAATATTAGTTATGGAGAAGAATCAGAAGCAGAGTACATATTGATAGAAGGAGGGAAATAATATCTGTTACAACTACTTTATCCACTTGCCTTAGGAAGTATTTATAGACTTAGCTAATATTTCTAGAATCATCTAGAACCTTCATTCCTCATACTATCCTAGCTGTCAATTAGTAGTAACTAACTAACTAGTCGGTTAGTGAGGTATTCTAATGTAACAGTGCACAGCTAAATGAGACAGTAACAGTTAGTGTAACTAACTATTACATTTAACTAATCTACATGTAACCAACTCTGTAACCAACTTTTCAGTAGTTTCTGGTTAATTTTGAGGAAAAAAAAGGCCTTCATCTTAATGCATGATTCTTAAAATATTAAATACTTAAATATTAAAGACAAAAACAAGTAGAAAGAAGAGTTGCTCACTTGCAGGATGTAGTACGGAGAATTTGAAATTACTAATTGAACAAATTACTGAGAGATGATACATTCATGAATTTATGAAAAGTTAAACACATACTTTAAAAGAGTAACTGGTAGCTTTTACTTCAAAACTTGATAGTAACAATTTCGAACTCCAACCCGGTCATGATTCTGGTTAGATTCTCTCTCTTTATTTTTTTTTGGTATTTAAACATAAAAGAGCTTAATGTAATATACATCACCAGCAGTTATCATTTAGATCTACATATGTTACAGTTGTAGCAGATAATAAAATTACCTAACTACAGCTTCATAGCTCACCTGAACTATAAGAATACCTAAGAGACATTGGATGCACGATAGTTCTTAAGACTGCACTCTAAACCAAAAGTGGCAACTCATTTTTGAATGCATAAAGGTACAAGTTATACATGTAGATAGAAAAGTTACTGGAAGTTGAAAGCATCTCAATTTCGATATAGCTAAATCCAAATATCCTAGACAACCATAATTTAACTAAAGGATCATCAACTTCAGCATGAATTTCCAAGCGTCTAATATAATCGAACAAGAAGCAAAAAGTAATAGCAGATATTCAAGGAGCACCTATTATTCTCAACATTAATAATTGGAAAACTGATGCACATTTAAAATAGTAGAATCAACGCTCTTTGATATTTAGATTTAGTGTAAATCTCTTTAATAAGCAGCTTTTTTTAGTTATACTTTATTGAGTGAGCATCCTGCACAATCACACTAACGGGTTGCCAAAGCATACCTTTCAAGATATGCCTTACCAGGTTAAGTTGATGAGAGGCAGAGACTTCAAAGGGATCTAACCAGTAATATGTTAAGTATTTCTCTTTTAATCGGCCCCACTAGTATGTTATTTCTAGTGAAGAAAACCCACAGATTAGAACCCACAACCTTAAGATTCAAGATCCTTCCATTTCACTACTTCAACTTTAACCCTCAGCACAGACAGACAGGGATCTCATACTAGGTCCACCAATTATTTCCATGCAGTAGCTCTATTATTATGAAGGTTAAACTAAAATGACAGGTTAGTTGTTAGATGATATAAAGGAGAATAAGTGGTTCATAGGGGTTTACCCAACCAAATCAGCTGCAAGAACTGCTCGGAGCAGCTCTGATCTAGACGACAATGTCCTGTGGATTTCTGAGGATGGAAAGGGGGTGTGTAGAAACCAACCGACTTTCATTTGGCTGTTATAATCCTTGAGACATTTTGGAAGGAACATAAGATAGTAGTCATGACACCATACCATGTCGCCTTCTTCGTAAATTTCATTCACAACATCAACAAACATTTGATTCGCTCTCTTATAAGCAGCAAACTGAGATTGGAAACTTCTGGTAGTCGCAAGGCGGTCTTCTTGAGGAAGTCCAAGATAATGGAAAAGGGGCCATAATATGTTGTTGTAATAACCGCTGTAATACCGATGAATAATTTCTTCATCCAGGAACACAGGGATACATCTCTATAGAGAACAGTATCAAAAGGGTAAACAAATTCAAAATATAGGTAAAAGCGGTCTTGGAGGAAAAAATGTAAATAATCTCTAAATTGCTAAATTTGAAAAACAGCAAGAGAAGTGTGGTAAACTGCTATATGGTGGCAAATACATGAAGAGGCAGTTTATGTTATCTTTTATGTTTTCGGATACAAGAATCTGTATATAAGAAACACAAACTTCAACACTAGTTCAAGTCCAAGACGAGAACACTCATGAAGTTCTGTAACACCTTCAACACTAGATTACGAATAATCTATCTAAGAGTATGTTAAGATTCAGAAAAGAGATGAAACAGAATTTAAGACCAAGTCCTCCGAATTCACGGAGTGTCCTTAAGGAATAATTTCCCTCACTGTACCCGAGGTTTTGAAATCTTCCTCCCAGGGTAAAATGGCCTTCAATCCAAACAATAGCGGTACCTCAAATTGTTGGATTCAGTGAACTCACTGAACGGTTTGAAAGATCACACACAAAAAGTTTTTTAAGACAAGAAGAGAGTTTGTATTTCAGAAAATTCTTACCTAAACCAGTGGATGAAAGCAGATTTATATAGCCAACATGTGCCTCTTCTGAAATGTGGCAAGGGTTCACTTAAAAGGTGTGGCCTTTCTGGAAAACCCATATCTGTTCGTCCAAAGAATGTGGCTTTTCCGAACTGGCATACCATTTCATGAATTAGTGTGTCATTTCGTTGAAGGGTTGCATCTCTTCGTTTTAGCGTTGCACTATTTCGAAACACTGTTTTGGAATCTGCATGCATGCTTATAAAAGGAGTATCAAAACACAGAAAAAAATTACATTTTACCTTTTGGTATTTTCGAACTAAATTTCTGAATTTCTGTCAAATAAACTTTGTCCAAAAAGATAGATCTCATCGATCGATCATTATCATTATCCAAATCCAAATCTGAAGCCAAAGCTGAAGCCGAGTTGAGCGAGCAACGACGACGACGACGCGAGACATCTCTTATTTCTTGCCTCACTTACCATGTGGAATAAGTATTCCTTATTTTAAACACTTACAAGTTCTCTTCTTCCACCAACATGGGAGAAGGAGTGAATCGATCATTTGACAAATCCAAATCTGAAGCCGAAGTCGAAGCCAAAGTCGAGCTGAGCGAATGATGACGACGGTGTAAGGCATCTCTTATTTCTTACCTCACTTACCATGTGGAGTAAGTGTTCCTTTTTGTAAACACTCACAAGTTCTCTTCTTCCACCAATGTGGGAGAAAGAGTGAACTTTCCAATTTGAGAGTACACTTTTTAAATTGGTGTCTCCCCTTTTCACCATTTTCCCTCAATTTTTCATTCACATTTTTTCATATACTTTGAACCCAACAGTGTGTTAGACCTTTTCTGCAAACGCCTTAGTAAGTGCCCTCTGCCCAGCCTCATCTAGCACATTCACACCTGCCCAACCAATCCATCTAGCCTCAAACTCCTTCACATCTTCAATAAATTATTTACATAACTATTAGAACTTCTTTTCAACAATAAAAATATGAAGTTCCCAAAATATATAATCAGTGTTTAGGTGAAAAATAAATGTAAAAGAAGCTAGCTTACCAAAAAGAGCACTCACAAGACCTCCGCCAATTATCTCCAGCGACCAGGATTCCTCGCCTCTCCTTACTGCAGAGATAGACAACCTATTTACCATAACTAAGAGTCATTGTCTGATGAGCTTTGCATCAGGGTGTTCCCATTCCTCATTATACGCTTGTGCAGCTTCGTCCATGTATTTTTCGACATATGAAACTCCTGTATTATCAGATTCTCCTTGGCGAAAATCTTAGTCAGAAAGCTCGCTGCCTTGCTGTTATCGTTAGATTCGCCTAGAAAATGAGAAGCTTTGCAACTTTTCCTTAACTCTCTTTCTCTCAACAGCCTCTCCAATCGAGTGGTAGTAATCGCTTGTTTCCATTATACTTATTCCCTGGCATCTGTCTAGAACATAACCGCCTAGTATGAATTCAATAGAGTTATGGTGTCCTTGTTTCATCTTGATTAAATAAATTAAGAGGTCAGAAAAGATGAAGCTCCCGAGTGAACTACGAAAAAACTATGGAAAACATATTTGGCCATAAAGTTTGGAATTCAAACATCATCCCTCTTCAAGTCATCCTCATTCAGCAATGCTCAACTAAATCCGTTGCTACTAAATAATTAAAATAGTTACAAATTTTTCGTTGCTAATTCGTTACTATATATAGGCGCCAATTTTTCCCGTAATTATTTAAAAACAGAAGCACTCTTCCCTTGCTGATTCATTGCTAATAGCATATATTAAAATGGACTTGCTATGTATGCGACCAAATTGATTGTTCCGTTGCTAATCCGTTGCTATATAGTGACGGAAATTGATTTGTCAGTAAATTTTGTCACTAAACACAATTTTTTTGTAGTGCAATGACATCAACATGGGCTGTTTTTGGCCTATAAAAGGAGCTCCTCATCTTATTTGTTAAACACACCAAACAAAGAGAAAAACAATATATAGAGAGTAGTGAGGTATTCCACAGATTGTGATAAAAAATAGTCTGTGAAGGAAAAATTAGATTGAAAGATATTTTAGTAAAGTGGGAGTCAAAAGAAGGTTATTTATTTTGATTGTGCAATAGTAATTTTGAGTGATGTACTTGTGACTATGGTGTAAAAATTCTTACTATAGTAATATCAGTTGGTTCATGGGTTATTCCTTATTTAAAAGGGTTTTCACGTAAAATTCTTGGTGTCATTATTTTCATTTGTTTCCCTATATTGTGCCATAAATACTTTTGTTATTATAACGCGTTTACCCAACAAACCGGTATCAACGCCTATGGTTTGTAATATCTATAATTTTTGGTAAACGATGGTAGCCAACACAAGTAGAATGGTTACTTTGAATGACATTAATCATGTTATTTGGAAGGGAAAAATGAAAGATCTGCTCTATGCCAAAATTTTTTATCAGCCGGTCTGTGACACTATAAAATCTAAAAATAAAATTGATGAAGAATGGAACCTCTTGCACAGACAGGTTTGTGGTTTTATGAGGCAGTGGGTTGACTATAATGTGTTAAACCATATTTCTGAAGAAACATAAGCTCGGTTCCTATAGGAGCATCTTAAAAGGTTGTATGATCGAAAGACTGAAAATAATAAGATGTTCTTGATAAAACAAATATTGGGGTTAAAATACCATGATGGTGCTCTGATGACAGATCACCTAAATAACTTTTAGGGGATCATAAACCAATTATTTACGATGGGCATTAAGTTTGATAAAGAAATTCAAGACTTGCTTCTACTTGGTTCCCTACCAAACTCTTGGGAAACATTTAGAACTTCATTATCAAATTCTACTCCCGATGACGTATTCTCTATGGATTTGCCAAGAGTAGTATTCTTAATGAAGAGATGAGACGAAAGTCTTAAGGTTCTTCTTCATCTGACGTCTTGGTGACTGGCGCTAGGGGGAGAAGCAAGAATCGTAGTTCTCAAAATAGAGAACATTATAGAAGCAAATCAGAGGCAAATTTAAAGATAATGAGTGCTATCATTGTGGGTTAAAAGGGCACACAAAGAAATTTTACCAAAAGTTAAGAAGGAGAACAAAGATAAGGAGGAAAAGAAAGAAGACAGTGATGAAAACTGCATAGCCACCGTCGCCACATAAGATCTTGTTACTGTCCTTGATGCAAATCTAATAAAATATTACTTGCGATGAGTTAAGCTGGGTTATGTGGATTCTGGTGCCGTATCTCACGTGACATCAAGAAAGGATTTTTTCTTATCTTATACTCTAGGTGACTTTAGAACCTTGAGTATGGGAAATGAGACTGTATCCAAGGTGGTTGGCATCGGTACAATTTATTTGGAAACTAGTACTAGATCTAAACTAGTTTTAAACAATGTAAAACATACACCTGATGTTCGCTTGTACTTGATTTCTATTGGAGTGTTGGATGATGAGGGCTATGTTAGTACCAATAGTGGTGGAAAATGGAAACTCATTAAGGGTTCGTTGGTTGTGGCTCGTGGAGACAAGCGTCGTGGTCTATACTAGACTACGACTTCTACTTGTGCTAACATGATGATGACAGTTGAAAGATCTAGCTCTTCAACATTATGACATAAGAGCCTTAGCCACATTAACAAGAAAGGACTTAATGTTCTGGCAGAGAAGAAATTACCGTTAGATTTTAAAAGTTCAAAATTAGAAAAACGTGAGCACTACTTGGTTGGAAAACAAAATAGAGTTTTTTTCAAGTCTTATCCTCCTTCGAGAAAGACAAAGTTGCTAGAGCTGGTGCATTCGGATTTATGTGGTCCAATGAAGACAAGGACTTTAAGTGGTGCACTTTACTTTATCACTTTCATTGATGATTGCTTAAGGAAACTTTGGGTCTATGTCTTGAAGACTAAAGACCAAGTGTTGGGTGTCGTTAAATAGTTTTAAGCTTTCATTGGATAAGAAACAAGAAGAAAGCTGAAGTGTATTCATGCTGATAATAGTGGTGAATATTATGAATCATTTGACAAATACTACAAACAACAAGGTATCAGACACCAGAAGACTCCTCCCAAAACTCCCTAGCTTAATGGCTTGGCAGAAAGAATGAATAGGATATTGATGGAAAGAGTTAAATGTTTGCTTTCTGAAGAAAAGTTGCCAACTACTTTTGGGGTGAGGATTTATTAACCGTTGCATATGTTATTAACCTATCTCCTCCTGTTGCTTTGCAAAGTGATGTATCAAATAAAATTTGGTATATGAAAGATCTTTCCTATGATCGTTTGAGAGTATTTGGTTATAAAGCTTTTGTACATGTGCCCAAAGATAAGAGGTCAAAGTTAGATGCCAAGACAAGATAGTACATCTTCATTGGTTATGGCCTTGATGAGTTTGGTTACAGGCTATATGATCTAGTTGAGAAAAAGGTTGTAAGAAGTCGTGATATTGTCTTCATAGAGAATCAAACCATTGAAGATATTGACAAAACGAAGAAACTAGAATCTTCAAGTTTTAATGGTATGGTTAGTCTTGATCAATTTCCTCAAACACGTAAGCATGATGTTGGTGAGCTAGGTATTCATTATGAAGCCCAGAATTATGTTCAAAATTAACATATTGATGTTGATAATAACAACAATGTTGTTGTTGACGATGCTCCGGTTCAAGAAGTTGTGGATGAGTCAAATACTCCACTAAGAAAGTATACGAGATAGCGTATTCCTTCTTCTTATTATTCTCCTAATGAGTATGTGTTACTCATTGATGGGAGAGAACTTGAATATTATGAGGAGGCCATAGAAGATAAAGATAAGGATCGATGGATTGAAACCATGCAAGATGAGATGAAATCTCTACATGAGAACCACAATTATGAGTTAGTGAAATAGCCTAAGGGCATGGGAGCTTTGAAGAATAAATAGGTGTTCGAAGAAAAGTTTGAAGAACACAACTTGAAGCCCAGATTCAAAGCCAGATTGGTTGTCAAAGGATTTGGTCAAAGGAAGGGATTGACTTTGACGAATATTTTCTCCTATTGTCAAAATGACCTCTATTCATATAGTTCTTGGTTTGGCTGCTAGTTTTGATTTAGAGATTGAGCGGATGGATGTGAAGACAACTTCTCTTCACGGTGACCTCAAAGAGAAGATTTATATGGAACAACCCAAGGGCTTCAAAGTAAAAGACAAAGAAAATTATGTGTGCAAACTTAAGAAGAGTCTCTATGGATTGAAGCAAGCTCATAGATAGTGGTATAGAAAGTTTGAATTTGTCATGGGGGAGAAAGGCTACAAGAAGACTTCTTCGCATCACTGTGTATTTGCATAAATTTTTTTTGATGATGATTTTATCATCCTCTTACTATATATGGATGATATGGTGATTGAGGGCAAGAATGCTTCCAGAATTAACGAGTTGAAGAAAAGATTATGCAAGTCTTTTGCTATGAAAGACTTGGGTTATGCTAAGCAGATTTTGGGCATGAGGATTACTCATGTCAAAGATGAAAAAAAGATTTACTTATCAGAGGAGAAGTACATTGAACGTGTACTGGAGCACTTCAACATGAAGAATGCTAAGGTTGTTTACACATCCCTTGATGGTCATATGAAGTTGAGCAAGAAAATATATCCTACAACGAATGAGGAAAAATAGAGCATTGCAAAATTTCCATATTTCTTTATTGTCAAAATTTTAATATATGCAATGGTGTCTACCAGACACGATATTGGTCACACAGTTGGTATTGTCAATAGGTTTCTTAAAAATCCAGGAAATGAGCACTGGAAAGAAGTCAAATAGATATTGAGGTACCTAAGAGGAACCTCAGGAGACTGCTTGTGTTTTGGAGGATATGATCCAATCTTGAAAGGCTATATAGATGCTGATATCGTGGGTGACCTTGATAACAAAAAATCTACTATTGAATTTTTGTTTATATTTTCAGGGGGAGCTATATCATGGAAATCGAAGGTGCAGAAGTGTACCGCACTATCTTCAACTGAAGTTGAGTGAATTGCGGCTACTGAAACTGGCAAGGAAATGATATAGCTCAAGCGGTTCCTTTAAGAACTTGATTTGCGCCAAATGGAGTACATTGTCTATTGTGACTGTCAAAGTGCAATAGACTTGTGTAAGAACTACACATACCATGCAAGAATAAAATACATTGATGTGAGGTACCATTGGATTTGTGAACAAGTGGAGAATGAATCGTTCCATGTTAAGAAGATTCATACGAGTGAAAATCCCGTATGATGACGAAGGAGGTACCAAAAAATAAGTTCAAACTATGTAAAGAACTTATCGGCATGAGATCTCTCTAACAAGATAGAGATACCATTTTTAGATGCATGGGACTAGAGGGGGAGATTTGTGGGGTCCAGCCCATCATTCATTATGCAGGAAATTTCTTAGTCCAAATTTACTGCATGCCTTTGTCAAACTTGCATTTATTAGATAGAGAAATGTCAATAAGAGATCTGATTTCCAATAGTATTTTGATGTCACCAATGACATCAACATGGTCTGTTTTTGTCTTATAAAAGGAGCTCCTCGGCTCATTTGTTAAACATACCAAACAGATAGAAAAATAACATACAGAGAGTAGTGAGGTATTCCACAGATTGTGATAAAAAACTAGTCTGTGAAAAAAATTAGAGTGAGCAATATTTTAGTAAGGTGAGAATCAAAAGAGGGTTATTTATTTTGAGTGTGTATTAGCCATTTTGAATGTTATACTTGTGACTATGGTGTAAAAATCCTTAATATAGTAATATTAGTTGCTCCTCTTGGTCCGTGATTTTTTCCTTATTTAAAAGGGTTTCCACGTAAAATCCTTGGTGTCATTATTTTCATTTATTTTCCTATTATTTTGCCAAAAATACTGTTGTTATTATTCCACGTTTACCCAAACATATAAATAATAAAGGAAATTAGATTGCAAATTAAGATAACACTAGTTTAAACAAGAAAAATCAAATTTCTACCTGTGAGTATTGAAATTTTATTAAATTTAAATTCATATATTCATTTGGACTATATTTAATTCAAGAAAATAGTCCAAATAATTTTAATAACATGATTGGGTTAATCATCTAATCTTAACATTGGGCTAATTTAAAGCCCAAATGGGTACTAGCGCAGCTTAGAATTCCTAGCCCATGTCTCTTTTCATATGAAGTGTCAATCCATGTTATATGAAATGAGCCACTAAAAGCATGACACGTGTCAATATTATGTGGCAATCCAAGTTAAATGAAATGATCCACTAAAAGCATGACATGTGTCGATATTATGTGGCAATCCAAGTTAAATAAAATGAGAGACATGTATCGATATTATCTGTCAATCCAAGTTAAATGAAATAAGCCACTACAATCATGCCACGTGTGCAGATAGCATGTTCTGGCAAATCAAATTAGAGCTTTTTACCAAAATAATGTGATTGGTCAATTTAAACCAACCAATCAAATCACACAATTGTCTTGCCCCTCCCACCATAAATAAGGGTCCTTATAACTCACAGAGGGGGGATTTTTGAGAAACAAGAAGAGAGCTCGTGGATAAAAAAATCATAATTTCCCTACAAGTTATAAGTTTCAAGCAATCAAGCTCAAGATCAAGAACGAAGAAAATTTTGTTCAAGATCAAGTTACTTATTTGGTTTGCCCCTTTTTCGATTCGAAAGAGTTTGGAAAATATTATTTTCGACATTTTAAACTATTCCAAAACTTTAAAAATTTTTTGAAACAATTTATGAAATTACAGAGTCGCCACTTGATTTTTGAGAAAATATCAAGAAAACCCTAAAAATATTACTTAAGAGATTCAAAATAGGAAAATCTTTTAAGTTTAGAAATTCTGAGTAGGCGATTCCTATTAATAGTCTTGAAAGGTTGTTAAGACACCAAGAGTATCCGCTAACTTGTGGTTATCCGAACTATTTGAAATAACTTTTTTGACGAACTTTAAAAATGAAAAATTATTTTTATTGAAAAAATAACTATTAAGGAAAATTGTCTTCAAGATTTGTGCAAAATAAATTCTGACGACTTAGGAGAAATTTTAACTAAGTCTAAGAAAACTAAGAACAATTAGCATATAAAGGGGAAAGGGGGAGATTAAAGGACTTAGGACATTAGGCCCAAATCATAAACCCTATCCTATGCTAATTTAGGTTTTGACCCATCTCCACCCATATTAATCTAAATACTTGGACTTTTGGCCTATAACCTTTCCTAAGCTAGTTTTCGGATCTTTAAGACCCTAAATCCGCTTCACCTGTATTAAATTACAACTTTGGCTTCGAGGTCCAAATGAATGAATAAATAAATGACTAAATGAATAAATAAAAATATGACATTAATAAAAATTGAGAATTTTTAAAACTCTTAGTAACCTTATCAATGGGGTTTCACCCATTTTCTTTCCTTTTTCATCTTCTTGTACCCGCAAGCTATATAATCAACTTTGAGTCTAAAACTTTGAACTTGACTCAGAGAGATGAGCCTCATTGGACCATTATGAATGCAAGAGGAAAGGAGTCCATTTGGACTCCAAAACAGATTCATGCAAAGGAAAAGATACAAGAAAAATAATTAATATGTGTTCGAAAATTCAACACTTAATAGATAAATGATAAGATGAAAAAAAATTCTCAGGCATAAAGAAATAACAGGCTATGATATCAAAGCAAACAAAATTATCCAATGAAAAGAAAATCAACCCATCTCCTAAATAATCTTACAAAAAATTGAATCTAGCACAATATAATTAACTAGCCCTTGAAAAGAAGACATGAATCCACAAGCATTGTTGCTTAAAATTTGGACAAATAGATTAACACTTATTTCCTCCATATACTATGATGAAGTCTAAGGCATGTTTTCATTAAACAAAGAAAAAAGAAGAAAGAGCAAGAGATGAGGAAATAGCACTTCAAATATGAAATACAAGGCATACTAATACAACAACACTTTTTACTACAAAGTGGATCAATCAACATATCTATAACTTAGAAAAAAATCACTATAACATGTGAATAATAATAAAACATCTAAATGAATAAAAACACTTTAAGAAGTAAACCAATAAGCTAAGTGAAAACAATAACATATATTAAACATATTTGAGAGATAATATTCGAAGACAAAGTGTCCAATTATGGAGACTCCTATTTTAGTTCTACACCATTTCAATAAAAATTATAACCCTAACAACTTTTCAATCTAAATAAGAGAAAATCAAAGACAATTTTGACCACAAAAATGAGTAACTCACTACTTCAAATTGAGAAACAATTTCACAAATCCTTAATAATAGTAACTATTCCTTTTCGATATAAAGGAAACAACTTTACATACTACAGTCAAACATATCCACCAATAAAGAATTTAAACAAAGCATGAGCATGCATTTTAAGTAAAGATCAAAACTTTACCCATAATAATCAAAGAATAAAGACAAAAGGCGAAATAATCAATATTAACTATTCTTTTCAACATAAAGAAAACAACTTTACATGATAAAAACAAACATATACGCCAACGATGAATTTAAATAAAGCATGAGTACATATATAAGCAAAGATCAAAACTTTACCCATAATAATCAAAGAATAAAGCCAAAAGGCGAAACAATCAATATTAACTATATTTTTAACATAAAGGAAATAATTTTACATGCTAAAAACAAACATATACGCCAACAATGAATTTAAACAAAGCATGAGTACATATCTTAAGCAAAGATCAAAACTTTACCCATAATAATCAAAAAATAAAGCAAAAAATACGTTCAACTATTGCTAGCTCATTTTTTATACCATGAATATGAAAATAGCCATAATATCGATACCATAACATCCTATGGCCTTCAAGGCCGTCTACAACAAACAATCCTAGCAAATAAAATTACAACTACGAATTACGAAGAAGAAATTAATAATAAAACTAAAAAAAATTACAACTACGAAGAAGAAAAAGATGAAGAAGAAAATGATAATAAAACTAAAAAAATTGTACTACGAACTACGAAGAAGAAAAAGATGAAAAAGAAAATGATAAAAAGGGAGAAAGACGCGTTTACCATTTTTGGGGCAAAAAAACGGAACCACAAGCTTTCTTTGGAGACTTTATCACCACCGAAAAGCGTTCAACTCGAGAACTTCAATTAGCCTGCGAATTTTACCGAAAAGAAAAAATTTTACTAAAAAAAAATATCTTTGCTCAAAGCTTTTTTTCAACTTTGAGACTTGTCTTTCTACCAAAATAGTGGTAGTATTTATAAGAAAGAATGGGAATTTTCTTCTTTTATCGACCAATGTGGGAGAAAAGTATTTTTAGAAAAGGCTGAGGATTCAATTCTTTTCATCCACCAATGTGGGAGAAAGAATTTAGGGGTTTTCTGAAATTTTAAAATTGAAGATAAGGTGAGGTAGAAGATAAGGTAGGGGGAAATTGTACAATGTAGTACAATTTTTGAATTTTAAAAATTAAAAAAAGGACTTTGAGGGGGAATTGTACAATCTAGTATAATTTTGAATTTTAAAATTTGAAGTTATTTTTGGTGGGAATTGGATAGAAGTTATGAGAGTTTTTGAAAATTTTGGGGTTATTTAAAATATAATCTCAATTGGGATTTAAAATTTAGCCATATTTATTTAATTTTGATCAAATTAAAAACTGCAATTATGACCAAATCTAATAGATTGGCTAAATTAAATTAAAATTCGATACGAATTAATACTTTCTTTAATCCCGAGCTTCTTAATTTAATAAAATCAAACATATATTCAACCAAATAAATTATTTTTGAGAGTAAATTATATTTAAATCAAGACTTTATCCATTCGAATTAATTTTTAAGCTTATATATTCATTCAAGTAATAAAATTTATACAATCTCATATAAAAAATGTATAATCATGACTTAAATGACAAAATTAACCTAAATAAATATTTTAGAATACATTTATTCAAATGAAATAAATATTTCACTTTTATTTAATGTTGAAGAAACCCAGGATTAAATTTAGTTGTGGAGGACAAAAATTAGGTGTCAACATTATTCATATTCATCATTCATGGCAATCATCCAAGTGTTTGTGACGAACTAATATCCAAATTCAAATCCGAAGACAAAGATTCAAGCCCTTGAATTCAAATCAAGTTCAAGTTTAAGTTCAAGTTCATATTACCTTGAAGAATCAAAGGATTATCATAGAGATTGTAACACTTACTACAGTTGAAATCAAATATTATATTTTGTTACTTCAATTTTCCTTTCTCGATTATTATTTTTCTTGACTAGGAGAATTTGTCATCTATAAATTTTGGCTCATCCAGTGGGACATTGTCTATCTCTCATCTCTTCGTATTAATCATTATATTTACGAATACTAAAATGGCATCGAAGAAGTTTTACTCCAAATTTGTTGTTTCTAAGGCTACTCGCTTTAAGTTTTCCTCTGAGGTGGATAACATACTTGATGCTACCATGGAAAGTGTGGGGCCCATTACTAGGAACAAAACAAACTTACTAGGATAACAAACACTTGAAGTGTCGTCCGTATCAGCTCCTACATTTTATCTGCAACCTTCAAAGGGGGGAAGATTTCTTTCCAATGAGTTGGAAGATGGGAAGAATATTGTTGAGATCGTTGAGAAGACTTTATCTCAACTTAGGCCATTTAAGACTAAGGACCACATCATGCATGAAGATGATCATGCCTTGATCACTAAGTCTGCTTCAGTAACTCCGCGTGAACTGTTTTACTCAGATTTTAGTTTGAGGGAAAATCCATGTTTTAATCCTTCATCTTTAGTGGCTATCCAAGCAATGGTGACTAACTGATACGCCCAAATTACACCTCTTTTACGAGAGAGTAAGTGGTCGTTGTCAACTATATAACCCAACTAGGTTTTGGTCGAATCCCACATGGAATATGGTGCTAATTAAGTTGTATGCAGATTAGTTGACTTTTAATCGTTTGATTCCGTAAAATAAATAGGGGGATTTGATTCAGTTCACAAATTAATGGTTTCAGTTTAACAAGATGAAATATGTGTAGTAGTATTCAAATTCAGAGAAATAACAAGCTAGGGTTATGTTCACCTTATAGTTTTCAATATTTTCTAACTATGGGCGTTACGAATTCATACATGCATCGTGTTTACAGAGAAATGTATTGTGTTTAATAAAATAATCCTAGTGTTTCTCAACCATCAAGGACTAATTCACTTTAGTTCTCTCGAATAAAAAACGTTTACCAAAAACAATACAAAATCTCCAAGTAGTTAATCCTGCTAAGGCATTAACTTATGAAATAGGGGTTGGTAATCCTATTTTCTTGGTACTACTCTCTTTTCCGAACAACAACCTTTCTTTCGAACAAGTTGCATTTTAAGGCATATCCTCTATGTTTGCAACCACAAGAATTCAAGATAAGCGAAGAGAGTATGATATAAACAAGTCAATGCATAATGAATTCAAAACCCAAAGTAATAGATTGAATGCTACAAGTCTTCCATAACCCTAACGAATAAACTTAGCTACTCATGAATAAAACGAAAATCATCATAAATATATTCATCATACCAAAAACTAGAAGACGATCTTGGTGTACGAATGGTGAAAGTAAGAGAGAAGAAACGTTTTTCTCTCTCGCCACGCTAAGCTGCTATTCTCCTCTCTCTAAATAATACAGAATAATTGAATAATCAATAAAAATTCAGCATTAAGCCTTTTAATAATCTCTTCTCTCATAATTGCCTTCTAGGTCCCTGAACTAATTATAAATGACAAACTAGTCTTGGACATAGTTTCTAGGCGCCACATTTGGTCCAGGTTGCTACTCTCTCTTGTGTCATATGCCATCCACATTCCATAGTCCCATAGTGTCTTCATCTACCTCATTATTGCTTGAAATCATGCTAATCACATCGGTTAGCTCAATTACATAGAAGTAGAGTAAAAACATAAGAAACTAGGCACTTTGTTCTCTAAACATAGCTAAAATATGAATAAATTATGGTGCTTAGGCGTATAAATACACCCAAGATCACCACCCCACACTTAAA
>JAPEIP010000005.1:46167032-46179369 GCA_026120095.1 Capsicum chinense
AATTGAATAATCAATAAAAATTCAGCATTAAGCCTTTTAATAATCTTTTCTCTCATAATTGCCTTCTAGGTCCTTGAACTAATTATAAATGACAAACTAGTCTTGGACATAGTTTCTAGGCGCCACATTTGGTCCAGATTGTAGTTTCTAGGCGCCATATTTGGTCCAGGTTGCTACTCTCTCTTGTGTCATATGCCATCCGCATTCCATAGTCCCATAATGTCTTCATCTACCTCATTAATGCCTGAAATCATGCTAATCACATCGGTTAGCTCAATTATATAGAAGTGGAGTAAAAACATAAGAAACTAGACGCTTTGTTCTCTAAACATAGCTAAAATATGGATAAATTATGGTGCTTAGGCGTATAAATACACACAAGATCACTAACACCTCAACTGTTGAAGAACAACTTGCAAGTTTGACTAAGGTTATTGAAGGCCTAAGAAAATATATGCAAGATCAGGATAATTGAATTGTCAAGTTGATAGACAGAGTTGAAAGTGTTACGAAGGGAAGTTCAAGTCATGTATATCGGAAGTGTTCGATGGAATAAGACAAAGGAGACTCATCTGCAAAGTATAGGCATGTTGCTAATGAACTGCAAGTATCTACTGGGGTGTTAATCGAAGGACTTTATTATGGGAACTATTAAAGACAAGTACGATGTCTCTTACAAACTATATCTCACATATTCTAAGCCCTATACTTGAAGAATTGATGGTTTGAAGATACTTGTATGTTATCAACCTCCAAAATTTTGATAATTTAATGGTGAAGAAAACCCAAAGCAACATGTTGCACACTTTATTAAAACATGCAATAATGTTGGGACTTATGGAGATTATCTTGTTAAATAGTTCGTGCGTTCCTTACAAAGAAATACATTTAATTGGTATACTGACCTCGATTCAGGTTCTATTAATAGTTGGGAACAACTCGAACATGAATTTTTAATCATTTATATAGCACGAGACGTATTGTAAGTATGGTTGAACCTACAAATATATGCCAATGAAAAGATGAACACGTCATTGAGTTTATCAATAGATGGAGGAACGCTAGTCTTAATTGTAAAGAAAACTTAGTGAGGCTTCTAGGATAGAAATGGGAATTCAAGGAATACATTAGGGACTTCGTTACATCCTACAGGGCATCAAACCCAAGTCATTTGAAGAACTTTCTACACGCTCTTATGATATGGATTTAAGCATGTCCTCAAGTTGAAATCAAGGACTACCTTTTTACGAGCCCCAAAAAGCAAAAGATAAACTAGAAGTAAAGAAAGGGGGAAAGTTTGTGGCAAAGTATGAAATTAAAGAGGCGATGAATGTTAATGCCGCACTATTGAGGGTCACCACAAAGCTAAGTAAAAATTAAAGTGTGAAAACCACATCTTTAAAGAATAATGCTAGCAAAAAGTTGACTTTAAAGGAGATGCAAAAAAAAAGAGTATACATTTTTGGAATCAGATGTCCTAACAATTTTGAAGAAATCCTTTCATATAAACTCTTTGAGTTATCTAAAATGAAGCATCCAGATGAAGCTGGAAGGAATAGTGATCCAAACTACTGTAAATATCATCGATTGTTAGGTCATCCCATTGAAAAGTGTTTTATATTTAAGGAAAAGGTCATGGAATTGTCCCTCAAAAGAAAGATACTACTCAAAGATGAGAAATAAAGTTCAAATCAAGTATTGGTCACTTTTGGTTCACTTGATCCCATATTTCTTTGCAACTTTGTTAATGTGCATGAATATGATGATGTCCTAATCCCGTCCTCATAAAAGATGATTAAATTTGGTGACTTTGAACCCATAGATGTTAGTAGTTCATTCCCTCTTCCTATGATAAATGAATTATTATTGAATTAGGAATCATTAGAAGAAAGTGAACCCTTTATTGAGCACACTGATGATGAAGGATGGATCCTGGTAACTCGATGGAGATGTTGTAAAATGAGTTCACAAAAGGAGCCAAGCAAATAAGTAATAAGAAGAAAGATGGTCTAAAGACCCCAAAATAAAATGGTGGAAAAGAATGTGAGAAAGATGTAAATTAAGAAGAATTATCATTCAAAGCCCCATTACATATTGACATTGGAGGAATTTTTATCGAGTTGGTTTTGTGGGGAAATGTCTTTGTTGGTGTCAAGGCCTCATGTTTTAATATCGATAAAGAAGAGGCAAAAATGGGATACTCATCTCTATTAATCCTATCACATCAAGAACCCATTAAATCTCTTTCAGAAAAAGTGAACACTTGTGATGCAAAGATCACATTCACTGATGATGAACTCTTATTGGGCCAAACACTACACAGTCGTCCCTTGTATATGTTTGGCTATGTGTGCAAGAACAAATTGAAAATAATTATGATTGATGATGGTTCTAGGGTTAATATTATCCCAATTCACTCTGTGAAGAAGCTTGTAATCTCGATGGATGAATTGTTTAAATGTCTTTTTATGATTCAGGGATTCAATCAAGGGGGAAAAGAGCCATAGGTTTAATAAAGCTGGAAATCAACTTAGGAGATATGAGTTCAAGCGTATTAATATATGTGTTGATGAAAAGACCTCATATAACATCTTATTAGGAAGTCTGTGGATACATGATAACAAAGTGATTACGTCCACCTACCATCAGTGCTTTAAGTACTTTGAAAATGGTGTCCAAAAGAAAGATAGTTGCTGATGATGAGCCTTTTACTGAAGCAAAAACCCATTTTGTAAATGCAAAATTTTACTTGAAAAATATTTGTGAAAGGAGGTAAATATCTATGAGGTGTGCCCCATAAAGAAGGTTGAAAGTACAAAAAAGAATGATGAGGCCGCTGGAGAGACAAAGGTGGTGGTTGAAAAGAGTCCAAGATCTTCTGATGTGAATAAAGTATTTGAAATAACTATGGCATTATTGAGTAAGAAGGTGAATCCAATTATTTATTGTGTCTCAAAGGAAAAAAAGGTTGAAGTCCAGTCATCTGGGTTGCAAGACAATATGTTAGGAGGGTTGACTTTTACTATTAAGCAAATCGATGTGATCAAGCCACCTTCAAGGTTTGTGGAAGGGGTTTTCAAGACATCTAATATTGATCTGCATAAAATATTTCCTGAAAAGTATATGAATGAGGGTTTTGACCCAAAGGCCTATAAGTTATTGGCAAAAGTTGGATACAATCCCGATGAATCCTTTAAGATAGGAAGCTCCCACCTGAAGCACAAGGAGGACCAAACCATAATCTAAATCCTACCCAGAGAATGATGATAGAGAAAGAGTATGCCGTCAAACAATAGCATGAAGGTTTGGGTTACAAAAAACCATCACTAATATTTATATCCACAAATAGGGCGTGTATCAACTACATTAACCCTAAGGATGATTCAATGCCATCTAACAAAAGAGTTTTTATGTTTGATCGGCTTACTGACCCGAGTTTAAGAACTTTGGTGTTTAATAGGTTGGGCCCAATGAAGAACAAATACAAATGCCAAAGAAATGATAAAAGGATCGAAGACCATGTTTGTGATAAAGAGACTAATTCTCACAAAAGTTGCTCCAGTTTGATTCCTTCTAGAATGAGGAGAGAAATAAAAGTCTTAGTTTTATGTAGAGATATACTCAAAGCAAGAATGCATACTATAGTTCATACTAAGGGGTGTGAAGAATATGTAGAAAGTGTAGAATCATCATATCACATCAAAATGTGTGACAAAAAAGGTACTCTCCCACACGAGAAGATCGAAGATAAGTTTGTTAATATCAACGCATATCATTACATATCTTTCAATGATGGTGATCCCCAAAAAGTTACAGATGCTAAAGATGCACCACCTGAACTTAAGGAAAAGGGGAAGAACACTGTTAATGCATTGAAGGAAGTCAATATTAGGACTTATGAAGATCAAAGGCCTACGTATGTAAGCACCTTACTAGATGAAAATGAAGAAAACAAGTATGTTGAGTTGCTTATGGAGTATAGATATGTATTTTCTTAGAGCTACAAAGAAATGGCAGGATTAGATCTTAAAATTACAGTTCATCGCCTTGCTGTGAAGAGAGGTGCTTACCCTATTAGGCAGTCTCAACATTGCTTTAGACCTGAAGTAGTCCCCTTGATTGAAACTGGAGTTAACAAGCTCATTGAAGTAGGTTTCATTTGTGAAGTCAAGTATCCCACGTGGATTTCAAGCATAGTACATATAAGAAAGAAGAATGGTCAAATTCGAGTTTGTGTTGACTTTAGATATCTTAATAATATATGTCCTAAAGATGAATTTCCTCTTTCAATACCCAAACTTATGATTGATGCCACGATTGGATATGAGGCAATTTCTTTCATGGATGGTTCTTCTAGTTATAATTAGATTTGTATGGCACCAATAGATGAAGAACTCATGACCTTTCGCACTCCTAAAGGAATATATTGCTACAAGGTGATGCCTTTTGGTTTAAAAAATACTGGTGTTACTTACCAATGAGCTATGTAGAATATTTTTGATAATATGCTTCATAAGAATGTTGAGTGCTATGTTGATGACTTAGTGGTGAAATCACGAAAGAGAGATGACTACCTACATGATTTGAGAATGGTATTCAAACGACTTCAAAGATATCAACTCAAAATGAATCCTTTGAAGTGTGCTTTTGAAGTTGTTAAAAATTTTTTTAGATTTATTATTTGACATCGCATGATTAAAATTGATCAAGATAAGGTAGATGCTATTTTGAAGATGCCTGATCCTAAAGATATCCATGATCTAAAAAGTTTGGAGGGAAACTTGGTGTATCTTAGGAGGTTCATTTCAAATATAGCTGGGAGGTGTTAACCATTCGGTCGTATTATGAAGAAAGATGTCCCCTTTGAATGGGACTAAGCCTACACCAATTCTTTTGAGAGAAAAATGTCTTATCTAATGAAGCCTCTAGTGCTTGTAGCTCCCATATCTAGAAAGCCATTGATAGTGTATATTACGACACTAGAAAGATCAGTAGAAGCACTTCTAGCACAAGTAAACAATGAAGCAAAAGAAAATGCCCTTTATTACTTCAGAGGATGATGATACCAAATGAGATAAAGGATTTACCTATAGAGAAATTGTGTTTGGCGCTTGTATTCTCAATTTAGAAAATAAAGTATTACTTTCAAGATCATGTTGTATGACTCATTTCAAAAACAAATCCTATCAAGTTTGTCATATCCAAGCCTTCCATAAGCGATAGACTAGCAAGGCGGTACCTACAATTCCAATAATTTGAAATTGTATATATGTAACACCCCATATTTTTTAGCTAAACTTTGAACCATCAATCTTACGTATGTAAACCATAATCCCATGATTTACTTTTTAATTCATGTGGCATGATCTTTATACAGATGTGTGAAGTACTTTCTAAGTGAAAAATATTCATAGGAATCACTTAGAATAAAGTTGAGCTAAGAGCCTTTGATTCGTCCAAAGTTTGGTATTCGATTCAATAATGGTGTACTTTGAACGTACATTACAAATTATATACATGAAATTATTTAGCTCAAGACCCACAAAATTGTAGATAATTGATTTAGCTTTCCAACGATACCAAATTTCTCCTTAATCCGATACCCGAGTAAAAAGTTATGTCATTTTTTGTGTGAGGCAGTAAGGTCTCGTGATAGACTTACGACGCGAGGTCCATCCCTCATTTATGGGAGGCAAAATGCGAGGTACATTCCACATTTTTGGGGGTCGTGGCACGAGGGTTATTTACATGGAAAAATGAGGCCAAGGGGCAGTTTAGTCCTTTTCCCTCATCCCCAGCCGTTCAAACATGATTTATAACTCAAAAGGGGTATTAATTTCCCATCTTATTAAAATCAACTCATGTAAAAACCCTCCCCTTGGTCAAGAACAATAACCCAAGCTTTTCCTCTCAAGAACACAAGGATTCAAGCTTCAATTGCAAGATTTCTTCAAGAATTCATCTAATTAAGGTATGTAGGAGTTCATCCATGGGTTCCCTCTCACCCATGGAGCCCAAAAACCTATTTTCAAGTTAAAGGTTATGATCTTTACATATTAATATGAATTATATCAATGAAACCTCCATGAATTTCAATTATGTATCATGTTTACAAACGGTTTTCATTGAAATTTCCTTGATATGTTCTAATGGTGATTTTCACAAATTAAATGCTTAACCCATATTTTTGATATTGAAATTATGTGATTTTCATGGTTTAACTACTCCCATGCTTTAATTCATGATCCTCATGTATTTGATTTCAAGTTAAGAGTATATGTGTTTTCAAGTGAAATGAACCAACACATATTTTTGAATGTTATGATATTCATGTCAAATCCCTAAGTGTGAATTGATTCGTGTAGTCATGATATTTTTGCATGCTTGCTCATTCCCATCCACAAGTGTAGGGTCTCCATATATTTGATGAAATTCCCATATCATGTTCAACCAATTTCAAGATGAATCCCGAAGTTATGAATTTTTCCATGTAACTCTATTGTTCCCACATGGTTAAGACATTTATATGTTCAAGCTATGAACCTTACAAGTTTTGATGAAACTTCCATGTCCTATTCCAATCGAATTTCATGTAAATCCCCCAATTTATGATCTTAGTCAGGTAATCATGCTATGCTTCTATGTTTAAGATATTCCCATGTTCAAGTTTATGATTCTTAAGTGTTTGATGAAATGCCCTAATGATTAGGTTTTGAATATCGACTACGTATTATATCCCAAAGCTTTAGTATGTCCTATTGTTATTATTATCGAGTCCTGGGGGTTATAAATACTGGATATTTAGTTGTTTACCTAGTTTTCAGTATCTACAGAATGATTTCAGTTATACCTTGAGCAATATCATTCAGTTAGTACTATTGTTAATTGTGAGTCCTATTAAGTTTAGCTCAGTACAATTTTAGTTCCAGTATTAATTTATACATTAATAATTACCTCAAAATTCGTATACACTATTATTTTTAGAATACCATGAACTGAGCTTATTAGTTATTAGTTATCAGTGCATACACCAATTAGTAATTCTGTGTCTTTCAGTTGGGAGTAGGATTTAGCACTGGGTGAATGCAGGGGTGACGACTTCCCCGTCAGTTAGAAAGAGTCATTAGTAGTAGTTCCTATATTCTAAAACTATGTTGCCAGCGTAGGATATGATGACTCACCCGTCAGTTTAGGCTTGACACCCTGCTCTTTTGGGACATGAGTTAGTGGATCCAACAACCATTATTAGTACCCGTGGCACGGTATTGACACCCTTCCAACTGGGGTTACAGGTTAGACCCCAATTAGCTCAGATTGGGGCATGTCATTTATATTATACCTACCTCAGTCTCAGTTACAATACTCAGTACAGTGTGCAGATCAGTTTCGCTAGACCATAACAGTCAGTTATCAGTATTTTAGTTTACAAACTATTTCAGAATCACATTATATGCTTGGTTTTTCATTCTTAAATAATACAATTTTTATGTATTCATGTTTGGTCATCTCATGTAGTTCAGTTAATCCTTATCTCATATGCATAGTACTCCATAGTTTCAGTCCAATTATTTAGACAAAGTATAGTCTAGTCTTACATGACCAGTATTCAGCTATTAGTCATTCAGTTAATCAAATAAGCTTAGTTTATATTACGTTTGGTTTTGTATGTTTAGGTATTCGTGCTCAATATATTAGTATATTCAGATCCTCAATGTTATGTTAGTTTCCATCACGTAGTTCCAGACTCAATATTCATACAATATTCATATTTTACTGTATCCCAGCTTCAATTCTACTTATATCATAAAAGTAAAGTTTTACAGAAACTAAATGTAGTGATTCACCAGCTTATCAGATTATGTTTGTTACACATGTTCTAAAATATTTTAGCTTTTAGTTTATTCCAGCCTATTGGTGAGTCTACTTACACTTGGCATTTATGTTTTGCGATTATGTATGAGATCAGTTTTACTTATTGCATTCACCCCTGCATACTCAGTACATTCTAGAAGTACTGATCCACATATATGTCTGTGTAACTATATTTTTTCATAATGTAGGTACCATTTTAGCCCGCATATCATGATCATATAGTTGCAATTTCCAGCCAGCAGGTGATGATTTCTTTTATTTTGGGAACTCCAAACAGTTTTAGTTCATGTAAAGTTTATTTATTTTTCATATGTATTGATTAGTGGTAGTTGGAGGCATGCCCCAACTTTCCATAGTGAATATATCAGAGGCTTCATAGATGTCAGTCATAGTCAGTCATGTAAATTTCCATTTCTTTTCTTAGATTTATAAGATTATAAAACTTTATCAGTTATATACTATTTCAGATTTTTAGTATGATTATGTTTCAGATAACAGAACTTGTTATTTAATGTATTATAACTCAGTTGCTTAAAAGTATCCTAGTTCATGGGTTAGCTTGGGATCACTTCTGGTTTCTATAATCGTGTGGCATCCAGGGTGTACTCCCAGGGTATTCCAAACTTGGTATTAGAGCACAGAGTTCAGGTGTCCTAGGGTGTCTATGAAGTCGTGTCTAGTAGAGTCTTGTAGAATGAAATGGAGATGTCTATACTTTTCTTTGAGAGGCTACAGGGCACTTAGGAAATATTTCCCTTTTTTCATATCTCAGGTCATGCTATAGAAAGGTCCACTTAGAAACTTATACAGATTCTTATCTTTCTCTATTCATGCCATCTCTGCATTGTTTTTGAGGTAACTAAAATATTTAAGCTCAAATCCCTACAGATAGAGCTTTCTCAAACAATCCCCGCAGACAGTTATGGGATTGTATACAGACTCGAAAGTAACTCATTAGTGCTTTTAAGTTCTAATGTGTGAAGGTCTTCATTTATGTTTATGAAAAATCGTGCACTAGGATAAAATTATGTGCTTTCAGATCCCTTCTCAGAATCCTTTGATAGCATATGATTTAGAGATAGAAGCATGAACCCAAAAGTTTAGTAGTAGTAGAGTTGGGATAGTGTTATCTATATTGAGTAGATTATGTATTGAAGGGGCTAGTTGTGTGAAGGGTGAATCAATAGGCTTTAAATAGTGTATTCATGAATTTAAGCATGTTTATTTAAAATTAAGTATGATGGTGTGGGTGTGAGTTAAGAGATGTGATATTAGTAGTCTATGAAGAAACAGAAGTAGATGATGTGTTTAGCGATGCAAGTATATGTCGATAAGAGTATAAGTATGTCATGATGATTGCAGAAGCTAAGAAAGTTAAGGGTGGTATATTCTATGGGAGTTTAGTATTTATGTGTATTTTTATACCCAAACTCTAGAATAAAGTGATTGCAGTTTAGTTTAGAGTTTAGTAAAGTGGTCCACGGACTTAGAGTGATGGCTTAAAGCTAAGGGGAGATGATAGAACAAGTATCCAAGTTAGGCTTTCAGATTCTAATAGTGATGCTAGAGTATTGTAGAACATCAATAAAGGAGGATGATTCCCAACCCATTCTTATTTCAGTACTGTATTTCTGTTATCAAGATATCTACTCATGCCTTACATGACATCTCCATGATCATAGTTCATGTCATACATAATAGAGAATCATGTTCTCTCCTATTCCTAGTATGAGGAGTTCCAGTTCACTCAGCAGTAAGAATCATATTCCATAAAATCATGAACTCCAAACTCAGTTTATGCAGCTCATGACTCATGCTTTATAGTATGTTAGGTTCCAGTACTCATGCTACACTCCTAATGATCAGTGAAATTTAGTTTATGTCATGAATGTCCTCAGTTTAGACCTCTTTGATGAATACATTATACTGATGCTCTATTCCTCAGGCCTCAGTTAAGTGTCGAGTTATGCATAGTATTCTTCCTGCTTCAGGTCCCTATGTTCTTACTTTTAGTGACCTCTCCTAATGTCATGATTAGTGTAAATTCTATGTGTGTTTTCTTGGGCGAGTATATAAAAGTTTTAAGGATAGAGGTTTAAAGAATATGAGGAAGATGCTTTTGTGGTTGTTTGCCTACAAGTTCATGTATGGTTATGAAGATAGGCTTGAATGTCATGTTGGTGTACAAGTGAAATGTATAGTTGAGTATAAGCTTTCAGTATAATTTAGTCCGTATATCCAGCAATCAAGTCTAGCAGTTAGACAGACAACTTCCTATAGTCTTCCATATTTTTTATTTATGAGGTAATTCACGTGTATGCAAATTTTGAACTCAGCTCAGTTTATGCATATGCATCAGTTTCAAATTCAAGACATTCAGTTATGATTCAGTCCGTAAGTGTCCGTGCATCATCTCAGTCTTTTCATAGTATTTCAGCTAAGTCAGTATCATTCTGGGGATGGAATATCCCTAGGGGGAGATGTATTGTAATACCCCAAGTCTTCATATCCCAAACCTTTCATCTTTTATTCATGAAACAAGATCTAGTTTGAAGTAATGGTTACTCATATGTTAAATCTCTTCTTTCTATCTTAGCCTTATAACCATTCTCATGTCAATGGATGTATTCAGGAAACTAGTTCAGTTCATGTATCATGCTCAGACTCAGTTATGTAATCATGTTTCTAGTTATGCATGTTCAGTAGACGATCTCAACTTTCCCCAGTATTCTTAGTCTAACTAGTCTCATTCGAGGATGAATGATTCCATAGGGGAGATAATATAACACCCCACATTTTTGAGCTAAACTTTGAACCATCATTCTTACGTATGTAAACTATAATCCCATGATTTACTTTTAAATTCATGTGTCATGATCTTTATCATAGTGTGTGAAGTACTTTGGAAATGAAAAATATTCATAGGAATCACTTAGAACAAAGTTGAGCTAAGAGCCTTTGATTCGTCCAAAGTTTGGTATTCGATTCTGTAATTGTCTACTTTGAACCTACATAAATTTTATATACGTGAAATTATTCAGATCAAGACCCACTAAATTATCGATAATTGAGTTAGCTTTCCAATATACCAATTTCTCCTTAATCCAATACCCGAGTAAAAAGTTATGTCATTTTTTGTGTGAGGCAGTAAGGTCTTATGATAAGCTCGCGATGTAAGGTTCATTCCTTGTTTCTGGGAGGTGCAACGTGAGGTCCATTTCATATTTCTGGGGGGTCACGCCACGAGTGTTATTTACACGAGAAAAAGAGTCCAAGGGGTAGTTTAGTCCTTTTTCCTTATCCCCAGCCGTTTAAACACAATTTATAACTCATGGAACGGTATTGACACACTTTTACCAAGGGGTAGTTTGGTCCTAAGGGACATCAGTTATTGGATCCACACAACCATTGTTTGTACCCATGTAACAGTATTGACACCCTTCTAACTGGGGTTACAGGTTTGACCCCGATTAGTTCAGATTGGGGTATGTCGTTTATATAATACCTTCCACAGTATCAATTACAGCACTCAGTACAGTTTGCAAATCAGTTTTGCTAGACCATAGCATTCAGTTATCAATATTTCAGTATTTTAGTTATAGACTATTTCAGAATCATGTTATACACTTGGTGTCACATTCTTAGTTAATATAGTTTTTATGAATTCATGTTCGGTTATCTCATTTTGTTTAGTTAGTCCTTATCTCATTTGCATAGTACTTTATAGTTTCAGTCCAGTTATTCAGAATAAGTACAGTCCGGTCTAACAAGACTAGTATTCAGCTATTAGTCATTCAGTTTATCAAATATGTTTAGTATATGTTACGTTTGGTACTATATGTTTAGGTATTCGTGCTTAGTATAATGGTATATTCAGTTCCTCAATGTTATGTTAGTTTCCATCACGTAGTTCCAGACTCAGTATTCATACAATATTCACATTTTGCTGTATCCCAACTTCACTTCTACTTATATCATAAAACTAAAGTTTTACAGAAACTAAGTGTAGAGATTCACCAGCTTATCAGATTATGTTTATTACTCATGTTCTAAGATATTTCAGCTTTAAGTTTATTCCAGCCTATTGGTGAGTTTGATTACAATTAGCATGCATGTTTCACGATTATGTATGAAATCACTTTTACTTATTGCATTCACCCCTGCAAACTCAGTACATTCTAGAAAACTGATCCACATATACGTCTGTAGGTACCATTTGTAGTCCGCACATCTGTAATACCTCGAGAATACCAACCAATAATAGAAGCATAATTCAACCTCATGAGAAATAAATCTTAGTTATATGGTAGTTTTATGATCAAGTTTGATGTATATTAATGCCTTAAATACGTACTAGCAATTAGACGAATCAAAATATTCCTTACCGATTGAATTCTTGAGAAAGATTTTGGTATACTCAACTTCAAATGAGCATATATTTTGTTATACTATGAATTTTTAAGCT
>JAPEIP010000005.1:46180445-46205639 GCA_026120095.1 Capsicum chinense
GTGATGAATTGTGTGATGTTCATGATATACCCTCTTCAAGTTGCATGTTGATTGATGTATCCATGATAATTAGGTGTAGAAATTGTTGAATAACCAAAGCATGCTCCCCATATGTTTGATAAAATGCTTATGTGAAGGAATTAGGGTCATTATGTCATGTTGACAAGAAATCCCCAATTATGTATAAGTTCATGCATGCTAAGTGTTTTTTGAAAAGCCTTAGTGAATGAATTGTGACATGTTAGCCTGAAATCCCCAATTTTGTGCACTTGAATGCATGTTAAGTGTTTGGTGCATTCCTTATTGAATGAGTTATGAGATAATAGCATGCCTCTCTATATCATTACATGTTTAATATTTCTAAGTGCTTGAAGAGATTCCTTATTGAGTGTATGGTGAATAATAGTCTATTGTTATGATATTCAAGAGTGGTCATGTCTTGTACTATTTATGTTATTGAGTCCTAGGGGTATTATACCCGACAAATTAGCTTCTTGTCTAGAGCCAGTGTCAGTTTCATGATAATCTAAGTCAATCCATGATCCTTGGAACTCAATTAAGTTACAAAACATAGAAAGACTTAGTAATCTCAATATTATTCTAAGTCCAGTTCAGTATTCAGTTCAGACCTCAGTAGCATTCAAGTAGTCAATTCAGAATTTAGTAGTATTCAGTCAGATAACGAAATCCAGTAGTGTTCCGTCAGTCTTTGGATCTAATAACTCAGCTAGATTAGTCAACTAACATGATCAGTAACAGATTCAGCTCAGTCTAGTACAGTTTAAGAAAAAGAATCAGTTCAGTGTCTTTCAATTGGAAGTAAGATTCAGCACCGAGCGAACCTAGGGATGGGGGCTTACTCGCTAGGTAGGACTGAGATCCCTATGAGCAATCCCTAAGTTCCTGAACTATGTAGCCAGTGTAGGTAAGAGATGTCACCCGTTAGATAGGACTGACATACTCAGGGATCACCCGTTAGATAGGAATGATCTCAGGGATCACCTGTCAGATAGGACTGACTTCATAGAAATTGTCTTTACCGGTTGCACGATATTGACACCCTTCCATCTAGGGTTACAGATTGGACCTCACAAGTTAAGATTTGGGGTATGTTAGTTAGATGACTACTTCCCACAGTCTCAGTTTTAGAATTAGTCTCAGTAAAATAACTCAGCTTAGTAGTACAGATTCAGGATTGTTAGATACAGTCAACCATTAGCATTAAATGGATTTAGAGATCACCTTCTAGATAGGACTAATCTCAGACTAAGTTAAATCATTTTAATTATCAATATGTTTTGAGATCACCTATTAAACAGGATAGATCTCAAATTACAATCAATCAGTATCAGTACAAATAAATTCAGAGATCACCCACTAGATAGGACTGATCTCAACCTCAACACTCAGTTACCAACATCAGTAGATTTAGTTGTTCAGTATCCCAGTATTAGTAAGATTAGATGTAAGTAAAGTAACATTTGAATCTCAGTATTCAGTGTTACTATGATTTTAGTTATGGTTTATGCATTCATGCACGTATCCTCATTTAGTATACTCAGATTATTTAGTCAGTGTTGTTCATATATATGAAGCCTAGTATTTAACCTTACCTCATCTAGAATAACAACACATTCCCATGTACTGATGGATACTTTTCTGTGCTATGGTGTTTTATACCATAGGTACAGAAGCACGAGATCCAGAGCACCCTTAGCAGTCCAGATTCAGCCAGAAGCAGTAGACTTAGCAGTGAGTCCTCAAGATTCAAGAATGTTCTATTATTTCATTATATTTCTAGATTCAGTATTTTAGTAGATGGAGTTAGTTGGGGGATCATCCCATCAACTCCTTATTTAGATAGTTTAGAGGCTTTCAGACTAGATGGTTAGACAGTTGCTTTAGTATTTTTGATACTTTATTTAAATATATTTTAGTTTTGAACCTTATGGCAAGTTTTTGCCAGTTGTTTTCTGTATTTTTACAATATATTATGCAGTGCTCAGTTACAAGTGCCAGAAAAAGGGTTAGCTTATGGTCCTTCAGGATCATAAGCACCATGTAGCATCTGGGTTCAAAATTCAGGGCATTACAATGTTGGTATTAGAGCCTAAGGTTAAACAGTGTCCTAGGAAGTCTAAAAGCCACATCTAGTAGAGTCTTATGTATGGGTGTGTTCCGTGCCACATTTATGTACATAAGGCTATAAGATGTTTTATGAAAAGTTTCCCTTCTTTCATGTCACAGATCATATAATAGAAAGGTCCTCTAAGAAAGTTATGTATATTCTCAGCATGCTCCACTCATGTAAACTCTACCTTACCTTCAGGGTAATAGAAACAGTGAAGCTCAAAGTCCTAGAGATAGGGCTTTCTCAGACCATCTCTGCATACAGTTATGGGATTGCCCACAGGCTCAGCAGTATTCCATTATATCCTTTCTCAATATCCTATGATAGCATATGACCTAGATTTAGAAGCAAGAACCCAGGAGTTTTGCAGTAGTAGAGTTGGAATATCACTAACCATATTGAGAAGATTATGTATTCATGGGGATAGTTGTATTAGAGGTAATTAGTAGGCTTGAAAATGCATGCAAGAATTTAAGGTTATTGATTAAAAACTAAGAGTGAAGGTGTGAATGTAAGTTAGAAGGTGTGATCTTAGTAGTCTATGAAGAAATAGAAATAGATGATGTGTTTAGTGAGACAAGAGTGTGTTGAAAATAGTGTAAGTATGTGACGATGATTGCAGGAGCTAAAGAATGTTAAGAGTTGAATTCTAGAAGATAGTGTGAGCAGTGAGTTTTTTACTTTTAGGTGCAGACTTTCCGGATGAGTTTATCATTCATGTGTATTATTATACCCCAGACTCTAGAGTAGATTGATTATAGTTCAGTTCAGAGTTTTGTAAAGTATTCATAGACTTATGGTGATGACTTAAAGCTAAAGAGGAGAGTATAGTTGAAAGAGTGCAGAAGAAGTACTTCAGTTTAGTATAAGTTTCAACATGAGTTAGTTAGTAAAGCCAGCGATTCAATTTAACAGTTAGTCATTCAGATTCGTATAGTTGTTTTCTCATCTTTTCATCTAATGATTCTATCGAAATCTCAAGGAAAGATAACTACTCCAAGGTAGAAAGTCGTAGTAGTTGCAAGATAAGTTCAGTTCATGAGTCATGCATTAGTTTCAGATTTCCAAGGTTCAGTTATGATCTAGTTCGTAGGTTCCTTGTGCATCGCCTCAGTTTTCTCAAGTATGTCAGTGAAGTAAGTGTTCTTAGAGGGACATAGTGTCCCAAGGGGGAGATACCCTATAACTCCTAGATGTTTTCCATTCCTTAAACCCATTCAGTTTCATGCTCAGGTCCTCATTACAAGCTTTGCATCAGATATCACTGCATAGTCAGTCACGCTTTCAAGAGTCAGTTTAGTCAGACATTCATTCATTAGATATGCATGTTCATTAAAAGAAGCTCAGCTTATCAAAAATTTCAGAAAGGTTTTCCTGAAAGTAACTCAGTCGCGTATCCACACATCAAATATGCATGTTCAGTATAAGGACTATGAATATCAGTTGTTCTATTCATATAGTCATGTTTTAGATGCTCATGTCCAGTAAGTAAGTTTAGCCTGCTAGTATTCTCAGCCTAACCAACCTCATTCGAGGATGAATGTTCCCAAGGGGGAAATATTATAATACCTCGAGAATCCCAACCGATAGTAGAACTATACTTCAAGCTCATGAGAAATAAATCTTAGTGATTTGGTAGTTTTATGATCAAGTTTGATGTATATTAATGCCTTAAATACATCCTAGCTATTAGACAAATCAAAACATTCCTTACCGATTGAATTTTTTAGAAGAATTTTGGTATAGTCAACTTCAAATGAGCATATCCTTTGTTATGCTACGAATTTTTGAGCTCATGACCAACCAAAAATATATAATTGAATTATATTTCCAACGATACCAATTCCACGAAAATCAAGTATCGAAGTAAGAAGTTATAGCCATTTTACTGAGAGCTATCCGAGCTGCCCAGGAGCGACGGGCAAGCTGACAGATTGTCAAGTCAGCAATGGACTATCACTTTGGCCATCACAACTGAGGCAGTAAGGCCATTTTTAGCCCAAAAATGACGGTTGGAGTGACGGTTCAACACCCAGACCATCAACTTTGTCTGAAATAGTGATGAAATGACATTTTAAAGAGCTTTTTGGGTCTTTTTCTACCCTTTTTAGCCCCTAATTATATTGAATCAAAGCACATAAATCCTCATTCATCCATAACATCAAAATTAGGGTTTCTTTCAAGATCAAAATCCAAGAACAAGATTCAAACCCTTCTTCAAGAAACTAAGAAATTCAAGTTCTTCAAGTTCAAGAACCATCAAGAAAACATCAAGATCTGTGTTTCCCAATCCAAGAACGTTTAAGAAATGTTATTTATCTTTCAAAGATTTTAGTTTGTGAGGTATGTTAGATGTTTATTCTTGGGTTTCTTCCACCCAAAAAGTTCAAGAATCCTTTTCAAAATTTTAAAGTTTATGTAATTATGAGATATCATGATTTATGTGAATTGAAGTTCATGATTATGAATTGTTGATATTTAATTCATGATTTACACTACAAGTTTCAAGAATTGATTCTAGTATGTGATGAATTGTGTGATGTTCATGATATACCCTCTTCAAGTTGCATGTTGATTGATGTATCCATGATAATTAGGTGTAGAAATTGTTGAATAACCAAAGCATGCTCCCTATATGTTTGACAAAATGCTTATGTGAAGGAATTAGAGTCATTATGGCATGTTGAAAAGAAATCCCCAATTATGTATAAGTTCATGCATGCCAAGTATTTGTTGAAAAGCCTTAGTGAATGAATTGTGACATGTTAGCCTGAAATCCCCAATTATGTGCACTTGAATGCATGTTAAGTATTTGGTGCATTCCTTATTGAATGAGTTATGAGATAATAACATGTCTCCCTATATCATTACATGTTTAATATTTCTAAGTGCTTGAAGAGATGCCTTATTGAGTGTATGGTGAATGATAGTCTATTGTTATGATGTTCAAGAGTGGTCATTTCTTATACTATTTATGTTATCGAGTCCTGGAGGTATTTATATCTGACAAATTAGCTGCTTGTCTAGAGCCAGTGTCAGTTTCATAATAATCTTAGTTAAGCCACGATCCTTGGAACTCAGCCAGTTATAGAACATAGAACAACTCAATAATCTCGATATCATTCTAAGTCTAGTTCAATATTCAGTTCAAACCTCAGTAGCATTCAAGAAGTCAATTCAGAACTTAGTAGTATTTAGTAAGATAACAAAATCCAGTAGTATTCCATCAGTATTTGGATCCAAGTGAACTCAGCTAGATCATTTAAGTAACATGATAAGTAACAAATTCAGCTCAGCCTAGTACAAATTAAGAAAAAGAATCAGTTCAGTGTCTTTCAATTGGGAGTAGGATTCAGCACAGAGCAAACCTAGGGATGGAGGCTCACCCACTAGGTAGGAATAAGATTCCTAGGAGAAATCCCTAAGTTCCAGAGCTACATAGCCAGCATAGGTATGATATATCACCCGTTAGATAGGACTGACACACTCAGGGATCACCCGTTAGATAGGACTGATCTCAGGTGTCACCCGTTAGATAGGACTTACTCCATAGAAATTGTCCTTACCCGCGGCACAGTACTGACACCCTTCCATCTAGGGTTACAGGTTGGACTCTACAAGTTAATATTTGGGGTATGTCAGTTAGATGACTACTTACTACAGTCTTAGTTTCAGAATCAGTCTCAGTAAAAGAACTCAGCTCAGTAGAACAGATTCAGGACTATTAGATACAGTCAACCATTAGCATTCAATGGATTTAGAGATGACCCGCTAGATAGGACTGATCTCAGAGTAAGTTAAATCATTTTTAGTATTAGTATATTTAGAGATCACCTATTAGACCTGACTAATCTCAAATTATAGTCAATTAATATCAGTATAAATAGATTCAGAGACCACCCGCTAGATAGGACTGATCTCAACCTCAGCACTCAGTTACCAATATTAGTAGATTCAGTTGTTTAGTATCCCAGTATTAGTAAGCTCATATGTCAGTAAAGCAGCATTCAAATCTCAGTATTCAGTGTCACTATGATTTCAGTTATGGTTTATGCATTCATGCACGTATCATCATTCAGTATACTCAGATTATTTAGTCAGTATTGTTTATGCATATGAACCCTTGCATTTAGGCTTACCTCATCTAGCATACCAGTACATTCCTACGTACTGATGCATACTTTTCTGTGCTATGGTGTTTTATACCATAGGTTCAGAAGCACGAGATCCAGAGCACCCTTAGCAGTTCAGATTCAGCCAGAAGTAGTAGACTTAGCAGTGAGTCCTCATCATTTAAGGATGTTCTATTATTTCATTATATTTCTAGATTCGATATTTTAGTAGATGGAGTTAGTTGGGGGATTGTCCCATCAACTCCTTATTCAGACATTTTAGAGGATTTCAAGCTAGATGTTCAGACAGTTACTTTAATATTTTTGATACTCTATTCAGTTGTTTTTTAGTTTTGAACCTTATGGCAAGTTTTTGCCAGTTTTTTTCCGTATTTTTATAGTATATTATGCAGTGCTCAGTTACAGGTGCCATAAAAAGGGTTAGCTTATGGTTCTTTGGGATCATAAGCACCGTGTAGCATCTGGGGTTCAGAATCCTGAGAGTTACAATATCATGATCAGACAGTTACAGTTTCCAGCCAACACGTGATGAGTTCTCTTGTTTTGGGAACTCCAGACAGTATTAGTTCATGTACAGTTCATTTATTTTTCATATGTATTGATTTGTGATAGTTGGAGGCATGTTCCAGCTATCCATAGTCAGTATAGTAGAGGCTTCATAGATGTCAGTCATAGTCAATCATGTAAATCTCTATTTTTTCCCTCAGATTTATCAGATTGTTAAATTTTATCTGTTACATACTATTTCAAATTTTTAGTATGATTATATTTCCGCATACCAGAACTTTTTATTTAATGTATTATAACTCAGTTGCTTAATGGTATGCCAGTTCATTGGTTAGCTTAGGATCACTTGTGGTTCCTAGCACCGTGTGGCATCCAGTGTGTACTCCTGTGGCGTTACAATATATCTCTTAAAAGGCAGTGCAAGGAAAAGTAATGGAAAATTATTTAGCCGACCATTTGATTCTACATGATTAGAATAAATCTTATGAACTACCTGATAAAGATGTTATGTTTTTAGAAATCTAATATCCTTGGAAGATGTACTTTAATAGTGTTGCACACGTGAAGGAGCTGGTTCTAAAGTAGTATTTATAACTCCCAATGGCGAAGTTTTGCCATATTCCTTCACTTTAACACAATGTTTCTCTAATAGTGTCGCTGAATATCAAGCACTCATACTTGGACTTGAAATGGCTGTTGATATGAAGTAATTATAATTGCAAGTCTTTGGAGATTCCAAGTTAGTGATCAACCAAGTTTTGGGTAGTTATTAGTTCAAGAAGCCTACGTTGCTTCCTTATTGCGATTACACTCAGAAGTTGATATGTTGGCTCGGAGAGGTTACCATTCAACTTGTCCCTAGGATGAAAAACAAAAGGGATAATGCATTGGAAACCTTAGCTCTGCATTGGTATCTCTTGATCAAATACAAGTCATCATTTGCCAAAGATGGTAGTGCAACCAAATGAAAATAATAGAGCTATTATTTTTCTCGCTCTAAGGTACGAAACAAGCGAACCCCTAAATACGTAGGACTCATGAAGGATGCACTTTAGTAAGGTATGCTAATGTGCGCAGGGACTGAGAACATGGCTTTTAGCACAGAAATAACATCGGCGATGGTAACGCCAGCAGACGAAATTTGTACTGATCGCCTCCTAATTACATTTGGGAGTTACCTCCCTCTACAATTTGGCTCTATTCCAAAAGAGGGAGACGGAGTCTTATTTGAACCGTTATCATTAATATATTTAGGAAAATTTTGATCTATAGGTGATACATCAGCGGCACGCCGACTATAGTTCTCTACATCGACGGTAAACTCGCAGTCGCCGGAGCAGAAAACTTTAAAGAAACTGGAGATTAAGGATAATAGACAATCGCAGAAGGGGAACTCACTGGAATATATTGCTCCAAGCTCGAGTCATGGGAAGTGGATTGTTACTTTAAGTGAAGAAGATCTGAAGCCCCAAGATGAGTTCTGGAAATTTGCACTCATAAGGTTTGTTATAAGAGATACGCCATACCAAAAAAGTATGGATCTATACATCTCAAATGTATAGTGATTTGCCAAAAAACCACAAGTCTTAGCTGTTGATGATGGATTCTTTTTATTTCATTTTGAATCGGAGGAAGACTGTGACAAAGTTTTACTTAGGGGACCTTACACATACCATAACAAACCCTTCATAGTTCAGGAATAGTAACGTGATTTTGAATTCAACCCTGATTGTATCACAACTATTCCACTATAGGTCATTTTTCCTAGCCTACCGGTGGGATATTGGTCAAATGAAGCTCTAAGCAAAATCACGAGCACAATAGGGAAGCCTCTGTTCACTGATAGAGTAACTATGACAATGGAACAAATCTCATATTCTCAAGTATTGGTGGAAGTGGATGTTGCTAAACCATTGCTACAATCAGTGGAAATTGCATCACCGGATGGCAACTATACGCAACGCATTGAATATGAATGTAAGCCTAAATACTGTCATCACTGTATGAGATTTGGGCATTTAGAAGAGGCATGTCGATTGAAACTAGAGCAAGAAAAACTTGACCATGGGTTCCATGAAGCACCGCGGAGGAGAAGACAAAACAAGGGTCGAAGAGGTGAGGAAAGGACAGCACAATAGAGCAAGGTGGCTAGGCAGAAGAAAGGTCAAATGCAACCAATAGAACCATCAGCTAAACCAACAGCATTGGGACTAGAGACTATACCTGCTCACAACGAGCTAAAATAAGGTAACAAACAGGGGGAGCACCCTAGTGCAAAACCTGGAATGAACTTTACAAATATGGCAAGCACAAACAGAGTTGAATACTTAAGTGTGTATCAAGCAGGGTCAGCTACTGAACCAGAGGAGACATTCAACCCTCCATGATTATTGCAACATGGAATGTTAGGGGCTTAAATCAGCCCTAAAAGCAAAAAGAGGTGATACTCTTTTTGTAAAAGAATAAAGTGGAGGTGTTTGGTTGTCTAGAAATCAGAGTAAAGGAGAATAAGTCATCTTCAATACTAAATAAGGTGGAACAAGGATGGAACTATACTTGCAACTACCCAATGACCCCAAATGGTAGAATTTGGGTAATATGGAAGACCCATATACAATTGGTGGTAATGTAAACTAGTGAACAGATGATACATTGTAAGGTGGAAATGGGTACATTCAATGCATTCCTAACAATTGTCTATGCAAAAAATGAACCAATCCGAAGGAAAATAATATGGCAAAACTTAAATCAAATAAGCAACAATGTCCACGAACCATGGCTCTTATGTGGGGATTTTAATGCTGTCCTATCCTCTGAGGATAGGATCGGATCGTGTGTGATGTAAGTGGAGACACAGGACTTCCAGAACTATGTGGATGCTCTCCAAATTACAACATTAAAATCCAAGGGCTGGCATTACACTTTCTGCAACAAGCAGAACCTGAATTCAAGAGTTTACTCTAAGATCGATTGGGCATTTGATAACATCCAGTGGCTGCAGAAGTATGGACATATAGAGGCTGAATTCATGAACCCTGGAGCATCTGATCACTCTCCAATTATCATAGAGTATAAGAAAGTTGATAATATGAAACCAAAACTATTTAAGCTGTGTACTACAGTGATAACACACCCTGAATTTCCTAATATTGTGTAGCATGTGTGGATACAACAGGTTAGAGGAACCTACATATTCCAGTTGTGGTCAAAGCTCAAAGCCCTGAAGATGAATTTGAAGGACTTAAATACCTACCTGGCTTCATATGCACAAAAGCTCCAGAGGGTGAGGGCACAACTAGATGTTATCCAATTTGAATTAAACACCAGCCCACAAAACCAGGTATTAATTGATGAAGAAAGAAAGATACTCACTGAGATTACAAAATGGGGAAAGGTTGAGGAACAGGTTCTCAGACAGAAGTCCCGGGCCACATGGATTGCTAGTGGTGATTCCAACATAAAATATTTTTATGCTCAGCTGAAGATCAAATCTAGTAAAAATTCCATATAATTTGTATACACTGAAGGTGGTATGAAACTTATAGAAGCAAAGAAAGTTGAGCAAGAATTTATCTCAATCTTTCAGACAGTCATGGGATCATCAGAGGGTACTATGCCATGCCCAAATGCAACAGTCCTACAACAAGGGCCATGTCTATCCCATAAGCAGAAGTGCAAACTAATCAGAGAGGTGACTAAGGATGAGATGTAAAAAGCAATTAAAGGACTTCCCCAAGAGAAAGCTCCAGGGGTAGATGGCTAACCCATAGAGTTCTTCAACCATCAATGGGATACTATACAGGAAACAACATGTAATGCTATAATGGATTTCTTCAGACATGGAAAAATGCTTAAAGCCTTCAGTAGCACTGCACTAATGTTGGTCCCAAAGGTTTCAAATCCCATAGTAGTGAAAGACTACAGGCCTATAGCCTGATGCACTACCTTTTATAAGATCATAACCAAAATACTGACAAACAGAATCAAAGAGGTTATCAATTTTTTAGTAAGCCCTTCACAATCTACTTTTATAGAAGGAAGAAATATTGTGGATAATGTGCTGCTAAGTCATGAAATATTCAAGTGGTATACTATAAAGGTGATGTCACCAAGGTGTGTCATGAAAGTGGATCTCTGAAAAGCTTATGATTCCATAGAATGGTCATATTTGAAGGATGTTCTAGCTGGCTTGGGTTTCCCATTCAGATTTATCAGATGCGTAGTGGAATGTGTATCAACTATGTCCTACTCCTTAGTGATCAATGGGGGATTCACCACACCTTTTCAGGGTAAAAGAGGCATTAGGCAGGGTGACCCCATGTCACCCTACCTTTTTGTCATTTCCATGGAATACCTACAAAGAGAGTTGGTAATAGCGACAAAAGATCCAAGCTTCCACTACCATCCAAGATGTAAAAAACTGAATATTGCTCACATTTGCTTTGAGGATGATCTGCTGTTGTTTTGTAAGGCTGAGATGAGCTTAGTAGCATTGATTAGGAATGCTTTTGAAAAGTTCTCAAGGGCATCGGGACTAAAAGCTAATTATGACAAAAGCTCTGTGTATTTCTCAAGTGTCAAGCCAAATGTCAAGTAGGATATACTCAGACTGTTGGGATACAGTAAAGGCTCCTTACCATTCAAATACCTAGGCATCCCTCTCTCTTTAAAAATGCTTACTATTGACCAATGTATGCCCATTATTGATAGGATCATGGATAAAATAAAGTGTTGGACTTCTAGATTACTTACATATGTGGGAAGGCTGCAATTAATAAAATCTGTGGTATTTGGGATGCAAACATACTAAGGGCAAATATACCTCCTACCAAAGAAAATTATGAAATTGATTGAAAAGGCATGTAGAGTATATTTATGGACAGGATTGGTCGGAAACTCAAAAAGAGCATTGGTGTCCTGGGAAAAGGTATGCAAACCTAAAGCAGCTGGTGGACTAAATGTTCTGCACATGCGTACCTGGAACAAAGCAGCCATCCTTAAATATATATGGGCTTTGGCGTCCAAGAAAGATTGTCTGTGGGCAAGGTGGGTGCATATATACTATATGAAATCAGAAGAGCTGAGTACCAACCCTATTCCTGAAAATGGAACATGGTTGATAAGGAAAATCATTGAGGCAAGATCGTACATATAGAATATCAACACTGTCCAGGGCAACTTAATAAACAGGTTGTAGAGTATGGTCTACAAAACAAAATTCAGTATCAAGCAAACATACAATATGCTGAGACCTTTGTTTCCTAAAATTCAATGGAAATGCCTAACTTCGCATCCTGCAATCCATCCACGACACAAGTTCTGCTTATGGCTATCTCTAAACCAAAGATTACCTACTATTGTCAGATTACAAAAGTTTGGTAGTGACTGTCCTGCTGCATGTGTCTTTTGGAAAGCTCCAGTTGAGACATTGAGCCACTTGTTGTTTGAGTGTCCAATTACGAATACACTATGGATTTGTATGCTTAGATGGGTTGGCGAGCATAGGCGAGTAGGCTCATGGCAAGAGGAAGTGGCCTTGGCTACGAGATGGGCAAAGAAAAGAACAGGTAGATGAGGCATTTATTGTAGCATATTTGCAATGGGGGTGACAATTATCTGGAGGGAGAGAAACCTTATGAGATTTCAAGATGCACAATTCCAGATAGACAGAGTTGTGAGGGAGGTGGTAATACATATACATACTAGAGGGACAAGATTGAATAAATGGTAGGAGGTACTCCAGTAGCTGAATTATATGTCATGATGGAGTAGTTTTGAAAGAATAAATTGCAAGGTTAACTACAGCTTATCAGTACAATTCATAAATTCTCAGCTCTAGCTTAGTATTAGCACAAGGATGTTTTGTTTTTTACTGAAAGCAAGCTAGGCTAAGTAGGAATCCTAGTGAGAAACATGAGTCAGACCTATTTGGCATGAAATTATAAGAACTTTTGGTATAAATAAAATTTATTATTTACCCAAAAAAAAGAAAATGTAGAGGAAGTTAAATAAGTTATCACTGCTTCTGAGGCCGAGATTAAAGACTGGTACCAACCAATAATTGATTACTTATGTTATGGAATTTTTCCTGAAATCCCTCAAAAGAGGATATAAATTCAATGATGAGCCCCTCGCTTTCATTAATACAAGGGTACATTCTATAGACTATTATTTGATGGAGTAATCTTACATTGTTTGGGCACAAATGAATCTATCCAAGCTATGCAATAAGCTCATTCTGGAATGTGTAGGTACATCAGTCTGGACCAAAGCTTTATTTTCATATAAAAAATATGGGTTATCTATGGTGAAAGATTATTTAGATTATGCTTAAAGGTGTAAAGCTTGTCAATTTTATGCAAATTTCATACATCAACCCCCATTGTTATTACACCTGACTGTTGCTTCATTGCCATTTGAGGTATGAGGATTGGATGTTGTTGGACCATTACCAAAGCATTCTAATGGACATTTGTACATCCTATCTACAACTGATTATTTTTCAAAATGGGCTGAAGTTGTTTCTCTGAAAGAAGTAAAGAAAGAGAATATGGCAAACTTCATTCAAGTCAATATTATCTATCTCTTCGATATTCCTAGATATATACTAGCCGATCATGGTAAGCCATTTGATAATAAGTTGATGACCAAGATATGTGATATTTTTGTCTTCAAGCAACGCCACTCCTCTATGTATCATGCTACTTCTAATAGCCTTGCTGAAGTATTCAACAAGACACTCTGTAACTTATTGAAGAAGGTCGTTTCAAAATCTAAAAGGGATTGGCATGATACAATAAAAGAATCTCTTTGGGAATATAGAACAACGTATCACACACCAACACAGGAAACTTCTTATTCACTTGTTAATGGAGTTGAAGCAGTTTTGCCATTTGAGCATCAAATCCCATCATTGTGTCTTGCTAGTCAAGATGGACTTACTGATGAAGAATGCAATGTTATGACTTGAAGAAATGGAGGCTTTGGATGAAAAAAGGATAGATGCTCAATAAATCCTTGCATGTTATCTGGCTCGCCTATTTTGATCTTTTAATAAGAAGGTCCACCTTAGATTCTTTCAAATGGGTGACCAAGTTCTTATTGTCAGAAGGCCCATTATAACCCCTCATCAATCTAGAAGTAAGTTCTCAGCTAAGTGGGATGAGCCATATGTCATAAAATAAGTATACTCAAGTGGTTCTTACAAACTTGTTGACTCGGAAGGTTTGCATATTGTCCCTATAAATGAAAAGTTCAACTATCCTTGAAGAAAAAAGAATGCTCCTTAAGGTAGGAGCCTAAAATGCATGTTACTCCTAGCCCAAAAGAGTATAAACTGTGTACAACCCAAAAAAAAAAAAAAAACATCTACTAGGTTGAAAATCTCAAAAGAGGCAGCCTAGGCAAAAGTTAGGACCAAAAATAAATTAAAAAATAAGCAAATTTATTGCTCTTTCAGAACTATGTTATAACTTGATCCTCTTCACTAAGGTACGTAGACGCTTAGAGTTCCATTCTAAGTTCAGTCTCATTATTTTACAAAAATCCATAGTTCGAGCATTCAAATTCTAAGTTATGAGTTTTCTATCACAAGGCGTGCAGAGCTGAAAAGTCGAGAAAAACAGAACCTGAACTGACTTCAATATATTTTTTAGAATGATTCAAATGCTCTAAAATTTAAAATTTTGGATATGTTTTAGATTTTGGAGTCTATTTTATGGTGAATTAAATGAATTTTGATTTTGTTAGTCCTACGTCAAGGTACAATTTTTTTGGTATAGTCGTACAAACCTGAAAATGTCTGCCTGACAGCATTTAAACTTGACTTCAAAATATTCACTTCCTACTGTGTATGATTTCTTTCTCAAGCAAATCAAAGTAGGTGTGCCTACTGTTTGCAGCCAGCAGACGTTAATTAAAATCTCAGAATTATCAAAAAATCCTAACACCTATTAAATCTTGAGTGTTTAGCACATCATCATGACCTAACCCTAGATCCCATAATTCAGGTTAACAGAGTTTATCCACTCATGATGCAAAGAACGAAACACATAATTGAATTCATAATTGAGAAGATTAACTTACAAGGATGAATAATAATTAGTGAATCGCATATTAGATCACAATGGAAATCCCAAAATAATGATAATAATCTCTTCAAAATATTTGTTTTTTCAAGCCAAGAAACTCGAGAGAGAATATATCAAATTACATCTCTTAAAACTCAAGTGCCAAAACCCCCCTAGAAAAACACTAAACAATGTTTTTTGTAGTTAATTCTAAATAAGGAAATAAAATAAAAGTTGCAGCTTTTTCTCGGAATAGACAACGACATCCGTGACAGCTTATCAGGAGTCTGACGGCTTATCACGGATGTCGTCAACTACTCTGCACTTTTGGCTTCTACTGTCTAAGGTTGACAACGATGTTGACACCTTATCACCAACCTGGCGTCTTATCACTAACGTCATCACAAAAATGTCTTCAACTCTCATTCTCTATTTAAGGATGATGGCATTCATGACGACGTATCACACTTTTGATGTCATATCACCAGATGTCGTCATAGGCTTCAATTGATGCTTAAGTTTGATGACTACTATGATAGCCTATCACAGGGCTGATGACTTATCACAAATGTCGTCAGCCATACTTTTCTTTAGATTTCTCCAGATTTCAACGTCTTTTCTTCCATTCTTGTTGGTTCTCTATCCCATCATCTTAAACTATAAAATCAGACATAAACAAATAAAAAATGACAAAAATTGCTTAAGACTTCGCAATTTTTCTTGGTTAAAGTTCTTAAATGTTTTAGCAATTGCTCACACATCAACACCCTCAACTTAAAACAATTGCTTGTCCTCATGTAACTAAAACACAACACTACGATGCTTAAACAAGAGACACATAAGACACTTATGACAGTTGATCATTAATTTTAGTTCAAAACAGATTACTCTTTCCATTTTCAATCTCTTTAAACCCAGCTATGTATATCCATGAAGATCAATAATGTGACAGAAAGGAATCAAGATATGGCATCAACTTAGCAATAATAACTATGCATATGTACAAATTACACAACCCAAACAAGTTAACAACTAGCAACGTAACCAGTGTGCCCTCACTACAAAGAATTCCCATGTCACTTATATCGGACATTACATATGTAACCATGGGGACAACCACCAGACACTCGCTCTCAGAATGAAGTTCCAATCAATGTATGCCGAATACCATAGGCATGCCCTTATTTTCATTACCAATACTTTCAGACAGGTCATCTGAGATCACTATAGGTCTTCTCTTAGGCTTGTAATGTAGGCTAGGGGCTGGTATGATACTCGATGATATTTAAAGTGACTAAGTCTCCTTGACACTACACTAACTTTTTGGGGATACACTCATTAGACTTTTTCTATTTTTCTCTTTTCTTGATCACACTTATTCAGGATGAGTGCAGTTCTTTTCTACAATTACTTTTTTTTTCACAACTTTTCCTTTTCTTGCTCTTTTCCACCACACCCAGCTTCCATCACACCCAGCTTTTTATTCTTTTTTCTTGCTCTACCTTTCTTCATACTCATTTTATATCACGTAGCCCTATGATAAACACCCTCAACTTAGGCCATTTGCCTAAGTCAAGGTGCACAGTGTCCAAGGAGGACCAGGGCCAAAACAGGTTCATTATGATATAAACTAGAAAAGTGACAGGTGTCATAAAAAGAAATAGGATAATCAGGCTTAACGCAGGGATCAAGGGATATTCTACATGCAAGGAAGGTTATTTAGGCTAAAAGTGAGCTAATATCAAAACGGCCTATAATCCTTTCCTAACCCCTATCCTTCAACCAAGGTAAGACTAACCGGGCAAGTTCTGGCTTTAACATACAACGGGAACTAGGTAGTATCTCACACACACATGGTACAAAGGCATATCATAAGATACTACCCATTCGATTCATACAATTATTTAGCAAGGGTTATCATGTTACTAGAAATAATGCCATAACAAGATACACAGTGTTCACACATAAATGCATATCACACAGTCATTAAACAAAACTTTGGAGAGGTGTTCAAAAATCAACAAAAATATGTCAACTGTCGTAGATACTCATTTTTCTCCCAGTTAACCACAAAACATCACAAAATAAACACCATACGCCTAAACATGCCGGCTCTACTAGGAACAAGACTCTAGGAAAAAGAGGCACGATAACAAAAACCCATGGAGGACATCAACACCCACAAGTAGCCCCACCCTCAATTTAAAATCATGCAATGTCCCCAATGCATCAAACCAAAATAAGAGAGTTAGAAAGATACCTGTGGCACTACGGGTGCGAAGATCTGATGTCAATCACATAATATGAATACAAACAACAAAATACCTGGGGTTGCCTCCCAAGAAACGTCTAATTTAGTGTCGTGGCATGACTCAGTTATCTTGACTACTCTGACTTCATCAAGATACCTTGTTGATAATTATTTATGTCTCAACTTGGAGGATTTGAAACATCGACCCAACTTTTGATCAATACATCTTTGAGGTGTGTTGGGCAAATGTGAGGGCATGATGAGGAATGTTTTATCACGCCACTTTGAAGACTTAAACTGCTTGCCCAATTTTGCATCTAACTTTTATGTGGGCTCATTTGGCAACGGTGAGAATCTTAAATAGCTACTAAATGGACATCGATCTTTAAGCTTCTTGGCCTTCAAGATTGGGGTTGTAGTATACCTTTTTGGAAGGACAAACTCCAAAATCTAAGAATATTCCTCCTCATTTTCAAAATTCATCTTTTACTTGGGTGATTCGACTTTCATCACATCCACCAAGCATAATTTTGAAAAGTGGTTTGAATGAGCACTAACTCTCAATTTTGGAGTAGCATCCCTATTAGTATTTTTACCCTAAAATGGACTAGAGTCTTCACAAGGATTGTGCTTGATTTCTTCTTTTGACTCTAGTACCAGTTCCTCATCTTTGGCATCTTCATTCATAAATGGTTTAGTTGATTGGGAAATCACCGAGGGTTGCTCAACATCCAGCTCATCATCAACATCGGATTCTTGCTCCTTATATTTATATTTGTCCATTATGTTAAATGATTCCATAGACAAGATATCATCTAAGCACAATATGGGAAAGTGCTTTGGATGATTGACCTCTATATCCATATCCTCTATTATTCTACTTTCCTTGTTATTTACCCTTATGTCTTGATGTATATCACATATGATATCATTCGTTATGTCCACAAACTCCAATATCAGTTAAAGCATAGCTTCAATGTCACTCATTCTAGTGTTTTGTTCTTCCTGTTCTTGACCATAAGGCCTATAAAAATCATAAGAAGAACTAGAATTTGGGTTAGCATACCCAGGGAGAGGGGGAATTTGGGAAATCACTCTAATGTCCATCTTGAACACCACATAAATAACAATCATACTTCCAGTAGGATGGAGATGGTGCACACATCTCTCCCCGGGGAGCATATCTACAATCTTGCCAAAAGTGAGGTCCATCGCAATATGGACATGGATCATTAAGATACTATTTCCAACCAGTAAGCTTATGTTCATTCCAAGACACCATTGTAATAAGTAAACTAAAATAAAAATCTACCTAATACCAGAAATAAAAAAAAACTAAAAACAAATATTTACAAGTTTGAATTCAAGCAAGTAGGCTAAAATTTCAAACCAACTCAATACGCCAAATTGTTCCCCAGCAACAGCACCATTTTTTATAATGCTTAACTTACACGTCAATTTAGTGCAAGGCGATCTTTGTTAATATATTTACCCAATTTTTGGAGTCGGGGTTGAATCCACAGGGAGCAATGTGAGTGGCAATTAAATTAATTTGAGACTATAGCTACAAGTTGAATTCAAACAGATGATACGAAAAGATAAAATAGAGGTTTTTGATGATCAGTAAATAATTGTTGGTCACTTTAGTTTTAGTGTTTGTAAATCAAGAGTTTATGAAATAATCAGAATTATGTTCACTGGGGCTTCCGGTACATGACAGATGCTAAAAGTGGTTCAAGATTCTCACGATGGTTAGGATAATAAGCCATCTTTATTGATGATATCCTTAAATGTTTCTTGACCTGTTTAAGCGTCTAATTTCCTAATTCTCTCAAACTTAGGAAATCGCTATTCATTGCCCAGATTTTACCTCAGGTTAATCAACTTTGTTACACCGTTGATTATTAAACGAAGTATTTTTCAGTCCTTGTTGATAATTCACTTCCTACTGTATATGATTTCTTTCTCAAGCAAATCAAAGTAGGTGTGCCTACTGTTTAGAACCAACAGACGTTAATTAAAATCTCAGAATTATCAAAAAATCCTAACACTTATTAAATATTGAGTGTTTAGTACATCATCATGACCTAACCCTAGATCCCATAATTCAGGTTAACAGAGTTTAGCCACTCATGATGCAAAGAATGAAACACATAATTGAATTCATAATTGAGAAGATTAACTTACAAGGATGAATAATAATTAGTGAATCGTAGATTAGATCACAATGGAAATCCTAAAATAATGATAATAATCTCTTCAAAGTATTTGCTTTTTCAAGCCAAGAAACTCGAGAGAGAAAATATCAAATTACGTCTCTTAACATTCAAGTGCAAAAACCCCCCTAGAAAAACCCTAAACAATGTTTTTTATAGTTAATTCTAAATAAGGAAATAAAATTAAAGTTGAAGCTTTTTCTCGGAATAGACGATGACATCCGTGATAGCTTATTAGGAGTCTGACGGCTTATCACGGATGTCGTCAGCTGCTCTACACTTTTGGCTTCTGCTGTCTAAGGCTAACGATGATGTTGATGCCTTATCACCAACCTGACAGCTTATCATGAACGTCATCACAAAAATGTCTTCAACTCCCATTCTCTATTTAAGGATGATGACATTCATGATGGCGTATCACACTTTTGATGCTATATCACCAAATATCGTCATAGGATTCAACTCATGCTTAAGTTTGACGACAACTGTGATAGCCTATCACAGGGCTAACGACTTATCACAGATGTCGTCAGCCACACTTTTCTTCAGATTTCTCCAGATTTTAACTTCTTTGCTTCCATTCTTGTTGGTTCTCTATCCTATCAGCTTAAACTGTAAAATCAAACATAAACAAATTAAAAATGACAAAAGTTACTTAAGACTTCGCAATTATTCTTAGTTAAAGGTCTTAAATATGTTAGAAATTGCTCACTCATCAGTAAGCCAGGGGAATCTTTGAAAAAATAAATTGATGACTAAATCTGTGGGGAATATAAGGCTCGATAATAAAGGCATTACCTTCTCTTACAGATAGATAGTTCAAGCGAATGCTCATGAAGAAATTCGACTGGAATTCCTTTGCATTTCCATCATCGCGGTATTGATAGGCTTGAGTTCTCTCGAGCAATGTTCCATGCCAAGTAATATTTCCCCCTCCATGTATACATTTTCTTGCATCTTCCTTACTATAGTACCTAGAAGAACCTTTGCCAGAATATCCTGCCTTGAGAGCATGACCAAACAAGATCAAGCTATGGTCATTTTGATAGTGTGTTTAGTCCCCTATAGATACTAGCTAAGACCAAAACTGCAAGGCTAACTCTTCATCCACTTGCTAAATGACAGGCTACTCTGAAGACTCCTAGATGGATAATATCTCCTTCCTTCATAGAAAACACAAATACATAGAGCCAACTAGACAAAAAGGCAGCCAAGTATGTATCATCCTTATTGTGACTCTTAAATCCTAGCTTATGAAATAGTCTTTCCTCTTTAAATGACTAATTAACAACCTTATCAAGTTTTTCAGTCGGGTTATATGACGATTTCAGATGGATGGATTTTTTGTCCATACTTAGAAGATTTCTTACACCAAACTTTGTCCATTTGCTCACAGGAACACTAGATTTATCACCATCCCTTCATGTACCTGATGGGAGGCATCGAGTAGATACTCACAAGTTTAGGGGAGAAACCTTTTTCCCTTATCATAAATGCCTGTAAGTTCTGAAACATCCGCTACAACTTTCTCATAAAGACTTTTGTTCACCGAAAGACCTCCAATTATGTATAAATCCCAAAGATGACATTTCTCTAACCGAGATAAGCAACATTTTCATAGCCAGACATCAATCTTCACATAAGGCTTGTAAGATGCTTGTATTATGGTCGTAAATAAAGAGTAAACCATATACGGAATGGTAAATATTTGCGTACTTTAAAGCTTGGCATCTTATACTAAGAACATCTTAAGCCCATTCCCAATAGCCAGGAATATAGTGAAACTCGCCACTAAGCTGAAAAGTTTCATCCCACCTATTCTCTCCATTTATGATTCATCGTCCCAAGCATGGAAAAGTACTAACAATATTTTTGGTATGATGATTAGAAGAGCGAAGTACCCATGTCTTAGGTGGACAACTATGGAATTCTAGAGTCCATTGGACAAAATTAGGTATATTTTCCAAAGGTGGCCGCGGAGCAACAAATTGTCCAACCAATGGCATACCGTTGAGTAGCTTTTTCTTCACCTCGCTATCCTTTTGATTTGATATTATAAGATATCATGGCTCGAATGAAGAAAATGCTGAATCTCTAAAGTGAACCATGATTCAAACTACAAAAGAAGAAGAGTATTTTGCTAGCAATTACTCGATAGTTCAATAATCATGAATTATAAACTCTAAATTCAAATGTGATCAACTTCATTTAAGTAATGATCATATAAAGTTTTTGACTTGGACAGTGTGATTACTTCAGTTCAGACAATGTAAAGTGGTTGCCTCAAATAATGTAAGTTCTTTGGCTTAAACAATGTAAAAGTCTTAGTCGCCGACCATGTAAAGTCTCTGTCTTAGAAGGTGTGAAGTCTTTGACTCGAACAAGACAATATTTTGGCTCAAACTATGTAAAATCTTTGCCTCATGCAGCATAAAGTCTTTGGCTCAGACGGTGTAAAAGTATTAGCTGCAAACCATGTAAAGTCTTTACCTTAGATGGTGTACAATCTTTGGCTCGAATAAGGTGACACTTACGACACCTTATGCTCAAATATTCAGTGTTTCCGAAGCCTCAAATTTACGCTGTTAAAGTGAGGACATTAAACACAACCCTTCAAAATATAAGATCAGCGTGTCATGTTATGGTAAAGCCTTTCATTTTATGGTGCCCACAATATAAATATTATTTTCGTTGGCCTAAAAAAAGAAAAAAAATGAAAAGGCTGCTAATGTAACAAAAGTAGTACCTTTTTTAGGGCTATTTTCCTGTTAAAAGATCCATTGAAAAGTCAAAAACCAAAAAAAATGAAAAGGGAAAACGAAAAGATTGCTTTTTGTTTAGTTACCTTTTTTTTTTTAAAATAATAACAATAATAATAATTAATTGAAAAGTCAAAAAAGAAAATCTTAAACTGCCGCCTTTGCCTAAAATGACATCTTTTTCATTCTTTTTCCTTATGGAATGCTAAATGCACTATATGAATTTAGCATACAATCTGAAGAATGGAAAACAAATTCATGAACTCACTTGGTAAATCTGAATATTTCTCTGAGATGGTCAACAATTGAGTTGAGAATTTTCTTTTTTTGATGAAACACAATTCTATAGGTTGCTATTTATAGAGGGCAAGAAAAATATTAGTCTCCTAGTACAATACAAATTCAATATTGATAAAATAAAATATTCTTGCGATAAGGACAAAAATATTTTCTTCCCTATCAAAAGTCTCATAAAGTTTATCAAAAAATTTAAATATAATGATCCAAAGAAATGAGGACCCCATTGTACAAGCAACAAATCAACATTCCACTACTAGTACAACTCTAGTCCAACGTGAAAATGTTAACATGGGAATTTACTTTCTCCTCCATTTTATTTTATGTGACATATTTTGATCGGAAATGGAATCCAAAAAATAAGAGAAGATCGGGCGATATTTACTAAATTGTCCTTATTAAAAATGTATTACTGCTATCTTTAATTAAGTGAGACCTCGTGAATACGGGAGCCGAGTTAGAAGTTTCTTGAAGACAGAGAAACACGTATTTACAACAATAAGACAATAAAAAAAATTATATTATTGTCTTAATTGTACTTCAAGTCTAGTATGTCGATTTTTTGTAAAAGAAATGGACTTGACAAGTCTTGAAGTAGGGGGCATTTGTGAGTATTGAAATTTTATTAAATTTAAATTTATATATTCATTTGGACTATATTAAATTCAAGAAAATAGTTCAAATAATATGACTAATATGATTGAGTTAATCATCTAATCTCAAATACATTGAGCTAATTTAATTGAAATGATGAGCCTATATTTAACCCAAATCCCAAATAGGTTCTAGCCTAGCCTAAAAGTCCTAACCCATGTCTCTTGTCATATTAAGTAGCAATCTATATTAAATGAAATGAGCCACTAAAAGCATGTTATGTGTCAATATTATGCGGTAATCCAAGCTAAATGAAATGAGTCACTAAAAGCATGACATGTGTCGATATTATGTGCAATCCAAGTTAAATGAAATGAGCCACTAAAATCATGTCACTTGTGCAGATGACATGTTCTAGCCAATCAAACTAGAGCTTTTCACCAAAAGTATGTGATTGGTCAATTTTAAACCAACCAATCAAATCACACAATTGACTTGCCCCTCCAACTATAATTAGGGGTCCTCATAACTCACAAAGGGGAGATTTTTGAGAAACAAGAAGCAAGAAGAGAGCTCTGGATAAAAAAACCATAATTTCTCTACAAGTTATAAGTTTCAAGAAATCAAGCTCAAGCTCAAGTTCAAGATCAAGAACAAAGGAAATTTGTTCAAGATCAAGTTACTTATTCATATTCATCATTCGTGGAAATCATCCAAGTGTTTGTAAAGAATTAATATCCAAATTCAAATTTGAAGATGAAGATTCAAGATCAAGCTGCTTAAGCTCTTGAATTCAAATCAAGTTCAAGTCCAAGTTCTTATTATTTGAAGAATCAGAGGACTATCATAGAGATTGTAACACTTACTACATTTGAAATCAAATATTATATTTTGTTACTTCAATTTTCCAGTCTCGATTATTATTTTTCTCGACTCAGAGAATTTGTTTACACTACCCAAAAGAATTAAATAGAAGGATTTTATAAAATTCTTGTAAAATCCAAACACACAAATTGGATAATGAATTAGTGACCTGAATCTTAATATTTCAGACTTCAGACCATTAAGTAAAATTTTAACTCTTAATAAGTCTAAATAGGTCTTAATCATTTAGATCTGAAACTAAGTCTTAATATCATTAATAGGTATTCTTGTGTTGGATAATATTCGCCACTACTCTATCCACAATCACCAATCACCACTACTAACCATCTCTGCCATCACCACCATTGTCAACCATCACCCACCGCCACCACCACCAACCATCTCCACTCTCACAACCACCATTTACAATTAATACCGCTACCAACTACTATTATCAGTCGTTACCACATCTACCACCTCCATTATTCTAATTATATCTACCACTATCACCACCACTACCGCCAATGCCACCACCATCATCAACCACTATGGTCAATCCCTACTACTAACCAACTCATTTATCACAACTATCACCACCGCTAACAACCACTAACACATCATCAATATCCATTCATTCTTCAGCCACCACCACCATGACCAGTGTCACCAATATCGCCACCTCTACCATCACTTCAACTACTATTATCACTACTGTCTATCTCCACTAATAATCATCTCAACCATCATAGCTAACAACATCTCCAACTCCCATCAATACATCGCCAACCATTATGCATTCATTTTTTAGTCATCACAACCAACACCTCCAACTACTAATATCAAACAACTTCACATCACTATCACCAACACTACCAGTCGTCACCATCATAACAGTTACTATAATACCAACTATCTCTACCAATATTAATAATCACTAATATCAATCATTACCACCACTACTACCATTACAAACCATCCCCATTATCATTAACAAACATAAATATTTTTTCTTAATCATATAATAATTTTATTATATTAAATCAAATATTTTTAATAAATAATTATTTTTATTTTAATTATATTTTTTGTTATATATATAAATAAATAAATTTTGCACATTCAAATGTAAAAACAAACAGTACCATCATAACAATCAGTACAATACAAACCATCTCTACCATTACAATTATCACCACCAACATTACTAATCACTAACATCAATCATTACCACCTCCACTTCCATTACAAACAATCCCCATTATCATTAACAAATATAAATATTTTTTCTCAATCAAATAACAATTTTAGTATATTAAATCAAATATATTTTTAATATATAATTATTTTTTTCAATTATATTTTTTATTATATAT
>JAPEIP010000005.1:46205739-46245548 GCA_026120095.1 Capsicum chinense
TTTCTCAATCAAATAACAATTTTAGTATATTAAATCAAATATATTTTTAATATATAATTATTTTTTTCAATTATATTTTTTATTATATATATAAATAATAAATTTTACACATTCAGATGTAAAAACAAAAAGTCTTAACTATTTAATTTTCGGATCTAGAGACAACATCTTAATAATTCAGATTTGCATTTAGATCTAGACGTCTGAATAATACAACTTCACCTCTAATTTTTAAAAAAGTTCTGATCTATCTTCTCTCTCTCTCTCTCTCTCGTTTGAGATAGTTACAAAATCCAACAAATAATAAGATCAAACCTTAACACATTAATCAACTTCGACCAAGCTAATAAATTTAATCATTCCCTCCGTTCGTTTTACTTGGCACTTATTTTTCTAATTGAATTTTTATTTTTACTTGCTATTTTTGATATATCAAAACGAGACAACTTTTATTTTTCTATTTTACCTTTAGTATTAATTATTTTTTCTCTAAATTAATTGCAAGACACAATAATAAACATCATTTAAATGGGTACTATGATAAAATAGTCATTTCAATAATTATTTTTCTTAATAGACATGTAAAATAAAATATGACAAGTAGAAATGAATGAAAAAATAGTATAAAATAACACAATTTAAAACATACAATATGAATAAAGTTTTACCATCTATTTACCTATGCAATTTAATTAAAAGTGACCAAAGAGTTTCAAAATAAGGTGTAGGTGACTCAAGTTTTAATAATTGAGTGTAGATGACAATTACTTAATTATGAATTAAGAAAGTTGGGAAAGTTTGAGAAGCCCACAAGATTTTTTATTTACACTTTGATCCAAATGTTAAAATAATATAATAGAAAATAGAGGGAAAAAATACGCATTTCTCTCTCTTCTCATCCATTATTGTTTTCTCTCTCTTCATAATTTTTATTGTTCATTGTTGTTTATCCTTTATTCATCATCTTGTATTTCATTATCATTATCTTCTTCTTCATTATCATCTTTATATTCTTCTTATTGACAGTTGTTATTGTTATTACCGTTACTGCTGCTACTTGACTAATTTTTTAGGTCGAATTTTATTTCGTACATCACTTTGGCATTACTTTATAGCTGACTTTGATAAGTAAAACTATGATTTTTTATTGAATTTTTCATATAGGTACACTGCTGTTGCTGTTTTTCAACAATGAAAAGAAGAATCCAGACATGAATCCAATATATGAGTCATCAGTTGCAACAGAAAACTCATCTATGGTGACAGATGAGTCATCTGTTGCAATGGAAGACTTATATATTGGGTTAATATTTATGGTTCTATAGTGCTACAATATGAATCAAATAGATGGGCCATTTGTAGTAATAAATTCATCATTTGATGTAAGAGATTAATTAGTTTATGTAACAAATTAGTCATCTATTGCAACAGATGAATCATCTGTTGCCACAAATAACTCACATGTATCAACAGAACCCGAAGTTGATTCTAACAGCTGAGTCATCTGTTGCTGCATAACTTAATTATTATTATTTTTAACCGGCCAATCATTAACCATAGCAGCAGGGTCCTTCTCAGACTTTGAATCTCATAAAGCAGCCTTTCTCTCATTGCGCCCAACTCTCATTGGAGTTCATGAATTTGCCTTTTAAGCTCCTGCAGGGTGTCACGCAGAATCACCATGTGCCAACCCATATTAGCCATATCTAGAACATGCATGCATTAACAAAAAACGTAAAAAACTAAAGAAAGAAAAAGAGTCTGGCAGTTTTACAAAAAAAAAAATATAACTCAAAGGAATAAAAAGGAATATGTTCTTTGAAGAGAAGTGGTTGACGATGTAATGATGTTTCTATGAAAGACAAGATGCAAGAAATAAATAAAGTGAAGTAGACTGAACGAGTAAGGAGTGACCTATTTATAGAGGATTGAATTTGAATGTGTTAGTAAAAAAGCCATGACTATTCACATCTTTTTTAATAATTGCATCCCTTAATTAAATAAATTGGTGACTTTTTGACTATTTAAATTAAAAAATAGATTTAAATACAAAAAAAGGCGAATAATCATGACTTTTTACCTTTCCAATAAGCATTTATTTATATTAAATTAATAACCATTTTCATTAAGTTCTTCAAAACATATGACCCATATGTTGCAATAGGATAATGATAATTTGGATTAAATCAAACAACAAGCAAGACCTATTTTGATTTATTTCCAACAAATATGTAATCTATTGCAGCAGCTTACCTGTTCGTTTGATAAATTCCAACAAATAAGTCGTAGCAAATTTGTTGATTCAATCAAAATACCTTACCGTGTTTTGTACACTACTTCATGATAGGAACTAAAGATATTAAAGATAAAATACTGTTCTATTTCTATCATTAAAGGGAACAGATAGGGTAGAAAGAATAAGGTGCATACAAATGGATGGATCCATTTTCATATGTGTGAGGTATGTATTACTGATCAGGTTATAATGACAAACACACATAAAGTAGAATAGTTTTATGAGTGTTATTTTTTACCGATTAGGCATTGATCATTAAAATACGGTCTTGCCTTTTACAATTAAGTTTGGTAAGTTCGAACTGATAAGGTTGAGGGACTTAGAAGGTGGTGTGGATACCCTGCTATAATCTAATGATGGTTTTGCTAATGTTTATATTTATGTGTGTAGTTTGGAAAAGGGATAAAGATTTGATGACAGTATAGATGTTTAATAGTAAATGGACTTGCTTTAAGGGTTCAATGAATTATTAAAAGGCCTCTGAATCCTCTCACTGCAGAAAATAAGAATTGACCTCCCATAGAAATTGCCAAGGTCCAAATTTATATGGATGGATTTCTCGGGGAGATGATTATATGGAAGAAGGTGTTGTAAAAGAATATCTAAGAGAGAAGAAAGAGGGAGCTATTGAAAACTATATTATCTCAAACCTTATTATAGAAAAAACACAGGGTTTGAAAGGAACCCATCTAAAATACACATTGTAAAATGTGCTTCGAGAGATGATTTTTTTCTAAAAAATTAGATCTTAACTATAAAATGTACACTAATCTAAAGTTGGGAGATATACAACAACAAATGTGGATACTTTCAGTGTGTACCTTAGATGAGTGTGTATTTTACAGTCTGAGATCTAAATTCTCAAGAAAAAAATCACCCCTTGAAGCATATTTTACAGTGTACATAAGGATTGAGATGATATAGTCTTCAATAACTCCCCCCTTTATCTCGCAGATATTCTCCTATAACACCTTCTGCTTTATAATTATCTCCTCGAGCAATCCATCCATATAAATTTGAACCTAGGTATTTTCTATGGGATTTCCATTCTCGTTTGCTACAGTGAGAGGATTTAGAGTCCTTTCAACAATCCATTGAACTCTTAAAACCAGTCCTATCACTATTAAACATCTATACTGCCATCAAATCTTTATCCCTTCTCTAAACTACACACATAAATATAAATATTAGCAAAACAATCATTAGATTGTAGCAGGGTATCCACACCACCTTCTAGGTCCCCCTACCTTATCACCATGTCCTAACCTGTATCAACCATATCTAGAATATGCATACATTAACAAAAAATGTAAAAAAACTAAAAAAAGGAAAAGAGTCCAACAGTTTTACAAAAAGAAAAAAACATAACTCAATGGAATAAAAAGGAATCTGTTCTTTGAAGAGAAGTGGTTGACGATGTAATGATGTTTCTATGAAAGACAAGATGCAAGAAATAAATAAAGTAGAGTAGACTGAAAGAGTAAGGAGTGACCTATTTATAGAGGATTGAATTTGAATGTGTTAGTAAAAAACCCACAACTATTCACCTCTTTTTTAATAATTACATCCCTTAATTAAATAAATTGGTGACTTTTCAATTATTTAAATTAAAAAATAGATTTAAATACAAAAAAGGTGAAAAATCATGACTTTTTCCTTTTCCAATAACCATTTATTTTATATTAAATTAATAACCATTTTCATTAAGTTCTTTCAAACATATGACCCATCTGTTGCAATAGGATAGTGATATTTTGGATTAAATCAAACAACAAGCAAAACCTATTTTGATTTATTTCCAACAGATATGTAATCTATTGCAGCAGCTTACATGTTTGTTTGATAAATTCCAACAAACAAGTCGTAGCTAATTTGTTGATTCAATCAAATTACCTAACCGTGTTTTGTACACTACTTTATGATAAGAACTAAAGATATTGAAGATAAAATGCTATTCTATTTCTGTCATTAAAGGGAACAGATGGGGTAGAAAGAATAAGGTACATGCAAATGGATGGATCCATTTTCATATGTGTGAGGTATGTATTAATGATCAGGTTATAATGACAAACACATATAAAGTAGAATAATTTTATGAATGTTATTTTTTCCCGATTAGGCATTGATCATTAAAATACGATCTTGCCTTTTATAGTTAAGTTTTGTAAGTTCGAACTGATAAGGCTGAGGGACTTAGAAGGTGGTGTGGATACCCTGCAACAATCTAATGATGGTTTTGCTAATTTTTATGTTTTTGTGTGTTGTTTGGAGAAGGGATAAAGATTTAATGGCAGTGTAGATGTTTAATAGTGATAGGACTTGGTTTAAGGGTTCAATGAATTATTGAAAGGCCTCTGAATCCTCTCACTGCAGAAAATAAGAATGAACCTCCCATAGAAATTGCCAAGGTCCAAATTGATATGGATGGGTTTCTCGGGGAGAATATTATAGAGCAGAAGGTATTGTAGGAGAATATCTACGAGAGAAGAAAGAGGGAGATATTGAAAACTATATCATCTCAAACCTTATTACAGAAGAAACATAGGGTTTGAAAGAAACTCATCTAAAATACACATTGTAAAATATGCTTCGAAAGATGATTTTTTCCTAAAAAATTAGATCTTAGACTGTAAAATGCACACTAATCTAAAGTAGGGAGATATACAACAATAGATGTGGATACTTTCAGTGTGTACCTTAGATGAGTGTGTATTTTACAGTCTGAGATCTAAATTCTCAAGAAAAAAATCATCCCTTGAAGCATATTTTATAGTGTACATAAGGATTGAGATGATATAGTCTTTAATAACTCCCCATTTCTCTCGTAAATATTCTCCTACAACACTATCTGCTTTATAATTATCTCCTTGAGCAACCCATCCATATAAATTTGGACCTAGGCATTTTCTATGGGATTTCCATTCTCGTTTGCTGTAGTGAGAGAATTCAGAGTCCTTTCAATAATCCATTGAACTCTTAAAACTAGTCCTATCACTATTAATTATCTACACTGCCATCAAATCTTTATCCCTTCTCTAAACTACACACATAAATGTAAATATTAGCAAAACCATTATTAGACTATAGCAGGGTATCCACACCACCTTTTAGGTCCCCCTGCCTTATTAGTTCGGACCTACCAAACTTAACTGTACAAGGCAATATCTTATTTTAGTGATCAACGCCTAATCGGTTAAAACAACATTCAAAAATTTATTCTACTTTATGCATGTTTTCACAATAAATTGATTAGTAAAACATACCTCACACATATGAAGTACAATGATCTGCAAGCAGCTTATTCCTCTGAGAACCCATCTTTACTCTAGTTTTTCAAGTTGGCCGATCAAAAGTTGATCCCACTTTCACTTTTCTTTCTTTTGGGAGATATCTTTTATCTACAAATAAGAGTAAAACAAAAAAAAATTACGATCGATCTCTGTATAATCTTAAAAAAGAAAACACAAAATTCAATAAATATAATATTTCAATAATAATTTCAATAGATAACAGATATATTGCAACAGATGACCCTCTTATTACAACAGTTTACACAACTATTGTAACAGATGACCAACCTGTTGAAATAAATATGTCATCTATTGCAAGATCTATTTTGATTTATTCCAGCAGTTGTTTCATCTGTTGCAATAAATGGAGAATATATTGGAAGATCTATTTTGATTTATTCCATCAACTATTTCATCTATTGCAACAAATGTAGTATCTATTGGAAGACCTATTTTAATATCTTTCAATAGATTTTTCACGTGTTGCAACACTAACATCAACAACACCAACACCAACACCAACAACCAACACTAATATGAACAACACAAACACACCAACACCAATACGAACAACACAAACAACATCAACAAGGATTTTATAAATAAATAATAAGTGAAGCAAGGTTATTTGTTGGAAGATCTCAAGGGTCATGAATTTAATTATTTAATCAAAAATGATTTATAAATAAATAATAAGTGAAAAAATATGATAAACACAAGATTTTGTTTTGTAGATATTTCATTTAAATAACTATTTTTCATCAAAGAAGACATGATAAATTCCAATGAAACACGTAAAGAACAAAGAAGAAGACAAGAAGGCAAGAATATCATAGAATATAAACCAGTAAAACCACATACCTCGTGTATATAGATATAGTATTTTGGTTCTGGTGGCGATGAGATCCGAATTCTCAGGCAAAAAGGGAGAGAAAAGACAAAAAATGAAGACAGTTGCAGTTTGTTTTAAAAAAGAGAGGAAAAAAGAAAAATATTTTTTTGAGAGAAAATTGTAGAGATGATTTTGAATATTTATTGGCGGTGGTTTTTGGTATTTGAAAAGAGAAGATGTTTCCATTGAAAAGACAAGACAAGATAAAAGACCTTTGAATTTTGAGTTATCCTAAAAACATTTGAGATTATTTTATTTTTATTTTATTTTGAAAAGAAAATTATTTTATCCAACAAATGGGTAATCTATTGCAACAGATATTCTATTTGTTTGATATTTTCCAATAGATGTGTTCTCTGTTGCAATAGATGTCTATATCTATTTGATAAGATGTGTCATCTGTTGCAAAAGAGTACCCATCTGTTGTAATAGATGTCTATAATTATTTAATAATTTTCAATAAATATGTCATCTGTTGCAACATGGTAGTCATCTATCTATTAAAATTAAGCCATTATTATTAATAACTAAATTGATTTAACAAAAATTAAAGTTGAATTTATGCATTCAATTATAATTGATCAACTGATCTCATCGCAATTACAAGATCAACTGTTGTGTTCATTCTAAGTAAAGTGATCAAATGGCCAATTTTACTTGAAATGTTTCAAATTAAGCCACTAATTTCAATAACTAAATTGATTAGCTAAAATCAAAGATGAATTTATAAGTTCAATTACAATTGATCAATTGATCTCATTGTAATTACATGATCAACTGTCATGTTCATTCTACGTAGCATAATCAATTGACTAATTTTACTTGAAATGTTTCAAATCAAGCCATTAATTGTAAGAACTAAATTGATTTAGTTAAAATCAAAGATTAATTGATACGCTCAATTACAATTTCAATTGATCTCAATGAAATTACATGATCAACTATTGTATAATCTATTGTAACATATTGAACCTTCTTCATCAGAGTATTCAACTATTAAAAATTGTCAAATAGATAAACTCATTAGTTGTAACAAATGGCACACCCGTTGTAATAGAGGATTTTATTTATTTGGTCCTTTCAAATATATTACTCTTATATTGTAATAGATTACTTGTAATATCCTGTGTTTTGAAGTCACTGTGCAACATATGATTCATGAACCTCAATCGTACCCCCAATATACGAGGCATATCTTGTAGTCATATCCATGATAGTGTGTGATGGATGACATTCTGTTCAAGGTATAACTTAATTCGTAGAAGTCGTAAGATGATTATATGGTTGGTTCATAGTAAGCTGTAACCAAATCAGTGTGAGGTGAGGTGAGTTCTACCCATGGTATAAGAACAAGCTACTAGTCGTATAAGATGGTACGATTCATAAGATATGACCAGTATCCTGACCAATGAAGGATCCAAGAATTAAGCCTCATGTTTTGATAGTTTTATAAGTTACTTGTACACATGTTAAGTCCTCAAATAGCTCCTAGCTCATGAACAAGTCAAAACATTCCTTAGCGATTAAATTCTTTGAATGTATATAACTATCATCATATTAAAACAAGCATAACTTCTATTCTATTAAGAATTTCTGATCTCAAGACCCACCAACATATATATAATTTAATTAGCTTTCCAACTATACCAATTTTGCCTTAATTTGATATCGGGGTGAAAAGTTATGGCCAAAATACTAAAGCTCTGTCAAAGCTATATTGCACACTGGTTAACATATGGGTTGTCAGTCTAACTCATACCCAAACCATACGAGTCATATGGTAGACCCGTAAAGACTACCGAGAATTGTCTATAGAGTTTAGTTTAAGTGCTTTTTGATCTTTTTTCATCTTATAACCCCCAACCACGACTTATAACCCTCCAATAAGCATTATTTTCCTCTCTTTTCAATTGATTAACAACACTTGCCTCCTTTTATTATCAAGAACATCAAATTAAGATTCCTCACCCAAAATTCATCCTTCAAGTCCCAAGATTCAAATTCAAGAATATCAACAATAACATGATTAGGGTTCCTCTTACTAATTCATCCTTGAAGTCTCACGGTTTAAAATATCTTCCAAAGATCGAGAAATTCATGCTTTCTTCCCCAAGAAATCAAGAACTCAAGTTTTAATTTTAAGATTTCTTCAAGAAGTCATATAATTAAGGTATGTGGGGTATTCATCAATGGGTCCCTTTCACCCATTGAGACCAAAAACTCTATTATAATTTTAAAGTATGAATATTATCCTATTTTATGAAATCATCCATGAATCTTATGAATTTAATCCATGAACTTCTTATTAAATTTAATTCAAGCCACGTTAATGTGTGTTTCCATGCTACTTAACTCACTTCAAGTTTAAATTATAATTTCCCTCATTTTAATTCCCTAGATTTCATGATGAGTCATCAATTTATGAATTAAACTACGTAATATGTTGTTTTTCCCATGTTTAACACATTCTCATGTTAAAATTTATGTATTTCAAGAGTTATTGGAATTTAATATCTTCTAAGTCTTTGAATTATGATTTTTTATCATTGTCCAAATGTTATTATCGTATTTTTATAATCATTTAGTGCTGGAGGGTTATGAACACCCTATACCTATGTGTTTTTATATAATTTCTGTTTTTAACTAACAAGTCAGACCATGGTTTTATTATCATATTCAGAACACCGTGTTCATGCTGAGCACTTATAAGTACAGTACCATTTTATGTTAAACAACTAATAACACCAGTGTCATTCTGTTAGGAGTAACACTTAGCATCAAGTGAACGTAGGGATTGCATCTCCTCTTTCAGATAGGCATGAGACGTTAGTAGCAGTCCCTAAGTTCCAGAACTATAGCCTCATCATAGACTATGAGGGGTCCCTCGTTAGTTAGGTATGACACCCTCATCCTTTAGGACATTAGCCTTGTGGATCCACATCATCAGTCATGTGTTGGTACCCTTGGCAAGGTATCAATACCCTTCCAACTGGGTTACAGGTTGGACCATGATAGCTCAGATTGGGGCATGTTGGTTGTAGTTATCTCCCACAATCTCAGTACAATATTCAAAGTGTATCAATTTAGATTTACATGATCAAGTATTCAGACATCAATTATTCAGTTATTCATATATCGATCATTTAGTTATTTAGATCATGTCAATACATGTTTATGCTTGGTCTTTCATTCTCAGTTTTTCATGTTTAGTATCCATGCATGATCTTCCATTTTATTTTATATCATGTTCAGCTTTACATGAGATTTAGATACAGTATTCATGTTTTGTTGCTTCCCAGCTTCAGTTCTACTTATTCAACAAAAGTAAAGATTTAAGAAACTAAGTGTAGTGATTCACCATCTCATCATACTATGTTTGTTACTCATGTTTTAAGACACTTTAGCTTTCAGTTGATTTCAGTCTCTTGGTGAGTCTACTGACACTTAGCATGCATGTTTTAAGATTATATATCAATTTAGTTTTACTTGTTGCATTCACCCCCACTTACTCAGTACATTCCAAAGTACCGATCCACATATATGTCTATGTGCAACATTGTCTCATAATGTAGGTATCACTTGCAGCCCACATATCATAATCAGACAGTTTACAACTTTCAACCAGCAGGTGATGAGTTTTATTATTTCAAGGACTTCAGTTAGTTATAGTTCATGTACTACATAGTTATTAATAATATGTATTGATTAGTGATAGTTAGAGGTATGCCTCAACTATCAATAGTCAGTATAATAAAGGCTTCATAGATAGTCAATTAGAGTTATTACATGTAATTCAAGTTTCTTTCTTCAATTTTATCATGTTTTAAACTTTATCAGTATTACATTAATTCAGACTTTCTTATGATCATGTTTCTGCTCAATAAATTTATTTTTTATACAATTTAAATTAGTTGCTCAAGCAGTATGCCAGATCATGGGTTAGCTTGGGATCATTTGTGATTTCAAGCATCGTGTTATGACTAGAGGGTAGTCTTGAGTCATGACATTACTAATCTGTTACAATAGATTATTTTATCTATTTGGTCATTGTGCAAAGTATTACCCATCTGAGGCAACAGATGAGTAATATGTTGGAACAGATGTTTTTAATTGTTCCAACAGATGACTCATATATTGAAAATTATCAAACAGATATGGACATGTAATTAACTAAGTAATTAATTAATATTAATACTAAGTTAATACTAAATTCATTTTTAGTTGCAATTGAACTTAATAAATGAAAACTACTTTTAGTGAAATTAATTTTATTTATTTTAAAATAGATAAAATTTATCCTTTTTAAAAAAATTAATTAAGATCAACTGGAACCAAATTAACATTTTCAAAACTTGTCATTCTTATACAAAATACAAATCAACTCATACAAATCATCCATTTGCAGAAAAAATGTTTCATCATTTCAAATCTCAAGTTCTCTCTCTTAAATTTCTCTCTCAATAATACAAACAACAACTACTCAACATATTGCTCAACCCTTTACAACCGATCGATTTTTTTTTTCCATTTTTAACACATAGTTTAGTTGTTATTTTTGACTTTCTTCTTGGTTGTATCTGTTGTTTTCTCTCTCTTCGTAGGTAACAGATTTTGAGAAGAGTTCTACATTTTATTTTTCAAAAAATTAGGGATTTTTAGTTAATAATGAAAAAGAATATTTATAGTTGTATTATCTTCAAGAATGGATTAATAATTTTGAGTTTTAATGATAAAAAGTGTAGGAAGAACAAAATTCTAGTTTTTATCGTAGTGTTCTGTTGACTGTCGTGGTATTTTTGGATGATGTTTATGGTATTGTAGTGGTTGGTGGTGGTGTTCGTATTGTTGGTGGTGGTGGTCTTGGTGTTGGTGGTGTTGGTATTTGTGTTGGTGGTGGTAGTGGTATTGGTGGTGTGGATGGTGTTGGTGGTGATGTTGGTATTGGAAATGTGGAAGACCTGATTCAATTTCATCCAACAGATGGTCTATCTATTGAAAAAGATGGGTAATCTATTGAAAGTTATCAAAATAGAACTGCTACTTAATTTGATAACTTCCAAGATTTGACCTACTTGTTGAAACAGGTGAAACATTGGTTGGGAGATATTAAAATAGGTCTTCAAATAGATTCTCTATCTGTTGCAACCAATGTTTCTGTTGTAAGAAAACAAACCATGAGAAGTGGAGTAGAGGGGTGACTTAAAAGACACCTTTCCATCAATCCACAAGTAGGTTTTTAGTTAAAAGAGACAAAAGAGTTTAAAAGTGCGGTATAGATGACTCACGTTTTAATAATTAGGTATAGGTGACAATTAATTGATTATGGATTAAGAAAGTTGAGAATGGACCACAAGTTTTTTAATTTATACTTTGATCCGATGTAACCCCTAATATAATTAGAAAATGAGGGGTGAATACCCCCCATTTATCTTTCTTTGCATTTATATTGTTATTTTTTCTCTCTCTTTGCTTTATTGTTGATTTGTTGTTCATTGTTTCTTGATGCTGCTTTGCTTGCTTTATTCATAAATGTCTTCATCACCACCATCATCATCATCATCTTCTTCTTCATTATTATTTCTTTTTTATCCATCATCATCCTCTTCTTGTTAACCAAATTTTGAGGTTAAATTTTATTTGTGTATCACTTGGGCATTACTTTTTTGGTGATTTTGGTAAGTTAAATTATAATTTTTAGTTGAATCTCACATCTGGGTACATCTTTATTTCAGTTTTTTCAACTGTTGATAGGACCTGAACATGAATCTAAAGATGAGTCATCTTTGGTAATAGGTGAATCATCTTTTGCAATAGAGTAGTCATCTGTTGTATAGATAAAACAACTATTGGATTCATGTTACAGGTTATATACAGCTCTGTAACATGAATCCCAACAGGTGAGTCATCTGTTGTGAGAGATCATTCATCTGTTATAATAGGTTACTAACTTGTTGCAACAAAATACCCTGTCCACATGTTATGCAAGCGCTTCGAGCCCAACATGATGCACAATATGAAACTCAAACATATAAGTACTCGTCTCTATATTATTCAGTGGAAATATATATAATGGGATATAGTTAGAATATTAATCCGGTCCTGCAGAAATTTTGGAGAGATTAATACCTCCTAATACCTCCTCCATATATTGACTCAAACACTATCAAATCGGGAAGAAAGTGATATAAGAGGAGGCGTGGATTTGAAGAATCATTTTCATCAAGAAAAAATAAGTGCTCCGTATGAAAGAACGCTAGCCACAAAAGAACAACATGTCCGAATCGTAATGTACCATGATCGTTGTAATAGTCTTATGTTGTTTTTTATGGACTTTGATAATTTTAATTTATTATTGGGAATGTAAATTTTATTATTTGTTATGTAAAATATGTTTTTATTAACTTGCGTATCATTAAAAAAGGTAAATAGGAACTAAATAAAACAGACTACAGAAATATTTTCAACAGATTACCCATCTGTTGTAACAAATGAACTTTTATTAGAAAAACACATTATAGTTCATCAAATTGGGATTGTGTTCAACCAACAGACAACTAATCTGTTGCGACAGATGGACCATTTGTTGGAAGAACACAATACACTTCCCCAATTCTTGCTACTTGCTACTGGTTTGTGCTCTTCCAACCAGTTCTGTTGGAAGAACTCAAAACTCTTGTTATTGCTACTGAATTCAAAATAATAATAATAATAATAATAATAATAATAATAATAATAATAATAATAATTATTATTATTATTATTATTATTATTATTATTGTCAAATGTCCAATCGTCAACCAACACTAGCAAGACCCTCCTCGATCTTGCTCTCATGGCGCCCAACAACCACCGTAGTTCATGAATCTATCTTTTAAGATCCCGCAAGGTGTTGCGCAAAATCGTGTCCCAATTCGGATCAGTCATATCTAGAACACGCATGCATTAACAAAAAACGTAAAAGATCAAAGACAAGAAAAAACTCAGAATGTAATACAATGTATACTACAAACTGACAGCTTTAGAAAAAAAAACATACCTCAATGGACGAAAAAGGAATCTGCACTTTGAAGAGAAGTGGTTGAAGGTGTAATGGTGCTTTTATGAAAGACAAGATGCAGGAAATAAATAAAGTGGAGTAGATTGAACGAGTAAGGAGGAACCTATTTATAGAGGATTGCATTTAAATCTGTTAGTCAAAAAGCCATGACTGCTCACCTTTTTTTAATACTTACATCCCTTAATTAAATAAAACTTGTGAATTTTAGACTATTTAAATTAAAAAATAGATTTAAATACAAAAAAAATGAATAGTCATGACTTTTCACCTTTTCAATAACTCTTTATTTATATTAAATTAATAATAACCCTTTTTATTGAGTTCTTCTTAACATATGGCCCATCTGGTGCAACAGGTTAGTGATCTGTTAGATTAAATCAAACAACTAGCAAGATCTGTTTTGAAAAGACAAGATGATGTCATTGAAAAGACAAGACAAGATAAGAGACTTTTGACTTTTGAGTTACCCTAAAATTGTTTGAGATTTTTTTATCTTTATTTTATTTATGAAAGAAAATTTCTTTAAAATAAATCCAACATATGAGTTATCTATTACAACATATATTCTATCTGATTGCTAATTTACAATATATTGGTAATTTATTTAACAGATGTATATATATTTTTGAATATTTCTAACAGATACGTCATCTCTTGTAACAGGTTGATCATCTATCGTAATGGATGTCTATAATTGTTTGATAATTTTCAATAGATGCATCATCTGTTGCAACAGGTTAGTCATCTATTGGAACTGTTATCAAATTGTTTAGATTTCTCCCAACAGATGGGTTATCTGTTGCGACAGATGAATGATCTATTGCAACAGATGAATGATCTGTTGGAAAAAATAAAGTCTTGGACATGTCATTTGTTGGAATAGCTGTAAGGATTTTATCCAACAGATGATTTATTGGTCATAATAGATGGTTAATCTGATGTAACAGATTGTCATATGTTGCATCAGATGAATCATCTGATGCAACAGATGGTTCATCTGTGCCAAAAAAAAACAGTAGCACGATTTTGTTCAATAGAACAACAACAATATCTCACCATTTAATATTAATACACCATATTTATCAAGAACAATAACAACCCACAAACAACAAATCAACCCAACAACACAACACACACACACACACACACCAAGAACCATTTGTTTTGACCAAAAATATTATTGTTTTGTTTGTACAAACACAAACAATAAAAATTAAACTTCAAAAAATATGTCAAACACCAACAAATCAAATAAACAGTTCGACAACAAGAACTACAACAACAACAACAAATTAGAATTTTCTTGATTCCACATTTCAAATTTAAGCAACAAATATTTAAATTGTTAATCAATACTAGAAGAGAAGTTGACTCAAGCTCCTCTTTTTCTTCATAATTTAAAAGCCCTAATTTTTTACCTGTGAAAGTCGAAAAGGAACAATGAAGAATTCAAAGTTGTTGTCGTCAGCTAATGTTGTCACTTCTATTGACGGTTGAAAGTCGAAAAGGAACTCGCAACTATCTATCGCTGGAGATTGAAGGGAAAAATTTATAGAATTGTTGGTAGGGAGAAGTTTGAGAGGAACCGCCGAAGAGAAAGGAGAGAGAGACAGTTGATTTGGAGAGGAGAGAGAGGAGTGTGGGTTGATTTATATTTTTAAAAAAATTAGAAAGATTTGAAAATATAAATCAACTCCACAATTAATTTAATTTTTTTAATTGTGTTTGACCATTTAAGTTGGTCAATATTACCAATATTACATTCAAGATTTAAAAAAACAACTTTTCTTCAATTTTCTCTATTTAACTCCTAACATTTTATCAAGGACTTAACTCACTAATCTGGTTGACCAAGCTTCTCGAAGCCAAATGCGTTTATTTTTAAAATCCGATTAAAACTTATATGAACAAAGTAAGTGCTTAGGAGTGATTGAGCATTAAAAAAGTTGTTTTTCAGAAACTAACACAAAAGTAATTTTTTCCACAAGCACGTTTTGAGATCTTGATCAAAATTATCGTTTTAATATTAACAAAAATATTTTTAAAATTAATTAATCAAATACAAACTGATATTCTCTAAAAAAAAAAGTTTTAAAATGCTTTTTAAAATTAAACAAATATAAAATTCGTCCAGACAGATTATACATCAATTTTGAAAATTATGCTTATCTATGAAAAGATAAGTACTAATCCTAAGAATTTTTAAGAAATTAAAGATGAATTTTGAACTGTTCATCACGACTTCACAACTTGCCCACTGTACAGTTCTTAGGTATGATTGCAGTGTGGAACAACTGTTAGATAGTTACGTTTATCTAAAATGTGTAAAAGAAAAAAAGAAAGTGGATTTAATTTACAGAAACATTTGTAGATTTAACTTACATGCCTCTACGGTATAAATAATTCTTACATTATTATTGACATAACTACAGATTATTTCATATATTTTTTTAAATTATCAATTCACCAAGGTATACAGCTTTAAAACAAAACAAGAGATCACCCAAATTTATATGGATTATTTGCTTTTTTATGAAATAATCTTTCACTTTAATTTAGGATTAATGTTTGGTAATAAAATTTCGAGTGAAGTATCAAAAACATATCTAAACCAGTGGTGAGATCAAGATTTTCATTGAGGGATTTAAGAGTGCACACAAGAATTGGTTAAAGAGGGTTCAACATTCACTATATATACATAAAAAATAATTTTAATCATGTATAAATAGTGTAATTTTTCACCAAAAGGGATTTTCCTGAGTATATGCTAGCTCCGCCCCTGATTTAAACTATCCACTCTTTTTAGTTTCACACCTAAACTATCACTCATTAATTTGAAAAACACACCTCAACTAATATGTGATGGTGTGTATATTACACTCTCTTTTTTAAAAAAAAATGTTACCTGGATTGCCACATGGAAAAATAATTCCATAGTAGCAAAAAGTTAGCAGATTAAAACTTAAGTGGCAAAAATTTTCCATTTCTTCCTTGGATTGCTGTAAAAATAAAAAAACATAAGTTGTTAATACAATAAGTTGTTTTTTGTTTAGTAAAATTGAATATTCCTTGAATTCTAAATTTTAATAGTTGGCAAATTCTATTTTTAGTATAAGTGTAAGTATGATAATTTGCATGTCTATGTCTAACAAGGAAAGAAGAACGTTGGCTACTTGTGCCCTTATTTAACAAGGAAATGTTATCTCAAGACGGAGTTTCATATTTAGTTTAGGAGAACAGCATTGCAACAACTATAAAAGGAGAAAACAGCATAATTGTTATTCACCTATTGCAACTGACAAGGAATACTATTCACAAGCAATAGGAGATTATAGCAAGCATCCACTGAAAGTCTAGCAGAGTTGAAGTTTTTATTATTTTGTTTCTACAACTTTGTTTGTGCAAATCTAGTTAACCTGTGTTAGCTTGGTGTTAGTGTTAAAGTTGTGCTGGAGAGGTTCTGTAACAAGAAGTAGGTTTGGCTTCTTGGAGAGATGTTAATTGAAACAATTATAATTAACTATTTGAGTTTAGTGGTTGAAGTTTAGAGTTTTTTACTATTGAGTTGTAATCTTAAATCTTGATTGATCATAGTGAATTTGAGTTATGGTTGTAACTCCTTGAAAGGGGAGGGTTTCCATATAAATTAGTTGTGCAATTTCTTTATAACTCAAATAGAAATCTACTAAGGACTAGTCCCCTGGAAAAATAGTTGGAATCAGTTTTCTTCAATTGGTATCAAAGCCTATCTTTTCCTTAAAGGTTGACACCTGAAAAGAAAGTCTTTATGAATGCTTCTCCAATTGCTCAAAAAGGTCTTAGCATATAAGACCACTCCTATTCAAGATATCCTATGGAGTGTTATCTTATATGGCCCTACTATCCCTATGACAACACCTAAAAATAAAAAAGATCCTGTTCCAAAAGAGAGGAAAGACTGGACTCCCGAGGATAAGATATGTGTCCAAAATAATGCTAAGGCTAGGAAAAGATTTATCTATGAAATTAGTCATAATGAATACAACAAAATCTGCTTATGTCAGAATGCTAAACAAATTTTGGATACTCTTCAAACTGCCCATGAAGAAAATACTACAATCCAAAAGGCTAAAATGGAGAATCTCAACAGACTATATGAACTTTTCAGAATGAAATAAGGAGAGACTATTCAAGAAGTGCATACAAGATTCATTATAATCTTGAATGACATCTACTCTTTAAGAGAATTGATTTTCAATGAAAAGGCTATTAGAAAACTTCTCAGTATGTTGCTAGAATCCTGAGAAAGTAAGGTAGAAGCCATCACAGAAGTTAGGGACCTAGATAGATTAGAGATGGATGATCTCATTGGAGATTTGACTACTTTGAAACTAAAATAATTAGGAATATAGGAAGAAAGAGAAAAGATAAAACATATCTCCCAAATCCACTAAAAACAATGACCATGAGGAAGAAAACTTGGCCAAGAATACAAGAAGATTTCAACAAATGTTCAAAATGAATCAAACTTACAAAGAAGACCTGTCAAAGTTCAAGAGAAAAAAGTTAAAGTATGTCATAAGTGTGGAAGCCGTGATCACTTCATCAAATTTTGTCTACTATAGTCAATAAAACATAAAAAAGTTGATGCAAAAAAAGCAAGAGATCAAAAAGAAAAATTCATTCTCCCTTCTAATAGAAAAATGACTCTTCAAGAAGCTGATATTGTTTACAAAGGACACTCGAAGAAATGGGAGAGGGCTATGATGAGGATGATCCCAGTAATCAATTCGTATTAGAAATGATGAAATAAAAAAAAAAGAGACACTTCAGCTCTTCTGGATATGAGTGACATTAAAGATGATCCTAAAGATAAGGGCTCAAATCAAATAGTTCTAGCACGTATAACTAGCTCAAAGTATGATAGTGAATGTGAGCAGGAAGAAACCAAGGTATATATTTCTGATGTTAAGCAAAATCTTCACATATATCCTAAAAGAAATTTTAAATCTCTTAATGTTGCACTTAAAGATGCATATCACTCTACTTGTTTTGATAAAGAAAGTCTAATGAGTGATTATCCTCTCTAAGATTGGAATATGAGAACCTTGAAGAGGATAATACATATCTAAGGAATTCTCTTAAGAATTCTCTTACAAAGGAAAGAGTCATGTCTTCATTGTTCAATAAATTTAGAGGAGAACATTAAGAAATTAAGCACAAACCTCGTTGAGTTATCTGAAAAAATACTTCACTAATAAAGAAATTAAACAATACTAAACTTAAATCTAGAAAAAATAAAAAATAAATAAAGTCCTTTGCTCTTCTAACTCATATTCAAACTAGTCAATCTATCTCTAAACATGGGCTAGAATTCAGACCTAATATATAGAGCAAATTAAATCATAAACATGGTTTGTATTGCTTTTGGAAAAGAAAGATACCTTAAAAAGACATGTCCTTTACAAATAAGAGTTGAACAAGGAAATCTCAGATTCATAAACAGGCACAAGACTTAGAAACTAAAGAAATTTTATCCATTAATAGGGAACTTCTTTACTGGGCCAAAAGGGACCTAATCTATCCTCTTTATATAAAAAGGAATCCATGTTAATATAGATATCCAAAAATAACCTCGGAATGATATTGTAGGACAAGGATGGAGGAAGATGCAAGCCTTGGTATCTTTATAGTGCTTGCTCTAGACACGTGATTGGAAATAAAGAGAACATTCTCTCTCATACAGACTATCAAGGTGGATGTATTGCTTTTGAAAATTGTAAAACTGGAGAGATTGTTGGTGTAGGAAAGGTGGGAAGATCAATGTCACATGTTATATAAAATGTTTACTATGTACTTGGACTAAAGCACAAGCTGCTAAGCATATGTTAAATGTGTGATAAAGGAAACATTGTGAGGTTCACTGCTACTGACTGCACTGTGACAAACTCTATTGATGAAAGAATAATATTAAGGGAAGAAGGCATGAGAAGGTGTATAAGGCAGACATTACAGATACTCCAGATTCTGAACTCAAATGTCTGAGTGTTATGACTAGCCGCTCAATACTATCGCACAAATGGTTAGGACATACTAGCTTTATAACAATAAAAAACTAGCATCCAAGGATTTGGTGTTAGACTTACCATAGAACAAACTGGATGAATCTGTTACATATGGTGCCTATGTAAATGAAAAGTGTGTTAGATTTTCATTCAAGATGAAAAAAATGGTGATTACCTCTAAACCTCTTCAACTATTACATATGAACTTATATGGTCTAATGAGAGTTTTTAGTAGAAGAGAAAAGAGGTATATCTTTGTGATCATAGATAATTATTCAGGGTTTACATGGACCCTATTTTTGAGTTCCAAGGATGAGACATTTGAGGTGTTCCAAATATCCCATTTTGAGTTCCAAGGATGAGACATTTAAGGTGTTCCAAATATTTATCAAACTTATTTAGAAGAAGTTAAATACTAAAGTTGAACGAATAAGGTTGGATATTGGTACTGATGTTGAGAATTTGAACTTACTTGACCTTTTGTGCTAAAAATAGAATTGATCATAATTATATTACACCTAGAACTCCTCAGCAAAATAATGTGGTTGAAAGAAAGAACAGATCTCTAAAGGACACGACTAGAACAATATTTATAGCAATTGAACTTCCTAAGAGTTTCTAGGCTGAAATTGTTGCTCACAAGAAGGTGCCTTCCTTAGGGGGGAACTGCTTCTTTAGATTATTTATCCTTACACTTTGATACATCCGGTACTTCTCAACTCACTATTGGAAGTAATTGAAAACATAAGAGTTCACACCCCAATGAAAATATTATACCTACCTTGAATTCAGGCATATAGACTAGAAATAAGTTGATAAATATATGTGATTACTCTTCCTACTTATCTTTGGTTGAACCAAAGAATATCAAGAAAGATTTTCTAAATGTGGACTGGATTGTTGTCGTACAAGAAAAGTTGAATTAATTTTAAAAAAGAAAGGTATGCAACTTAGTTCCTAAGCCTGTAGATAGAACTGTCTTTGAAACTAGGTGGATGTATTGAAATAAGCAATATGATCAAGGAGTAGTCACTAGGAACAAGGCCAAATTAATGGTGCAAATATAATCAAGAAGAAGGTATAGACTATAATGAAATAGTTGCTTCTATTGGTAAATGAAAGTAATTAGAATACTGAATGCATTTGCCTCTCAAATAGAATTCAAACTGTTCTAAATGAATGTGAAGAGTGTTTTTTTAAAAGGTTATCTAAATGAAGAATTTTATGTGAAGCAACTACTAGATTTTGAAAGCTTCGAATATTCTGATTATTTGTAAAAGCTTGACAAAGCTCTATATGATCTTAAGCAAGATCCACGGGCATGGTGTGATAGACTATTTTTTTTTCTTCTAGAACATAGATGTACTAAGGGAAAATAGATAGCACTTTCATAAATAAAGAAGAATCCAAGCTTCTCATTGTGCAATTTATGTGGATGATATAATATTTGAAGCTATTGATGGTATTTTATGCAAGAAATTCTCCTTATTAACGAGTAGTGAGTTTTAAATGAGCATAATGGTAGAGTTGACATTTTTCATGGGATTTCAGATCAATCAAACCAAGGTTGGAACATCTATACATCACAAAAGTACATCAAGAAATTACTGGAGAAATTTGAGATACGAAGCTAAGATAAATAATACTTTTATCGCTACCACCACAAAGCTTAATAGAGATGAGACTGTTGTATATATTATTGAAAAAATCTTGCTATATCTCACTGCTAGTAGGCTTGATATTATGTATAGTATGGGTATGAGTTTATATTTCAATTATCTCCCAAGAATCTCACGTAAAGGATGTTAAAAGAATCTTTAAGCGCCTCAAAGACACTTAAGGAATGATTTTATGGCACTCTGTTATGGATTTATTTGATCTTATTAGTTATGTTGATGTTGATTATGCTAGATATATAGTAGATAGAAAAAGAATTTCTGGAATGTCTCACTTCTTGAGACCTTGTCTTGTCTTTTGAAAAATAAAGAAATAGAACTTTATGGCTCTCTCTACTGTTGAGGCTGAATATGTAACTGTTGCATCTTGCTATTCTAAACTGCTCTGGATAAAGAAGCAACTCAATGACTATGGAATTCATCTAGGATATATTTCTATCATGTGTGACAACACAAGTTCAGTTGACATGGCTAAAAATTCTATTCGGCATAAAAAGATCAAACACATTGATATAAGAAATCACTTTCTCAGAGATTGTGCTGAAAAAATATTAATTAAAATGATGCATTGTAGAATTGATGAGCAAATTGCTAACATTTTCATAAAAGTTTTGTGGAGAGAATATTTTAAGAAGAATAGATTGGTCCTTGGGCTAATCAATCAATTTTGATAGTGCAAGGAATACAGTCTTTCCTAAATTCTTGACTATGAAACTAAAGTATGAGATCATGCTTGCAAATTATTGGATATTGAAATTAACCTGACTTCTTTTCCTTGGTAGGATCACAACTACAACTTGAGTGTTCACCTTTAAAAGTTAAATCTCAATTTTATAGTTAAAGCTTAAGAAGATACATGAGGACGTGGTTCGCAATTCAGGTACACACATCCATTAAAAAACATTCAAATTATTTCAAAATATTAAAAGCAAAGTTTTTTGTCATCAGAACATGGTCCTAGTTACCAAACCCCAAACAACTACAAAAGACAAATCGTAAGTAGGAAAAATAAATAAAGGCACCTTTTAATCATTACTCTCCCAGATCAAAATCGAAAATCATCACTTCAACCTTTACAAACTTTACCATTGTTTCCTCTTTCCTGAAAAACTCTTCACATTCATAAAAAAACCCATTGCAATTTCTCTCAAACTTTATCTTTCTCAAGTCATTCATCTTCAACAATCAATGAGTATCAATTTCACTCTCTTGTGGATTATTTTGACGATGAGGTATTCTCATCTAATATACCTACTCAGGGGGAGAAAAGATCACAATCTTTATCACCATATCTTCCATTTGCTCCACCCAGATCATCCTAATAAACTTCCTCTTTAAAATCATGTCCAAAATCACCATCTCAAAAGGTTCCAATACCTAACTCTCTTAACTACTCCTGAATATCTGAGGAAACATCTACTGCATCAGCCCCTGTTGATAACTCTAGATCTCCTTCGAATGAAGAAGAAATTGATAGTAATGGAAACATCATGGAAAAATTTAAATATGTTTCTTTAGTCTCCACCCCTATTTTTGGATACAAAAAGAGAGTTGCACACATGATCAGAAGTATTCGCAAGCCCAGAACAAAATTAGTTACTAAAGACTCATCCTTCTTACTTTTAAAAATTTCTAATACTAAAAAATGGTCTTTAAAGTAAGGGAGGTTAAACTACAAGAAAGAGAAAAATTGGTGATAATGATGAACCAATAGATGTAGAAGAAAAAGTAGAGACAACAAAAAAGAAGATAACAAAAAGAATGTTCCTGAGAAGAGGGGAATGAATCAACCAGAACTATGAAAAGTTCTTGAGATTGGGTCTCATTGAAAAATGCTCCACTTAACTGATGCTTAGTGGTAGGACTTTTACTAAAGAGGTACTTGATAATTCCTTCATTGTTCAATTATTTTTAAAACTTTGATTTTAAGGGTGGGATCACTTCTTTCTGATAGAAAAACATATGTTGCATAAAAAGGTGGTAGTGAAATTTTGTGCTAATCTGAAGTTCTTGAATGAGAGTGATTAGTTCTAGTATAAGGAAAGTTAAAGTTATTCTTTTCCTATAAAATAAGAAAAAGTTGTAGGTGTTGCTTTAGGAGAGTTCGATGAATATATGTGGAATAAAAAAGCTAAGTGTTTGCTTGACAAGAAGTTCACTCAGGAGAAGGAAAAGAAGAAGCCTAAAAAAGTGAACAAGGGAGAGATGGATCCTAGCCATAACTTAAAGTTTGAGATTATGTAGAAAAAGATATTGCCTGGGGGAGGGATAAAATTTGAGGCCTATTTCAGAGATCTAGGGATCACGAGTGCCCTAGACTTGAGTAAGAAGGTACACTCCCTGCACTGATGATTAAACATATGAAAAAGGTGACCTCTTCTAAGACTGAGCCTCATGGACTTGCATATGACTTTATTTTCTTTGTTGTGTTTGAAAAATTTGATATACCTCTAGAATAGAGTTTTACAGCAACTAAGCATGAAATGTTTACACTTTTCACCCTGAATGAGTGTGACTGCTTGACTAAAAAGTCTATTTGAAAGAATTGCAACAGTCCTATCACTCAAACATTTATGAATTTGGAAGTTGCATAGAAGGAGATTACTCAACTGAAAGAAAAAAATACCAATTTGAAGGAGTGTGTGGAAAACTCTCAAGAACTAGTGGATAATCTCAAGACTAAAATGATCAAAGTGCAGAACATTTACTTTGAGTAAATCTAGCAGCTCATGTCTTTCCTTCCTAAGCTTGTTCCTCCTTCTAAGCCCTGATAACCTTGATCACTTAAATTTTTGTGGTTGATGATAAGACAATTATTTTTGATGTTTTATTTTGGGCCACTAGTTGGCATAATACCGTGCTTGTCTTATTTCTGATGCTAGTATTTGTAATTGACTGATTTTTCTTAGTTATTGTGACTCTTGATTGTGGCTCTATTTCCTCAATGACATTGAGTTATTTACTATATACTTTAGTTATGACATTTTCTCTATCTGATTTTTAATGATGTCAAAAGGAAAAGGATGTGGCAGGTGTCGGCAAGTGTGGTTTTGTGTTGTTGTATTGAAATGCAAGTATATGAGTATGTTGAGCAATAGTGATCTATAGACTTACACAAAAAAAAAAGTTAGATTTGTCATCATCGAAAAGGTGAAATTAAAGATTTCTTGAATTTCAACTTTTGCTAGTTAGCAAATTTTATTTTTAGTATAAGTCTATATATGATAATTTGCATGCCTATTTCTAACAAGGAAAGAAGAAGCAATCGGCTACTTGTGTCCTTATTTTGCCAGAAAAGATTGTCTCAGTGCAGGATTTCATACTTAGTATAGGACAACAACATTAGAGCATCTTTAAAAGGAGAAGAGCAGCATAATTATTATTCACCTATTCCAATTGTCAAGGAAGTACTGTTCTCAAGCAATAGAATATCATAACACACATCCATTGAAGGTCGAGCAGAGTTAAATCTTTATTTCCTTGTGTTTATTGTTTTTTTTGTGCAAGTCTAATTAACCTGTGTTAACTTGGTGTTAGTGTTAAAATTGTGTTGGAAAGGTTTTGTAACAACAAGTAGATTTGGCTTCTTGAAGAGGTATGAATTGAAATTGAAATAGTTATAGTTAACTGTTTGAGTCTAGTGGTTGAAGTTTAATTTTTTTATTATTATTATTGAGTTGTAATCTTAAATTTTGATTAAGCATTATAAATTTGAGTTGTGGTTGTTACTCTTTGAAAGAGGAGATTTTCTACATAAATTGAGTGTGCAGTTTCTTTATAACTCAAGTAGAAATCTACTAAGGATCAAGTCCCTTGTAAAATGGTTGGAACCATTTTTCTGTAATAATAAATTTTAAAAATAAGTTATTTTTGTGCCAAGACTTATCATTTTTGTTAGTATAAACGATGTTTGTCACAATACAGTAGCAATTGCTAAAAAATTTTGCATTTCTTTCTTAGAAAAAGAAAAAGAAATGAAAAACAAATCAATGAGCCCTATATAAGAAGAAAATGAAGAATAACGTAAAGAAGAATGTGGCGAAAATTACTTACTAATAAGAGGGAATGGGGGAGGAGAAGCAGACAGTTCTCCATTAACATGCCTGCTTCTCCTCCCTGCTTCATCAACTGTTTTCTCCGTGATTTTATTATATCATTTCTAATTAATTATTATAAATTATTTATGTATTAAAAAATTAATTGTATTTGATAAAAAAAATAAAATAGATATTTATGACATGTCTGCTTCAGCTGCTTCACCCATAATTTGACTATATCAACATAGTTATTATTATAATTCATCTATTATTACTTACTAATAAGAGGGAATGGGGGAGGAGAAGCAGGAAGCTCTTCGTCAACATGCCTGCTTCTCCTCCTTGCTTCACCAGCTGCTTTTTCCGTTATTTTATTATATCATCTCTAATTAATTATTATAAATTATTTATGTATTAAAAAATTAATTATATTTAATAAAAAAGTAAAATAGATATTTATGACATGTCTGCTTCAGCTGCTTCACCCATAATTTGACTATATCACCCATAGTTAATTATTATAAGTCATCTAAATACTAAAAAAATTAATATTAAAAAATTATTATAAAGTCATCAAATTATTAAAAAATTAATAATATTTAATATTAAATTTACTTAACGTTTTATATGAGGCTCATTTTTTTTTGACAAGTATCTTGCGTAGTAATTTGTTATATCGCTTCTAATTAGTTATTATAAATCATCTAAGACATGTCTGCTTCGCTGTTGCAATCGTGATTTTACCATGTAACTCCTAATTAATTATTATGACCATTTAAGTATTGTGTCGCTTAACTTGAGACTTGAGTAATTATTTTCTTTTAAAAGAAAAATTAAAATCTTTTGAAATGAATAAATAAATAAATCTTATCACTACTATTATAAGTCATTTAGATACATTCGTTTCGCTATTTCAATCGTGATTTTACTACGTCACTCCTAATTAATTATTATGATCATTTAAGCATTATGTCGCTTAAATTAAGACTTCTTATAGTTTAATTATTATTATTATACTATTAATTTACTATAAATATTGGACTTGTGGATTGCACACGCTACTCGTAACTAGTATGGAATAAAGAGGAAGAAATGAAGGAAAGAAGGGGGAGAGTTTAAAGTTTTAAAAAATCAATTGAAAAATATATAAATAATTAGAAAAACCTGTCAGCAGAAGAAATGCTATGTGGAAGAAAATTTAATGCCCAAACGCACCTAAGTGTGTTTGTATACAAATATTTGATCCAATCAACATTGAGGTGTGTTTCTCAAATTAATGAATGATAGTTTAGGTGTGTTTCTCGCACTCTCAATTGTTTAGATGTAAAACTCAAAAAATAATGATAGTTTTGATTTGTTTTTGATAAATTCAACTTGGAGTAGGATTTTAAATTTGATAAAGTCTATTTCAACTTAACCCTATTTCAATAAAAACTTCTCTTTATCTTCTCTGTAAAAAAAAAATATAATTGAATATAACTCTATCTACAACTTGAAGGAGTCGTTTGGTTGGAAAATAAGTTATTCCGGGATTACTAATTTCGGAATTAGCTCTCTCAGGATTAATCATCCCATCCTAAAGGAGGGATAAGAAAAAACTACAATTTCGATACTAATTTTGGGATGAGTTATCCCATGCATTTTGTCCCAACGAAACATGGAATAACTCTCCTCTTTTAAAATAATTTTAAAATTAATTGTCTTTATCTCTCCTGCCAAACAACTTCAAAGTTCATAAATTTTAAATAAAAAATATTTAAAATTTATGGTCAAATGTTTACTGCAAGGTAGCATGCATGCTGCTCAAGTGAAAGAACATGGAATGACAGTGCACTACCCTTGTTGATGTATAAAGTGGATGCAGGTTCCACAATTGGGAGGGCAAGTGAAATCCAAAAAATATACAGTAAAAAAAAAAGAAAAATATTTCATGATACGGAAGAAAGAAGAGTTAAGCAACAATAATTACATGTTTGATATAATTTTATAAATAAATTTGAAAAAAATAGAATATATATAATTTTACTTTTATTCTTGTAAAATAAAAAAATTATTTTCGATAGATAATTCGTTCGAGAGGTAATAAAGAAGCATTTAGTAATTTCTAAGTAAAGGGTACCTTTTTAATGCAATGATGATGTAAAAATATGAAGATTATACAGGAACAAGAATGATAATTACAGATGTAAAACAAATTGGAATCAACTATGAATCCCTCGTTTTATATAATATTAAAAACTATAAATGGTTATGTGATTTATAAAAGATAATTATATTTACGGTTTTAAGTGTTGATACATATTAATAAATGCTAATATTTTTTTTTTTTTTTTATAAATAAGCAATTACACTTTTGAATATGAATGCTAAATGCTAAAAATAAATAGTTGGTATGTTCAATAATTTTTTTTTTGATAAGTTGCTCTTTATTAAATTGACTAAAATATCTTAAAATTCTTACAAAAGAAATTTAAAAAATATAAAATATCTTTGTAATAAGAAAAAAAAAAGAAAAGAAAAGGTATGACGAATATGAAAGGGAGATAGCCTTAAGAATTTTCTTTTGGAAAAATTATTTTGAGGATCAAGAAAATATTAAGAATAAAATAATAAAAATGACTGTAATATGAAAATTAAGATCTTAAGTTGCGGGTTTCTAGGGTAATGCTTTTGATTAATTTGGCTTACAATTAAGCACGGCCTTATAGTACTAGTAACTTATAAATTAAATTTTTATTGCATTGCGGTGGAGTAATAAGTATTTCTTTATCTTTAAATTAGAGGTCTAGGTTTTGAGTCCCCTTGGATTCGAGTCATTTGTTAGAGAGTGATTTATTTCTCAATATAAAATTTTTCAAAGCGAATTCAAATTTAATCGGGCTCTAATGTGGGTATCAAATATTGGGTGAAAAAAAGTTAGCACTTTAGATATTTACAAAACGTATAAATAAGCTAAAAGGTGATTATAAGCTGATTTGATCAACATATAAATTTTTTACACTATCGACCTATAACATGGTTAAGTGATTTAGTATGCCCAATAAATAAATAAGAATATCTCATCGATTAAAATATTTCATAAGATTAATCGTCTCACCTAGAATAGTTAATTTTATCATTTTAGTATAAATATTAATATCAAATAATTTAAAACTCGTTAACACTCATATTTAAACATAGGATAAAATAAAGGAAGAACACTAACTCAAATAACCGTCCATATAAGTTGTCAATTTAAAATATCCATATTTTATTTTGATAACCTCATTATAATCAATTTCTCCATTTTATTTATTTTTATTAGCCAATCTGCACAGTTTATAATTATAAAATTTTGACTTTATTCACATATTTATAGAGATAAGCATAAGTATAAATTTATTTATACTTATATTCTTTTACAAATTAAATGGTTTTTCTCGGTAAAGTACAAATGCATTAGAATAAGGCAATGGGAGATTGAGCTCAATCCGACTCAAGTACAAAAAAAGTTTAACGTAGACAGTGTGTCTGCATATTAGTAGTAGACCTAGTGAAAGTAATTATTTCCATATCATCCCAAACATTGCTTCAGAAAGTTTTTCTTTGCACCTTCCTTTGTCAAAGCATCTTTCACCTTGTTTTGTTCCCGATAGCTATGGTGGACAGGTGGTCCTTTAGGTTTACCCTGGAAAATGAGAAAGCCCAAGTACTTCCCAAAGAAGTTGTTGGCCTTGATTTCTAGAATGGAGGAGAGGTGATCCCTAACTAAATATATTAGAGGAGAAAAATACTTTAGATTTACCTAAATTCACTTTTTGACCAGAATGGATGCTGAAGCTATTGAGGGTTCTGGCAATTGTAAAGCAGTTGAGGGTGTCAGCTTTAGCAAAAAGAGTGATATTTTCAACAAAGAAAATATGAGAGGTTGCAGGTCTCGATAGTTAATTTGGATAGGATTCCATTGAAGTGTGTCCACTTTATAGTTTATCCTTCTGGATAGAAGCTCCATGCAAAGAATAAAAATGTTAGGGGAAAGGGGATCACCTTGCCTTATTCTCCTGGACGGCTGAAAACTGGGGGTATAACCCCCATTAAAAAGGATAGAAATAGAAGAGGTAGAAATATAAGACATGATAAGTTTAGACAGACCATGGGAAAATTGAAGAAAGTCAGGACTTGTCTAATGAAAGACCATTCTAGCCTATCAAAGGCTTTTTCAAGATCAATCTTTAGAAGCATGTTAGGATTTTTTCCTTTTAATCTTCTGAAGTGGTCAGTATATTCTTGCACAATGATGGCATTATCAGAAGCCCTCTTTTTGGAGAGGAAGCATCTTGAGCTTCCCCAATTAAAGTTTAAAGAAAGAGCTTAATTCTATAAATAATCATTTTAGTGATGATCTTATACTGGGTGTTACAAAGCTTAATAGTTCTGAAGTTTTTAAAAGTGATGGCATTTCTACATTTAGGATAAGGTAAAGGAAGGTTGAGTTGACTTTACTATCCATGGTACCTTGGGAGAAAGTAGTGGTAGAAAAGTCTAAGAGAAGGAGAGCTAAAGTATCCTAGGATTTTTGATGCATGAAAGGATGCATTCCACTTGGCCCAGGAGCCTTCAAAGTTTGGAAGGAGAAGAAAACAACTTTTAATTCTACTAAACTAGGGATGAAATCAAGTGTAGGGTGATTAGAAGTGGAGATAGAGCCAGAATTAGAAGTGCTAGACTGACATCTAATCTAGGTACTCAGGTGATCAGTTCTGAACAAGGAAGTATAAAAGGACACAATTGCCCCCTTAATTTTTTCTCGATCATGAATCCAAATACCCTGATCCTGGAGGGAGGTGATTCTATTCCTCCTTCTTCTATTAAGGGAAGAATCTGATATTTTTGTCACCCTTCATTGCCCAGTTTATTCTTCATTTGAGCATCCAGAAGTCCTGCTCATTTTTAAGAATGGAGTTGTGCTCATGAGTGAAATCCAATTCTAAGTTATGGAGAAAAGAGCTAATGGAATAATTGGGGGATTGCTGGAGGCATACATATAAATTATACATAAATCATGGAGTGATTATTCCTCAATTATACACTATATATCTATGTTTAATATTTACAAGTAACATCGATACATTAATTATGTACTAAATATGATCCTGTAACTTATTAATTAAAAACTTATTTATTTAGCTTGTTTAAAGGGATATAAATATGACTATGATTTGTAATTATTAATTAAAAATTATTTATTTAGCTTGTTTAAAGGGATATAAAAATAACTAAGATTTGTACCTATCCTTATTCCTACCCATACGTTGATAAACTCAAAATAAAAATAAACAACATGTAAAAGTTGGTTATAACGGGATTATCAAAATAAAGTATAGATATTTTAAGTTTAAAACTTATATGAATGGTTCTATGAGTTAATTTTTAAAAATAAATTCATATTTTATCTTCAAATTATTCTTTTTATCTCATTAATCAAGTGGACCATAAATTGAATAAAGAGAAAAAGATTGCTCCTTCTGTTTTAAACGTATCAAGATTGCTCCTTCTGTTTTTATCTCATTGATTTGATATATTCTTTAAGAAAATTTTAATTAGGGTGCATTTTATTAAATTAACCTTGTTAATAGTATGAAAAGGGGACAAATACCACCAAACTATGATAAATGATATGTATATACCCTTTGTCATACTTTGAGTACATATATGCCCCTACCATTAATGAAATGGTATGTATATGTCTCTCACGCAAATGATAGGGGCATATGTGTACCTAAAGTATGAAGAAGGATATATATGTACCATTTATCATAGTTCAGGAGTATATTTGTTTCTTTTTTATTTTAAATTTTTATCCTAAATTCATTACCCAACTCAATAAACCCATCGAATTCGATTCCAAATTAACTCGATCCAACCTTTATTTTTTATTTCAAATTAGATACTCCTTATATTTTCTTCTTAAACGTGAACCCCAATCAAATTGCAGTAATTGGTTATTGCTGCTAATTGATGTTTACTGGTTGACGTGAGTGGAGATTTAGTCGGAGGTGGCTGGAGCTAGGGGTGTGGCGATGGTTCGTCGGTGAGGTATTTTTGATTCAATGGAGACAGTGGCTATATGGTGTTGATCGGTGGTGGATAGTATTTTTTCGACGAAATTTTGCTGAAAATTGAAAATTAGGGGTTCAATTTATTTGGTATTGTTTTTGAATGTTGTGGGCTATTTTTTTTTAAATTGATCATTATGAGTGTTACTATATTGTGTATATATCGATATAGGAGTGAAAAAAAATATTTATGTTAGATAGGTCTCTCTTGAATCTTAGTTGGGACCGGATCAAATAGTTGGTTTATTGGGACAAGTAATGGGTTTGAGTTAATTATATGAGATAAGAAAATTAAAATAAAAAAAGAGCAAATATGTCCTTGAACTACAATAAATGGTACATATATACCCTTTGTCATACTTTAGGTATACATATGCCCCTGCCATTAGTGTATCAGACATATACATGTCATTTCATTAATAGTGGGACTATATGTGTACCCAAAGTATGACGGAGGGTATATACGTACCATTTATTTTAGTTGGGGATATATTTATTCCTTTTACATTAATAATATTTTAAAACTCTAAGTTTGACAATTATTACTCCCTCCATTAATTAAAGATTGATCTTCCTTACACTCTAGGCATAGTAAAATGACATTATTGCCATTATATATCTTGATACGTTTCTGTTCCTTTTTCCCTCACTTCTCTATCTCTTTCCTTTCTCACTTCTCGCTCTATTCTTTTTCTTGCTCTCATATTTCTATTCATAGTACCCATTCCTCTAGGCAAGCTAAAGATCATCAATGACAAAGTAATTTGCTGAAATTCTCTTATTTTTTTAATTTTCATCACATCATCTCCTAACTCTAGCTACGGAAAAGAGGAACTATAATTTTTTCTTTGATAGATATATAGCGTATGAAGAAAGTTTTAGAGCAACGAGTAAAGTTTATGTTACGTAATTATGATAGTGATTTTTGTATCATATTAGACTATTTTAAACCGATGTGATACCAACTTTCAGTATACAAAAATGGCTTCCTCAGATCACCTTTATTATTCTTATCTCTCAAACTCTTTTTCATTTTTTTTTGGATTAACCGTTTTTCTCAAAAGTTTCTGAAATTCAAATTCATAGATCAAGAAAAAGGAAGTTGCTGAAGATGCTAGAATAAACAATAATTTTGATGTTAATTGTTTTCAGAAAATGAAAAGAAATGAGGAAATTAAAAAGATATCCCTGATGAAGACTTGAAAAAAAGGACATACATTACTATGAATTGTCACGGCCCAAAAATGTAAGGGTCATGATTAAAGGATAATTCCTTCTTAATTAATGAAAAGATTAAAAACTCTTTAAACTCTCTGTAATAAATATTTGTAAATATTCGTAAGTCATAAGAATCTATAGGATGGGAGAGTTACTACTCTTAAATGTGATACAAATGATGGTTTCTTATAAATGCTACTTTGTGAAAGAAAAGGCATACAAAAGTCTTAAAAGTTACTTAATGACTTTGTCATTAATTCAAGAGTAATGTTACATTCCGTACATTAACTCTGTTCTCTTCTTTAAATCTTGTGATGGATAAAACGTAAATGATATAACTATTTAAGGTGAATCAGTTGTGAGCTAAACATGCAGAAAACATAGAAAACAAATTACTTTCCCCCTCATCAATTCTCTGTTTTAGTCTTGGCTTTCTATTCTTTGTCAACTTTTGGGCAATTGGCTTAGGCAACCTCCAAACTTCCAACTACAAGTGCACGTGTTTAGAAGTAGCTGTGGAACCTTGGGAAGCGACCGACTACAAGGATTTGCACTGGAGTCGGACCGAAATCGCTATCAAGGCAGTGGCTTGCCATGACATAGTGTTTGTGATAACTCTCTTACTATTATTAATTCTTATCCAATATCAATATTGTAGTAACATTTTTCACAACAATTTGAAAGCGATTTTCTTACATACAATATTGATAAATGGCTATATCTTTGAACAAAATTTTTTTTGATAGTTTGCAAAACTCAAAATAGGGGTGACGAAATGATGCCCAAGTTCATCTTGCTGAGGGGATGAAGTGATTGCTGCAGTAGTCGTCGAGACAAACTTGGTGTCTAACAAGACTGAATGGGTGTTGGACACAGGGGCTTTAAGGCATTTCTTTGCCAAAAATGAGTTATTCCATGAGTTTGAGGAATCCACTAATGGCGAGTGTGTCTACATGGGAAACTCCACTACTGCTGGAGTTTTGGGTAAAGGAAAATTTTTACTTAAATTAACTTCTGGAAGAATGTTATTCTTGAACAATGTTTTGTATGTTCCCTCGCTCTGTAGAAACTTAGTTTCTGAAGCACTTCTCAATAAAGTAGGCTTTAAACTTGTTTTTGAAGATGATAAAATAATTATTTCTCGTGAAGGAAGCTTTGTTGGAAAGGAATACCTTAGTGGGGGCTTATTTGTACTGATCATTGATCAAGAGATTGTCAATATTCCTAATTTTACTTATATTACTGAGACTATTAATTATGGCATGGTAGACTAGGTCATGGTAATATTGCTTCTATTAAAAGACTTAGAAAAATAAGCTTAATTACTACAGTAAATATTGATAATATTTCTAAATGTCATGTGTGTGTAGAAGCAAAGCATGTCGAGAAATCTTTTAAATATGTTACTACAAGAAAGAACGAATTGCTTGAACTAGTACATTCAGACTTAGCAGCTTTTAAGAACACTATTAGTAAAGGTGGAAAGAAATATTATATTACTTTTGTTGATGAATTTTCTTGGTACACTAAGTATACCTCCTTAAGTCTAAAGATAAGGCTGAAAGCATGTTTTTAAAATTTAAAGTAGAAGTAGAAAATCAATTAGACAGAAAAATTAAGAGATTTAGATCTGATAGAGGTGGTGAATATAGTACTAAAACTCTAGAAGATTTTTATGAAAAAAATGGTATTATCCATGAGTTTAGTGCTCCATATACTTCACAACAAAATGGTGTAGCCGAACGAAAGAATAGAACCCTTAAGAAATAGTAAATTCTATGTTTTTAAGCTCAGGTCTACCTGACTATATGTGGGGGGAAAGCTGTCTTGTCTGCATGCTATATTCTTAATAAAGTCCCTAATAAAAATTTGGACAAGACCTCATATGAGTTATGGAAAGGGTTTGCCCCTAACTTGAAATTTCTGAAAGTGTGTGGGTGTTTGGCTAAGGTTGGTCTACCTAATTTTAAATGGGTAAATGTAGGCTCTAAGACTTTTGACATTGTCTTTATTGATTATTCTCAAAGTAGTGTTGCATATAGATTTATGTCACTAAATGATTATTCTATTTGTGAATCTAGAGATGCAGAATTTTTTGAGCATGTTTTTCCTTTGAAAAATCATGTGCCTAGTGATGTACAAAATAATACTTCGTATCTATGTCTGTTAACTCTCATGTTATGCCCGCTTCTGATGTTAATGCTAATGAGCATGAAAATGAACTTAGAAGGAGTAAAAGACATAGAATTGAGACTAGTTTTGGTCCTGATTTTATTAACATCTTCTTAACTGAGGGATTGGATATTGATACTTTAAATGATGAATTAGCGTCTATCTACTTAATAAAAGAAAACCCTAAAACTTATGATAAAGCAGTGAGTTCAATAGATGAAATATTTTAGAAAGAGGCTGTTGAAAGTGAATTAGACTCTATAGTCTCTAATCACACGTGAGACTTGTATGATTTGCCTAAAGGTTGTAAACCCATAAGTAGCAAGTGGATATTTAAGAAGAAATTGAGGCCTGATGGTACAATTGATAAATATAAGGCTAGACTTGTGATTAGGGACTTTAACCAAAAGAAAGGTGTTTATTATTTTTATACTTATTCTCCTGTGACTAAAATAGAAGCCATTAGAACTATTATTGCTCTAGGCGCTATTTATAATTTAGTGGTACACCAAATGGATGTTAAAACTGCATTTTTAAATAGTGATTTAGAGGAAGAGATCTATATGACGCAACCTGAGGGTTTTGTGGTCCCAAGACATGAGGATAATGTATGCAAATTGAGAGTCCTTATATGGACTTAAGAAGGCACCTAAGAAGTGGTATGAAAAATTTAATTTCATATTAATGGATAATGGCTTTATTGTTAATTTATCTAATACCTGTATTTATTATAAAATGATACGATCAGATTGTGTGATTATATGTTAAATGTGGATGACATGTTAATCTTTGGTCCTAATGTGAATGTTGTAAATGAGACTAAGACATTTTTATTTTCTAAATTTGAAATGAAAGATCTTGGATAAGCTGATGTGATTTTAGGGATTAAAATCAAACGAAGGTGTTAATGGTTTCTCTTTGTGTCAGTCTCATGATATTGAAAAGATGTTGAAAAGGTTTGATTATTTTGATGTAGTTTTAGTGAGAACTACTTATGATCCTAGCATACACTTGAAAAAGAATAGAGATTCCAGTGTTTCTCAAACTAAATATGCTAAAATAATTGGGAGTGTAATGTTTCTCATGAACTATACTAGGCCTGATATAGCTTATGATGTTAGTAGATTGAGTAAATATACTCATAATCTCAGAAGTGAACACCGGAAAATGCTCTTCATCGCTTGTTAAGGTATCTGAGAGGTATTATGGATTGGAGTTTGCATTTTAATAAATTTTCTGCCATTTTAGAAGGTTTTTGTGATGTAAATTGGGTGACTGACAATGATGAAGTTAGCTCTACCAGTGGCTATGTGTTTACTTTGGGTGCAGGTGCTATTTCATGGAAGTCTTCAAAGAAGACTTGTATAACACGTTCTACCATGGAATCTGAATTCATTGCTCTCGAGTTGGCAGGGCAAGAAGTCGAGTGACTGAGACATCTTTTAACAGATGTGCCTTTATGGGGAAGACAAATGTCACCAGTCTCTTTATATTGTGACTCACAGACGGCAATTGAGATTGCTAAAAATAGTGTCTACAACGGTTAAAAGGAACGTATTCGCATCAAACATGGTGTAGTTAAACAATTATTGAAACATGGTGTTATTTCCTTAGAATATGTAAGATCCAAAAGAAATTTGGCAGATCCTATGACTAAGGGTTTGACAAGGAAAACAATCTTTGAATCATCGAGGGGGGATGAGGCTAAAACCCGTGGATTAAGGTAAAATAGTGGATACCCATTTATGGTCAAACGAAACCATATAGGCCTTCAATAAACACTACATATCCTATCCCTATGGCATGAGGTAGTGTAGTATAAGGTTGAGCTTATTTTTTCTTTTAATAATCCATAGCCTTAAGGTGGTCTATGAGATAGACTTGATGGATCACCTATGTGAGTGTAAAAGGTTGGTCACTTTATATGAAAGACTTGGGTCGTCTTTCTAAAGCACTCATGATACCCAAGGTTTGTGTGCATGACCATAAAACACTTTGTAGTATTGTGGAGCTTGCTTAAAATCAAGGATATGCTATGTGTTGTAGGGGTCTCAACTTATGTCCATCTAGTTCAAGAGTACTTCACTTTTTGGATATTTGTTGTTGCCTCATATCACTACATGTCAATTCAAATCGAAAGATATTGACACTTAAGTATATGTTCCTTCCTTTTACCCAAAAATTATTCCATTCTTTATCTTTGCATTAGTGGGGGATTGAAGGATAATTCCTTCTTAATTAATGCAAAGATTAAAAACTCTTTAAACTATCTATAATAAATATTTGTAAACATTCGTAAGTCATAAGAATCTATAGGATGGGAGAGTTACTACTCTTAAATATGATACAAATGACGGTTTCTTATAAATGCTACTTTGTGAAAGAAGAGGCATTCAGAAGTCTTAAAAGTTATTTTATGACTTTGTCATTAATTCAAGAGTAATGTTACATTACATACATTAACTCTGTTCTCTTCTTTAACTCTTGTGAGCTAAATATGCAGAAAACATAGAAAACAAATTACTCTCCCCCTCATCAATTCTCTGTTTTAGTCTTGGCTTTCTATTTTTTGTCAAATTTTGGGCAATTGGCTTAGGCAACCTCCAAACTTCCAGCTATGAGTGTACGTGTTTAGAAGTAGCTGTGGAACCTTGGGTAGCGACCGACTAGAAGAATTTGCACCAGAGTCGTGCTGAAATTGCTTTCAAGACAGTGGCTTGCCATGACACAGTGTTTGTGATAAATCTCTTACTATTATTAATTCTTATCCAATATTAATATTGTAGTAAAATTTTTCCTAACAATTATGACACTTGTCGTGACAAACCTCGGCAAGTAAGTCTATCACCCAAACTGATATACAATAGGAAAAAGACATTAATACCCCCAATGTAAGGCTTCTAGAACGAAACCAAACCACACAAATATACTTAAAGAGGAAAGAATAAAATTAACACATGTAGTCATAACTCCCAAATCCTGGTGTCAACAGTATAATAACTAATAAGAGAATTTTGGAGTTAAGTTTATCAAAAAAATAACCACAAAAAAATATTTGTCACAGATCACTAATAAAAACATAACTAGTACAGAAAGATTGAGGTGAACTTCGGACGTATGAATGTCTAACCGCTACCTTGAGAAATTTGAAGGCTCGAAAAATCAACCAGCTTGAGGTACATCCAAACCTAAAGCTACACCGAAAGGTAAAGTAGGAGTGAGTACGGTCCACTTATACTCAGTAGGTATCATAGGCCAATAAGCAAATTAGAAATAAAGCATACAAAATACACAATAAGGGCACATCACCTGTAATAAAAAAATATTCCACAATGGTAACCTACATACGTTGTAGTAACAGTTCTAATATATCACATGTATTTCAATAACACACCATGATAAAATACAAGCATGCATTATGTCACATATAAGTATAACAAGGGAGAACATGTAGATACAATATCATTAAATACACATAAAGAAAGATAAGATAAATGCTAAATGACAAGTCAATATGACAATACAATACAACATAAACACAATAAAGTAAATTCAATGTGTATGATAATGATGGTGAAGAGGAACCATGAGGTCGTCACACAATTCCCTTATATACCTACAAAGCTAAAGCTTCACGATGTAGGACTCATGGGGGGTTCGCCAACTATAAAATACAAATACAACTATAGACTATAAAATACAAGTACAAATGGGAACATTAAAATACAGATAGAAACGTAAATAATAAAATACAAATACAAATACATGTGTATCACCAGATACAAAAATATAAATGTAACGACTTGAACTTTAATGAAATATGTGAAATTTGTGATTTGATAGTTTTACCCCTCTTCGTAGTTGTATTGTGGTTTTTCTGGGGTGTGGAGGTGATTGGCATGATTTTTGATACATTTTGGTTCCATTTATACGATATTATAGTTTTTGGAGGCTTTAAGAGCCTTATTTTGGACTTCTGTAGTTATCTTCTAATCTGTGCGATAGATAGCTGAATGGACTGCGCCAGTAAATCTGAAACATCTATTTTAGGGTGGTAACATCTTTTGTTGGGTTTTATGACTTTTAAATCTCACTTCGATCCTCGATTTAGAAAATTATGATTTTGGATTTCAAAGATCAACTCTGTGAAAATGATGATTTGTTTTGAAAATCTAATACTGTCATTGAGTCCGGAACGTCGAATTTAGTGTGTCTACATAGTTCATTTGCGTATATCAGACTCTGAACAAATTTCAAACACCTCATCGAAGTTTGTTTTGGACTTAAAAATTTGGTACATCAGGTTAACTTGTGCAGAAAGGGTAAATCACATATAGGGCATGTGATTTATACCTTGTGGGCCTAGAAACCTGGTGCAAGTATAAAAAGGCCCTTTTATCCAATTTTTGTTCATTTTTTCTCCTTACCCCCTAAGAATTAAACCCTAAAATAACGTGAGAGCTTAAAGGTAAAGCTTGTGGGTGCTTGAAAAGCTTAGATTAACATCTATTTCTTGATTCTCTTACGGATTTAAGGTGAAATTTCTTTCTTTTCTTACTTTGATTCTTGACTTAATTGTTCAAAACCTCAAAAACCTTATTACTTGATTTATCATCAAATTTTACTCCTTTTCACTTGAATAAGGTTTCAAATCCTATAATTACTTATTTTTCCTTTATTTTATCTTTAAACGACTTCAATTCTTGAATTTTTATGGACTTTAAAGGTTTTACTCGGTAAGTTTAAAGATGGTTTTTCTTCGAACTGAACCTCATTTTTAACTCGATTTGACTTGAATTTTCAATTATAGATTTCTAAAAGCATGGGAAACACATTTTTGTAATAAATTTATGATTTTACCCTCATTTTTTAGAAATTCATTTCGTGGGTCAGTTTTGATCTCGAACCAAAAGTAGGCAATATGGGCATCGTTAGATATGTTTTGATGCATAGATTCTATATTTCTTTGTTTTAGTTGATTTTGAAACTGTTTGTGAGAAGTAAGGATTTATAGTTAAAATATTGTGGACCG
>JAPEIP010000005.1:46278734-46332301 GCA_026120095.1 Capsicum chinense
TCTTCACCATATTCATCACCTTGTTAATATTAAAGTGAACTTAGATCTTAAAAAGGTGAAAGACAAGGTGTAGTATTTGTTGAATCTTGAAAGACCCCAACCACCAAAAAGACTTTACATCACATCTCAACCTTTTTCCATAAAACAAGGGTCCATATTTTAATCAGAAGTACAAGTCTAGTCAAAGACTTTTAAGTCTTGAAATTTGAATTGAAAAAGGAGCTCCAAAGACTAGTTTGTATTTCACTCCATTGAACAATTTCCACCAAAGTCCAAATTGTGAAATTAAAATTTGTCAAGAACTGAACCACTAGTGGACTGCCATGTGGACCGCCACATAACCATATACACTGTTAACGCAATAATTTTGGCTCAAATTTTGATCTTTTAGTTTCATTGTGTTGTTCCATTAGTTTCATTTGTTGATTCCATTACTAACTTACAAGCTAGTACTAGATTGTAAGTTAGTTTTGAAACCATCCTTCGTGTATATGTTCCTTTGTATGTCTTATTCTTTTGAGTCATTGTAATACTTGGTCCACCTCTCAATGCCTCACGGAGTACAAGTAAGGTTACGACACTTATGAGACCAAAGTAAAAAAAAATTGAGAGATAAAACAATAGAGAGGGAGTGTGAGGACCATTCTTGTACATCAAACTTGTTTGTTGTTTTGTAGGTAACTTCTTAGGCATAATGGAAACCTTATTGGCCCTTCTTGAAGCTTTATCCCCAGACCTTGCTAGGACAAACGTGGATCTTAAAAAAATTGACTCGGATGTGGTAACTATGAGTGAGAGGTTGGATCAAATAGAGAGTCGAAGGAACTCCCGTTCTTTTACTCTTGAAACTTTACTTCCAATGACCAATCCTCCAAGACTATAGCATAATGCAACAAGCCAAGATCCAAATAACCCTCAAAACCGAGAACAAGATAGACCAGTTCCCTCACAAGTTGATCAATTCTAACAAGGAAGACTTGGAAGCTAATTTTCTCCCATCCAAGATCTATAACCGAAGCTCTACATTACTAAATCGAGCCTCTCAACCAAAACTTCCCTTTCCCAAAACTAATACATCCAAGAAGAGAAATATGGTAGAGAGATACACGAAGGATATGGAGTCTATGACGATGCTTATATGATAGAAGGAGACTTGAGTCGGATGATATTGAAGGCTAATCTCAAGAGAGAGAGAAAATCGAGGGTCAAAATAAAGATGTTGGATCTGAGACTTTTTATCATTATTCTCTCGGGTTTGGCTAGCTTATGGACTATTTTTTGTGCATCTCTTGTGGGATGTTTTTAGCTTATTTTTTATACATCCCTTATTATTATTGAGCGTTTGGGTTTTTCATATTTTGCAGACTATTTTGAGTGATTTCTTTTGTAGTGGCCAAATGAATGAGATGAAGCCGTGAATTTGTGGACAAATTCCTCTTAAGATGGAAAGTATGATCAATAATAATCATGGATATGGACTTATAAGGGTGTGAGTTGGTCTCGAGACTTAGAAGAGACCCAAAACACACCAAAATCAGCCCATAACTTACACTTGATGGGAAGTCCACTCTTTGAAGGCCTTTTTGTTCATTTTAACTTATATCATGTAATAGTTATATAAAAAACAATATAGGGTTTTATTTACTTAGATTATTATGGATGTTGAAGTAAAAAACACTTGAAAAACACAAAGTCCTCTCTTCTCTTGATGAGGCAAAACCAAAACTTGGAGACAACAATAGGGTGGATTCTCTTTGTTGTTGATTGCTTGGAAACATTAATGCTAGAGAGGTGGATTCCAATCTTGTATCTTTATAAGAGATAGGTTTATTGTTGTATGTAGTGTTAAGGGTCCAAGAGTTACCATTCTTGGGTTCTTAATATTATACCTTCATGTGGTTTATCTATCTATCCTTTTCCTTTTGTAATCTTGTATCCATTTTGTATCTTGTATTGTGAAGCCATTTTTAATGTTGTTGTTGTCCTCACTGTGGTTTAATCTTGTGTTGTTAACTTAGTTTGTTTTTGGCTGCAAAGGTGTCAAACACCTAGTAATATTGTCCTTCTTGTATTGCATTCTTGAATTCGAGACTGGTCTCCAAAAGGGTCCTCGATTCTTTGAATTAGTGGATTATTTTTGGAGTGTCTTTGGACTATTTTGAGCCAATTTCATGTCTTCCAAGTTTTTATAGTATCACAGATCCAATCAGCAGTTGCAGATTTAGTAGTGAATCCTCATCTATTGAGGGCATACTTTTATTTTAGTATTTTAGTAGTTTCAGTATTTCAGTTGTTGGAGTTAGTTGGGGGATTATCCCATCAACCCCACTTTCAAATAGTTCAGATTAGAGGCTTTCAGACTAGATTCTTTAGATAGTATTCAGTTTTATGGATTGTTATTCCAGATGTTATATTTTATCAGTATTTTAGATTTTAAACCTTATGGCATTACAACCTAATTCTATTTTTATTTTAGTATTATTATCCAGTGATCACACAGATATCAATCATGAGTTATCTTGTGGTCCTTCGGTATTGTAAGCACCTTGTGACAATTAGGGGGTAGTCACGGGTCGCTAAATCAACTTGAAGTGAAACTTAGGGTCTTGATGGAGTGCACTTTAAGAAAGTTAATTTCTGAAATAAAGGTAAGGTTACTTCCCCAATTTTTCCCTCTTTATGTATAGGTCTTGATGGAGGATTTTATATATGTTGTTATTAATAACTCATGGGATAGGGATCAAAATCCATAAGTTCAATATCTTATATTGTGTTAAAGTATTTTGGGACTAATTAGGTGATGTCTACAGGGGTTGTTGTTGGAGGCAGTGGATGACCTTATAGAATGGCTAAGTGGAGTTGTATTAAAGTATAGAAAGAGGATGTGGTGATATGCCAAGTGTTTGAGGGGCTGAATAGTTTTACTGCCATTCAAGAGTTGTGCTACTATTTTACAAGGATTACATTGAGATTAGTTGCTAATATTAGCTCCATTATGTGCTTATATTGTAGATTAACACCTTAAAGGAAAGAAGGCTAATTCATTGTAATAATCAGGTTGCATAACAAGGTATGCAAGGCTATTTTAGTTTATATTCTTTGGCATGATGTCTTATACTCATGTACCAATAAAGTAAGCTTCGTAGATGATATTTCATGGTAAAAGATACATGATGATGGTATAGAAACCCTAATGTAGTTAATCGACCTTTTATTTACTGCCCATGGTCTAAAAGTGTGTTAAAGTGTCACACGTTTCTATTATATAAGTCAATAAGATCAAAGATTATACAAGTTAAAACTGTCTCATGCTGGATATATAATCTGTCCAAAGTTACTACAATTGTCTAATTGATCATGTACTTCTTTTGGCTACACATATCCTTTTTTTGAATATCATTCCCTTTGTATTTGGGTATAAGGTGACCTTATAGAGTCCTTACCTATTTAGTATATAGTTTATATGTCCTTACATAGGACACGTATTTGTTCCTAATTAGAATCTGCCCACGTGCCTTAATATACCTATTCTTACGTACCCTTCTAATTGTTATTACCTAGTAAGTATTTATTGTACAGTCCAAACCTCTTTAGTTGAGAAGTTACATGTCTCCACTTGATATGCGCATATTTCCCTATTTGAAACATCTAAATTTCTATACTTGAATCTGCCACAATTACTATATGCTATGTAAGATGAATAAAATCTGCCAAACCCATATATGTTATGTAATGTCACTTGCTAAGTAGTTATTCACCTTACTAGCTTATTTGTTACATGTCTTCATCTCCTCATTTGCCACATGTCTTTTTGTCTCATTAATGAATGTGTTTTATGCCAAGTGAGGTTCATGGTTTCCTATAAGTTCCAAAGTATTTCTAAATTTATGTTACACTTATTTCATATATCATGTTCTTATCTCGATCATATGTATTCTTTTATTAGTCCACAGTTCTAAAGCTCAATAATGTTATGACCACCAAAGAACAATCTAAAAAATTAAAGAACAAGGTATAGTGAATTTATGCATTTATGGGTGGTATCCCAGGGGTGGAGGGAACACCTAGTATGGGTCAACCCTAATATTATGGGTGGTATCCCAGGGGTGAAAGGAAAGCCTTCTATGGGTCGATCCCGATTTGTTTATTTATGAGAATCGTATCCCAGGGGTTAAAATGCCTAGCATGGATCATCCTCTATTACGATTGATCAACTGGTTAGTTGTGATGTCTCACAATATTAGTAATGCAAAGAACAGTAAAGCAAAGCAAAGAATGTAATGTACATGATTCTTCAAGTATACGAAAAGGTGGTCTTCTATCATTATCTATATAGTTGTACTTGGTTTCACTTGAGCTCTTGTTTTACATTTGGTTACTTTATGCCTTACATATTTAGTATATCTTTCGTACTGACGTCCCTCCTAGAGGACACTGTATTGCATGTTGCGGTACATTTATTTTCGCTAATAGATCTCGCTAAAATTAGCAAATTTTACTTAGCGACTGTTGGTGAGCTCCAGGTTGATTTGAGGCTTTGCCGAGTTTTTAGCATGTATTTGATATATTTATATATTTAAGGGTATGGCAGGTTCCTTTCCTGATCTAAACTAATATTGTCTATCTCTTATAGGCTTTGTAGACTATTGTTAAATTAAAGCACAGTGGTATCTTATTCTCTAGTAATCAAGGCCCCAACGGCCAAGTCATGTTTATCTATTATGGACCTATCTATGTTGTTCTTTTATCAAGGAGTCTTACCTATACTTGTTAGAGTCTTATAATTTTTAGAATTATATGCATAGTAATCCCAAGATATAAGTTGGTTCTCTCGAGCCTTTAGGGCATCAAGCGCCTGTCCGTATCTACAGGATATGAGGCATGACATAAGTGGTATCAGAGTAGTTCGTCTTAGGGAAACTACAAAGCCATGTTTAGTAGAGCCTTACTTATGAATATGTTGCGTGCTATATTTATAATTAGGGGGCTACTTGGACATTTAGGTAATGTGACCTTCTTTCAGAATCTAAATCATGCGGTAGAGTTGTTAAGAAATTTATTCCCGCACATAACATGACCCATGTAACCTATATTGTGCCTACTACGGTTAAGGTATTTCCTTAGAAGAAACCTTCAGATGAAGTTCTCATGATGTTAAACAAAATTAGAAAAATTCTTGTAGTCACTCTGCATTACTTGCATCAATATCTACATTTGAACCACTTGTATCATCTTGGTTAATCTTAGTAGGATATAATAGGGCCATTCATATGCTACCCAGTAAATGGTTACCTAATCCATACCTAATCTATAGAGATAGGGTTTATTTCCTTATACATATTCTTAGAAGGATCTGACCACTTACTGAGTCTATGATTTCTATAATAATTCCTCCAGTGGTTACAAGATCTAATCATATAGGGAATGTTCAGTACTTTATAAATAATAGATATAGAAGCTTTAGGGTTATGTATGTATTGGAAATAAAATTTGTTGATTTAGCTTTGTACTAATTCAAGTATTTGACAGTAGTATAGTGCGGTAGATGAATTAACATAATGGTATTAGTTATATATAGTCCTAGTTGTCCAATATAGCATATTGTAAATATACTTACTCATTAACCTAATTATGTTAGTAATTGGACTTATAAGTTATGTTCTTATGACCACTCCAAATAGGTTAATCATGTGATTCTTTTTGTGGTTAGAAAATTTTGAGGATAAGTGTTTTAATTTTTTCATACACAAGTATATAGTGCCATGCACGATCTATGTTTTGGTTATAGAAATGAACATGATTATGATTAAGGTTGTAAATTTTAAGGGGTTAGAAATTAGTGATGATCTATTATATATTTAGAGTAGATAAAGGCGAAGTCTAAATTAATCACTAGTAGGAGAGTATTTAGTTTCATATGAAATAAAGGAGAATTACATTCAAATATTAAGGAATGGAGATATAAGTTAAGTAAGTTCCCTAATAGTACAAGGAGATGACATATATGAGTACTAAAAGAAAAGGTTCTATAGGTTGTCTTATTAAAGAGAATGCTTACTAAGCATGTGACGTAAGAAAGAGATATTGACTCATTACTTTAACTAGTTGCAAAGACGCATTCAAATTTATTCCTGAAATAACTTCTTTTTAAAATTTTGATAGATAGGAAGTCATCTTATTATCAATCTAAATTTTTGTCTAGGTAATATCTACAAGATAATGAGTGCAATTGAAAGGTCACTTTGTTAGCAGAGACATCTACCTAGTGTTCTACCCCAAAATGTACTTGAATCATTTATATGAAGAAAATATGGTTCTTACACATACATGTTGTCTACTATCAATGGAGTATATTTACCATAAGTTATAGGTATCACTTATTCATTTAATTTCCCACTACCAAGATTTACTTATTTATGTGTTATGATGTCCTCAAGGTTTACTTGTTCATTTGCTTTCTCTAACCTTAATAAGGTATCAAAAGTAGAGTCTTAAGATGTATCGCCGACCAGTAACAAAAATAGAGTTCTCAAGCTCACACTCCTATAGATGAACTATAGAGAATTTCCCCTTTATCTCTGCCCTGACATTTATATTAACTTAGAAAGCAGCTAAGTTCTGGTGATTAGACTATGTATAAGAAGAATTCTTAAGGACAAAAGACTATATGGGAAAATCGCATTTACTTTAAGATGAGTAAATAAATGTGGGCTTGTGATTTAGAACCGGCGATGATATGCTTGCAGTTAAGATATAGTAGAGTGGTTCTATAGGATGCCACCTAGTTTCCAAGACTTCAATTGCCTATATAATTCTACATGCTACGTATCCTATAGAGTATCTAATTGTAAGTCATATACCCTTTAGGATTATTTTCTCACATGTTAAAAATGTCGTAGAACAATTTCATGTAGGTGTTGATTGTTTTATAAAAACCTCACTTATTACTATATGTTTAAAAGGATCTTGCTCTATATATTATATATTTCACTAATTATTTGCCACAAACCACTTGTCCATATTATATATGCATCATAGGTTAATGTATCAAATGTTAAATGCATTCTATATTACTTGCTCATGGGTCATAAGTACCACAAATCACTTGTCTGCATATTATTTGTTTCATAGACTATATGTCTATATGTCAACATACATCATAGCCTACTTGTTTAAGAACTGCATGCCTCATAGTTTAAATATTTGTCCATATGACATATACTCACTTGCTCATATTTCCTAAATTATACTTATTCATATTTTAGTCTACTTAAACATGTAGATTCCAACTACCTACGTGATTCACATTTCACTTTATCATAGATAGAATTAGTGGTCACATGTTGGGTAGTGCTCACATATAGTCTATTTTCTCAATTTGTTTTATAGTCTACCTACTTATGTACTAATGTTTATAATTCATCTTCCCACTTTACATGTCATAGTTTATTTTCTCACATGCTACATTGCTTACCTACTCACATATTAACGACTTTTACAATTTACTTGCATACAGATCAATGTTCCTATAGCCCAAATATCTATGTATCATATGCCTCTTAGGTGCATTATTTATATGCTAAATTCTTTTCATTGTGGATTACTACTTGTATAAAAAGTAATCCTTTGTGCCTATTGCTATGTACCATGACTCTATGTGATTTATTTGTCCATCTATTATATGCCTCCACTGTGCTTGTTTACTTAAGCCTTGAATTTATTGGGATTAAATTCTTTGTTTCATGGTGAAGTTGGGGTCTTAACGGGAAATAAAAATTGACACATATGTGAATTTTAGCATAAAGTATACCTATAGATAGATGGCTAAGCATAGTGTCCTATCAAGATGCAAAAAGATAAAAAATTAAGTCTTCACATTAGAATTCACTAATCAAAAGCCTCATGAGATTCGGAAAGAAAAAAAGTTCTGCCCTTGATATGTTGGGTCTTAACGTACAGAGAATTGACTAGCAGGCTTAAGATAGAGTACCTCCAAAGTTACATTTTGACACCTAGGACTTTATCTGTTTGTGCAGTGTTAATGTCTCTGAGACCCATAACTTATTATACCCACAGAGGGTATTGAATACATAGAGGGCTCACTTGAATAAATTCTAAATTCTATCCTTAACCTACATATTGGAAGGTTGAAATCCAAGATATGTAACCTATATTGAAGTGCTATGTAGGATTCAAAGAGCTTAAAAGGGAGAGCGAGACCACTTGAGAATTTAAGAACTCTATAAATTTCAATTATCCATATTATTCCAAGAAACTACATGGGATCTTGACATCACTTGTCTTGCTTAATAGATTATAAGTTTCACATACATCTATTAACTTGTTTGTAGGATCTTGGTCACTTGTTCACTTGCTCATTATTTCATTTGTTATCTAATCTTACGCACGTGTCACATATTCATATGTATAGTTCATACTAGGGATTCCTAAATTCCAAATGTTACATATCAAACTAGTTATACAAAGAAAAAGAGTAGAGAAATATGGGCTATAGAATTGTTTTACTTGATTATATGTGGCCGAGAGGAGCCTTATTCTTTATTTGATTGCTTAATATGAACCGGTTAAAATATTTTGCATGGTTTGTATATGTGTAGTACTATAAGCTAGTGTGTTTGAACTGTCTTGTCTACAAGGGAGAAATACTAGCAAAATTTTTAGAAAAATTCTAGTGTCAACATTATTTTGAGCTTTATCTCTCATTCGAGGATGAATGATCCAAATGGGGGATGATGTAACACCCTGTATATTTCGACACGTATATCACTAAGTTAGCATCAATGAAGGTATTTAAACTTGAGAAGTAAGGTGGTTTTTGAGATTAAAGGTTAGAGTTGAGTGTTAAGTGTAAATAAAAGAATAAGTGTGTCCTAGTGCATATAAGTATTAAGTTAACATTTTATGACTTAAGATATGGAATTAATAAGCGAGCTGCTTGCTTGACTTAAATTAAGCTAGTAGGTGACAAATAGGTGCATCACTTGCTTTGACTTATTAACCAATCTAAGAACTAAGTAGGTGGATCACCTACTAAGACTCCCTTGACTAGATTATTGGGCCAAATATACTACCACCTACTTGAATTAATTTTGTCCCAAACTAAAAGATAGAAAAGGAGAAGAATGGGCAGCCAAGGCCCAGTAGTTTTAGATCCACAAGGCCCAAGTCCAATGGCCAAGTAGGTGTATAACCTACTTAGAATATTTGAACAAATTAAGGTATAAAGTAGTTGCATCACCTACTTAAGGTAAATTAACCACATTAATAGAGATAGCAGGTGCATCCCCTACTTGGACTGCTTGACTAGCTTAAAGAACCAAGTAGGTGCATCACCTACGTGGACCTTTTGACCAAAAAATAAATATCTTGTCCAAATTAACGAGAGATAGGTGGTCATGAGGGGTTCTTTTGAGACAACAGATAAGCTCACTTCACTATTATTTCATTTGTAGAAATATTAGATTTCTCTCAAGCTCTTCTCAACCAAAAATAACTGCCAAATTTCTCCTAGGGTTCTTGAAGAAACCCTCCTTATTTCAAGCCTAGGTAAGTGAAAATAAATATGGTTTATCTTTAATAATATCATGGAAGTTATGGAAATCAAGTTATTTTTGTTTGAAGTGTAGGACAACCCTTTTCCCCAAGCATGGAAAACCACTTCTCTTTAATCTCTAAGATATTTTCCAATAATATTTGGTTTAAATTAAAGGAAAACTTAGGGTATTTATAGAGTACACTTTAAGAAAGAAAATTTTAAAAATAAAGGTAAGGTTACTGCCTTAATTTTTACCTCTTTATGCATAGGTCTTGATAGAGGATTTTATTTATGTTGTCGTTAAGAACTCATGGGATGGTGATCGGAAGCCATGAGTTCAATATCTTATATTGTGTTGAAGGATTTTAGGACTGTTTAGGTTATGTCTATAGGTGTTGTTGTTGTAGGCAGTGGGTGACCTCATATAGTGGTTGAGTGGAGTTATATAAAAGTATAGAAGGAGGTTGTGGTGATACGCCAAGTGTTTGAGGTGCTAAATAGTCTTACTTCTTATCAAGTGTTTACCTACTATTTTACAAGCATTGTATTATGATTAGTTGCTAATAATAGCTCCATTATGTGCTTATATTGTAGATTAACACCTTAAACAAAAAAAGGCTAATTCATTGTAATAATTAGGTTGCACAATAAGGTATGTAAGGCTATTCTAGTTCATATTCTTTGGCATGATGTCTTATACTCGTGTACTAATAAAGTGAGCTTTATAGATGATCTTTCATGGTAAAACATACATTATGATGGTGTACAAATCCCAATGTAGTTAATTGACCTTTATTTACTGCCTATGGTCTATAAGTGTGGCAAAGTGTCACATGTTTCTCCTATATAAATCAATATGATCCAAATTATACAAGATAAGATTGTCACATGCTGGCTATACAATCTGTCCAAAATTACTTCAATTGTCTAATTGATCATATACTTTTTTTGGCTACACATATCCCTTTTTTTAATATCATTCCCTTCGTGTTTGGGTATAAAGTGACCTTATAGAGACCTTACCTATTCAATATATAGTTTATATACCCTTATATGGGATGTACTTTTGTTCCTAATTAGAATCTAGCCACTTCCCTCAATAGTACCCATTCTCATATACCCTATTAATTGTTATTACCTAGTAAGTATCTATTGTACAGTCCAAACCTCTTTAGTTGAGGAGTTACATGTATCCACTTGATATGCATATATTACCCCATTTGAAACATCTAAATTTCTACAATTAAATCTGCCATAATTACTTATGCAATGTAAGATCAATGAAATCTGCCACAACCCATATATGTTATGTAATGTCACTTGCTGTGTAGTTATTTAACTTACTAGATCATTTCTTACATTTCTTCATCTCCTTACTTGTCATATGTCTTTTTGTCTCATTAATGAATATGTTTTATTCTAGTGAGGATCATGGTGTCATATAAGTTACAAAGTATTTCTATATTTATGTTACACTTGTTTCATATATAATTGTTCTTGTCTCGATCACATGTCTTCTTCTAATAGTCCATAGCTCTAAATCTCAATAATGTTATGACCACCAAAGAACAATCTCAAAAATTAACTAAAAAAGATAAAGTGAATTTATGCATTTATGGGTGGTATCCCAAGGTTGAAGGAAAGCCTAGCATGGGTCAATCTCGATTTATTTATTTATGAGGACCGTATCCCAAGGGTTAAAATGCCTAGCATGGGTCACCCTCTTTTACCACTGATCATCTGGTCATTTGTAATGTCTTACAAAGTTAGTAATACAAATATAGTAATGCAAAGAAAAAAGTGTAATGTACATGATTCTACAAGTATAAGCAAAGGTGATCTTCTATCATTATATATACAGTTGTACCTGGTTTCACTTGAGCTCTTATTTTATATATGGTTACTTTATGCCTTACATATTCAGTACATTTTTTCATACTGACATCCCTCATAGTGGACACTATGTTTCATGTTGTAGGTACATCCATTCCAACTAATAGATCTCCCTAAAAGAAGCATATTTTACTCAGCAATCGTTGGTAAGCTCCATTTTGATTCGGGGATTTTTCGAGTCTTTAGCATGTATTTGATATTGTAATATATTTAAGGGTATGGAGGGGTCCTTTCTCGATCTAAACTAATGTTTTCTATCTCTTAGAGGCTTTGTAGACTATTGTTAAAGTAAAGCGCAGTGGTGTCGTATTCTCTAGTAATCAAGGCCTCAACGGCCAAGTCATTTATATGTATTATGGGTCTATCTATGTTGGTATTTTATCAAGAAGTCTTACCTATACTTGTTAGAGACTTATAATTATTACAGTTACATACATAGTAATTCGAAGGTATAATTTTGTTCTCTCAAGCCTTTAGAGCCTCGGGCGCCTGTTCGTCTCAATAGGATAGGAGGCATGACACTAGTGCTATGATCCAGCTCTTGTACTTGAAGGGTGTGTTTGTGGATTGTATACAGATGACTCAAACATTTATTTGGCAAACTTTACTGGGAATTGCGCTTTATATACCCTACCGGAGGGGTAGATCAGGAGGCACTTAAACTAAGGTTTTTCTTTTTTTCGCTTACTGGAGAAGAATTATTATGGCTTGGGGAACTGCCAAGAGGGTCCATTACTACATGGAATGAGCTACACATACAATTATTAAATAGCTTCTTTCCACTCTCTGGGTTATTGCAGTTCAAGGATGAGATTTATGACTTTAGGTAGCTGTAGTTAGAGTCTATGTACGAGACGTGATTACGGTTCAAGAAGAAGTTTAGCATGATACCCAACCACCGAATATTAGTTATAAGCTTGTCGGAGATATTCTATAGAGCCCTAACCACTAGTTCCAGAGCAATTACAGACACTGTTTCTGAAAAGCCTTTATGATATTATGATGGAGATAGCTGTGGATATTATGGATCATATCTCTTTAACTAATCAAGGGTGGAAAACTTGGGGGATTGATAAAGTTTCTGATATTTATGCCATTGGAGCTTTCGGTGAACAGAGAGTAACTAAGGATGCTGTAGCTCAAGAGATTTCACTATTACAGACAGAGATCGCTGAGTTAGTCAAATAATTTTCATCCACCAGTTCTTCTAAAGCTCATGAAGTTGGTATATCTAAGAAGGCAAAGTTTGTAGATCGCTAGTTGGTGAGTTTCTGAGCCCAAGGTCAAGGGAATCAAGGTTGGAACTATCATGATGAGAGATATAAGTACATTCCACCTGGCAGACGTGAGGCGGAGTATAGAATAGAAGAGATGTTTACTATGTTGATAAAGGGTCAAGAAAGCCAGGAGGCTTTGCTCATAGAACTTAAAGCTGAAATTTTTTAGATTAGACCAAAAGGTTGAATCACATGCGATTGTTATTTAGTAGTTGGAGCAGAAGTATGGGCAAATATTTATCACTTTGGCTAAGATGCAGTTAGGAGTAGTACCTGGTGACAATGTGTGGAATCCACCGACACTTGTTCACTGTATAGCTATTGACACTTGGGATGACTTCTCACTTGATAAGCATTTTTTGGCTATTACTGATGAGCCTAAGAAGGAGAATATTAATACTAATGAGCCACCTGAAGAAGAGTTTGGGAAGCTAACCTATAGTAATAATGATTTCGATAGTAATTGAGATTATTACCAGATTGGAAAAGAGCTCCAGAACATAATGCAATAATTTAGCTCAGACTTTTAGGCAACATAGGTAGAAAAAAAAAGGGATCCAGGTGCAGTGACCATCCCATGTTCTATTGGGCCTTATTATGTTAATCAGGCTTATGTGATTTGGGAGCAAGAATAAATATGATGCTACTGGTGATATACAAGATATTGGGGTTAGGAGAACTCAAGCCTACATCTTCAAGGCTTGTTATGGTTGATTTATTTGTAAAGGAGCCAATGGGTATAGTGCATCATATGGAAATAAGAGTAGCAAAATTCACATAGCCGACAAATTTTATGATTTTAGATAGTGAAATGGATACCCATTCTCCGATCATATTAGGTAGACCCTTCTTATCTACTGGTCGAGTGGTGATTGACATGGATTTGGAAGAAATCACTTTCAAGTGGAATGATCAGCAAATTGTGTTAAATATATGCATGATCATACAACTACTGGATGACATAAGAGTTGTGCAGCTATAGATGCAGTGGATGATGACATGATCACAGTTGACATGCATATTGAGGAAAGATTAGGAATAAAAGCATTAGCTGTGGTGATTATAAACTATGAGAGTGATGGGATAGCTGACTATGATGAAATGACTAGTTCACCACATGGCATAGACTCTTACCTTTATGCACTTAAAAAGCTGGATCTTGACTAGAAAATAGAACCACACCTCATGCATGACCATCGATTAAAGAACCACCAATATTGGAATTAAAGACCCTCCCTTCTCATTTATAGTATGCATTATTGGGGGCTAATAAGACCTTACCAGTTATTATTGCAGAAGATTTAGCAGGAGCATAGGTGGAGTCTTTCATATCAGTTTTACAGAAGTTCAAGAGATTTATAGCATGGAACAATGCAGATATTGTGGGGATCCCACCAGGTATATGCACACATAAGATAAAAATTAAGCCAGACAACATTTCTAGTATTGAGCGTCAGAGATGACTAAATCCTTCTATTGAAGAAGTAGTGAAAAAGGAGATAATCAAGTGGTTAGATGATGGGGTGGTTTTTCCCATTGTAAATAGAAAGTAGGTTAGAGCGGTTCAATACGTGCCAAAGAAAAAGAGAATCATAGTAGTTCTAAATGAAAAGAATGGGTTAGTACTAATGAAGCCAGTGACCAGACGGAGATTTATGCATAAGGTAAGGAAATTATTTTGGGATGAGCCATATTGGTTTAGGGTTTGTGCTAATGGGGTAATTCGGAGATGTATACCAGAGGTAGAGATGATGAGCATTCTAGAGGCTTGTCATTCATCACCAGTTGGGGGCCATCACAGTGGTACTCGAACAACCCATAAGATTCTACAATATGGGTTTTATCAGCCTACAATTTGCAAAGATGCTCATGATTTTGCACAGGACTATAACCAATGTCAGCATCACGATAATATTTCACGACGCCATTAACTCCTCATGACACATATTCTGGAATAAAAGCTATTTGATATGCAGGGGATTGATTTCATGGGTCCATTTGTGAGTTCCTATGGCATAAGGTACATTCTGATAGCGATCGAATATATATCAAAATGGGTGGAGGCAGTTGCACTTCCAGACAATAAAGGCAGAAGTGTCACCATTTTTCTAAAGAGGAACATCTTTTCCTGATTTGGCACTCCACGCGCAATCATTAGTGATGGTGCTTCTTACTTCTACAACCGCTTGTTCAAGGCATGCTTGATAGATATAGTGTGAGCCATAAGGTAGCAACACCTTACCATCATAAAATAAGCGGGTAAGTAGAAGTCTTCAATAGAGAAATAAAGTCCATCTTAGCGAAGACTGTGAATACCAATCGGCCTAACTGGTCTAGAAAATTAGATGATGCATTGTAGGACTATCGGAAATCTTATAAGACCTCCATAGGTTCCTCTCCATATCAGTTGGTGTATGGTAAAGCATGCCACTTACCGGTTGAGCTTGAGCACAAGGCACTTTGGGCATTGAAAAGGCTAAATTTTGAATAGTGTGATGCAGCAAACTTGAGGTTGAGCAAGGTGAGTAAGTTGGATGAATTTTGGATCCATGATTATGAGAGCTTGGCCATATACAAAGAAAGGGGATGGCGGTGGCATGATTGTTGGCTCACTGGTGGGCTACCATTGGAAGTGGCGACTAGTTTACCACGGCTTCCGACTTTGGGTGGAAGGATTTTTAGCGGTGATGAAATGGGTTATCGTTGTTGTTTGGTGGTAGTGACTGGTTGAGCAGATAGAAGAGAAGGATCATCAGAGGCGGATGGACGGCTGAAGCAGTGGCGGTGGCAGCTTAGTGTTGAGAACTGGTTCGGTGGTTCGGCGAAGGCACAGGCAGTGTGGCTTACCGAAGAAGGGAGTGGGCCGCTGTTAATTTCTATAGAGAGAGAAGAAGTAGAGAGAAGGAGGCAGATATTTTGGATAAAGAATAAGAAATTATGGTTTATTTGAGTTTTAAAAGGAAAGAAGGCTAATCTGATCTCAGCCGTTAGATCAATTTTGATCGACGACTGAGATTAGAATAATTTTAAAAATAGGTTAAAAATTAAAATTAATATCAAATTAGCTAAAATTGATATTAGTTGAATACAAATTGGATAGAATTTAATAAACTAGGAAAATTAATTTAAATTAATATGCTATTTAATAAATATAATAATATAATAAGGTATATCTATTAAAAAGTAGGCAATGCGGGTAAGATTAAGATTACGTGAAAAAATATTTTACAAAATTATCGTTAATAATCTTAGTAAAAATAATAACAATAATAATGAAAAATTAGATATTGTATTTTTAAATTGTGAGTGCATGTTTATGAGATTGATTTAGTAAAAATATTAATAAAATTATGTAAAATGTTATATTTGAATTAATAAATTGTAAAAATAATACTAAAAATAATAAATTAATTTATGCACTTTTTAAATCATGAATGAGACTTGTCGAGAATTATTTAATACCAAAATAATACATAAACATATTAATATAAAAAGTTAAATAATTTGGATAAAAAATAGTAGCCTTAAAGAGCATCGAAAGGTCAAAATTGAGTGTCAACAATGAGGTAGTACCATTGTCTTGAGGTTCTTAAGGATTATGACTTGACCATTCTCTATCATCCGGGCAAGGCTAATGTGGTTGCAGATGACTTGAGCTAAAAGTCGATTAGCATGGGTAGCTTACGCATGTTTAGACCTAAGAGAGGTCTTTAACCTTAGATGTTCAGTCTTCAGCTAACCAGATGGTTAGTCTTGATATTTTGACACCTGGACGTGTTTTAGTATTTATAGATGCTAGATCTTCTTTGATGGAGTAGATTCAAGATCATCAATTTAATGATGTTTGATTGAGGTTGACTCGAGAGAAGGTGTTCATTGGAGAGGCTAAGGGAGACTCACTTTATTCGGATGGAGTTTCGTAGATTGGAGGTCAATTTTGTATGCCAAGAGTGGGTGACAGAATTAGGTTGATCTTGGAGGAGGCCCATTGTTCAACATATTCCATCCATCCAGGTGTGACTAAGATGTATCATGACTTGAGACAGCACTACTCGTAGGGTGGTATGAGGTGAGATATAGCAAATTTTATGGCGCATTGCCTTTTTTGCATTAGGTAAAGCACAAGCATATGAGACTTGCTAGAATGCTTGAGAGGTTTCCCATTCCTAAATGGAAGCGGAAATGGATTACTATGGATTTCTTGATCGAGTTGCCTCGCACTTCCCATAGATCTGATAGTGTTTGGGTCATCCTAGATCAATTAACTAAGTCTATGGATTTTCTTCTAGTGCAGGTCTCCTTCAGTGCTGAGAGATTATCCCGTACCTATATTCATGAGATTGTGAGACTTCATGGTGTACCGATGCCTATCATTTCAGATCGAGGTTCTTTATTTACTTCACAGTTTTGGAAGACCTTTTAGGATGAGTTGGTCACACATGTTGATCTTAGCATAGAATTTCACCCCAAGAGTAATGGTCAGTCAGTGTGGATTATCCAGGTTTTAGGGAATATGCTCTGTGCGTGTGTGATGGATTTTGGGGGCCAGCAGAACTAAAATTTAGCTTTAGCAGAGTTTGCATAATAACAGCTACCATTCCAGGATCGATATAGTTCCTTCTAAGGCATTGTATGGTAGGCTTTATCACTCGCTAGTGGGTTGGTTTGATATTTGTAAGGTTAGACCTTGAGGTATAGACTTGCTTTATGGTACTTTGGATAGAGTTTGAGTCATTCGGGATAGACTTAGAGTGGCTCAAAGTAGGTCGCAGAGTTATGCAGATCAAAGGCTTCATGCCTTGATATTTAGGGTTGGTGATCATGTTTTCCTTTGAGTTTCAACCATGAAGGGTGTGATGAGGTTTGGGAAGAGGGGCAAGCTTAGCCTCAGGTATATTGGTCCATTTAAGATGCTTCAGACCATTGCTAATGTGGACTATGAGTTAGCTTTGTCTCCATATTTATCATCTGTTCATCTAGTTTTTCTTATTTCTATGCTTTGTGATTACATTCCTGATAAGTTTCATGTCATCCATTGGGAGTCGGTTTAGTTAGATAAGCGGTTATCTTTCGTTGAGGAGCCGATCTCTATTTTGGCTAGGGATGTAAGACAGTTGTGCTCTAGAGTTATCCCTGTGGTTAAGGTTTAGTGGTGGCATCAACATGTAGATGATTCTACGTGGGAGATCGAGTCTGATATGCGTAGTTTTTATCCCCAACTTTTCATTGATAGGTATTTATTGCCTTAGTTCAAGGACTAACTAGTTTTTTAGTGGTGGATAATGTAACGACCTGAAATTTGAAAAAATATGTGAAATTTGTGATTTTATATGATTTAACTATTTTACCTCTCCTCGTAGTTGTATTGTGGTATTTCTTAGGAGCAGGGTTGATTGGCACGATTCTCGATGCATTTTGGTACCATTTGTGCGATATTGTAGTTTTTGAAAGCTTTGAGAGCCTTATTTTGAACTTATGTGATGATCTTTTTATCCATCCAATGGATGGTTGAATGGACTATGCCAACAAATTCGAAACGTCGATTTAGGGTGGTAACATGTTTGGTTAGATTTTACGGCGTTTAAATCTCATTTTGACACTCAATTTGAAAAATAGTGATTTTAGGTTTCGGGAGTCAATTCTGTGAGAATGATATTTTCTTCAAAAATCTAATAAAGCCATTGAGTCCAGAGCATCGAATTTATTGTGGTTACATAGTTTGTTTGCATATAGCAAACTCCGAACAAATCTCGAGAACCTCATAGAAGTCAGTTTTGTAGTGCACTAGGTTAACTGGTGCACAAAGGGTAATCGCATATGTGACATGCTATTTATGCCTTATGGGCCTAAAAATCTGGTGCAAGTATAAAAAGGCTCTTTTACCCAATTTTTTCTCATTCCTTCACCTTGCTCCTTGAGAATTAAACCCTAAAATAACGTGAAAGCTTAAAAGTGCAGCTTTTGGGTGCTTGGGAAGCTAGATTAACATCTATTTCTTGATTCTCTTACGGATTTAAGGTGAGATTTCTTCTTTTTCTTACTTTGATTCTTAATTTAATAGTTCAAAACCGCCAAAGCCTTATTTTTTGATTTATCCTCAAATTTAACTCATATTCACTTGAATAAGGTTTCTAATCCTATAATTGCATGTTTTTCCTTGATTTCATCTTCAAAAAAACTTCTATTCTTGAATTTTTATGGATTTTAAAGATTTTATCTGGTAAATCTAAAAATGGCTTATCTTCAAATTGAACCTCATTTTAAACTCTATTTGACTTGAGTTTTCAGTTGTAGAGTCCTAAAAGCATGGAAAACAAGTTTTTGTAATAAAGTTCCAACTTTTCCCTTTTTTGAAAATCTGTTTCGAAGGTCAATTTTGACCCCGAACTAAGAGCAGGCAATATTATATCGTTAGCTTTGTTTTGATGCATAGATTTTATATTTCTTGATTTTAGTTAATTGTGGTACCATTCGTGAGAAGTAGGGCTTTGTGGTTGAAGTGTTGTAGACAGGTTTTAGCCTTCAAGGTAGGTTATGTCTTAACTCTTTCAGATTGTACTGGATGATAAATATTGGTACAAAATGCATGTTAAAGGTGGGAATTAATCATGAAAAATGCCTATCTATGTGTTGTGCCCGTGTGGGGGCCTATATGTGACTAATTATTGACATTGTCATATTATGTGATATGTATGATCATGTGGGGTACTATATGATGTTGATAGCCTTGAATACATGTGAATAATTTTATTGTGTTGTTACAAATACCTATTGTGGTACCTTTGGTGTATTGTGATATATATTTATGCTTTTGGTGTATGAAACAAGTCAAAATTCATGGATAAATGAAAATAATAAGTGGATATTAACTCACGTGATTATGGAAATGTATAATTATGGATTGGTTGTAGAAATACTCATTTTGAATGGTTGAAAAAATTGCATCATCATATCATCATACACATCATTTAACTTCTTTGTCTTATTGGTTTATATATATGTTTGTTGTCATGTATGTGTACTTGGTTTGTGTCTTATGATATGTATGTGCTTTGGGAAACACGAGAAATACAAAAAATATACTAAATATTAGAATCGGATATTGAATATTATGGACCTTCTTTGAAGGATTATGCCGGAGAAAACTCGATGACTATATGTCAACCACAATGACTGTGTGTCAACCCTGATGACTGTGTGTCAACCTCAAGGCTATGTGTCAACCTCATGCATCATCATCCATATTATCATCTTATTCATTTCATTTCCTTTATTGTAATTGATGTTGTGATTAGATTTCACTATTGACTTGTCATATGTCTACTTGCTCTATATCCTATTATTATACTTGATCATCTTCCATATACACGTTCTTCTCTTTTTCTACTTGCATGTGATATCATGTATACTTGTGTTCTACATACTGCATTGTTGTTGTGATTGTGATATATTAGAATTATTAGTGGAAGCGGTGTGGGCTACCCTTGTAGGAGATTTTTTTATTATAGGTGATGTGCCCTTAGTGTGTATTTTGTATGCTTTATTTTCTACTTTGATCAGCCGACCTATGATACCTACTGAGTACAAGTGGACCGTATTCACTCCTTATGTATCCTTCTGGTGTAGGTTTAGGTTTGGGTGCATCCCATATTGCTTGACTCGGGCGATTGTTGGAGCTTTCATGGTAGTTGATGATTTTTAGGCGTTCAAATGTCTTCTGCTACCTTTCGTTATAGACTATATCTTTATTTTTATTTTTGAGATAGAATTTCTCTTGTATTTGGATATTGTATTTATTTCCTTGGATTCAAGTTGTACTAGATACATTTTTATACTGTTGACACCTAGTTTTGGGAGTTATAGCTACATTGTTATAATTCTTTCCGTATTAATTATACTTTTATGGTTCAACTTCATTCTAAAAGACTTACCTTGGGGTTGTTTCTGTCTTTTTATCCTTCATGTATCAATTTTTGTGATAGGCTAAACTTCTTAAGGTTTGCTGCGACAAGTGCCATCATGACCTATGAATTTTGGTCCGTGACACTAAATGATAGTGCGAACATAAATACTTAAGCGATTGTGGTAGTTTTATTATCATTCATGGCATGTTCTCTTTTTGAAAATACAAAAAATATATAATAAACCAATAAAACACGAAAGAAAAATATACAAAAAAATATAAAAAGAAAAATAAGAAGAAAGAAAAATAAAAGCTAGAGTAGAAGAAAAAAATAAAATGATAAAAGAAAAACAGAGAAAAGGAGAAGTAGAAGTTGGAGATAGTAGAGAGAAAAAATAAATAAAAGAAAAGAGAGAAATAAAGGCTAAAGATACACCTTACTATAATTACTACACATATCTATATGGGCCCATATGAAACTTCATTTTGCATACATCTCTTCCTTTTAAACGTCTAATGCTCTTCTCTTTCAATATTAAGAAGAAGAATATCAATGTAAAGAACAAGACAAAAGGAACAATAAAGAACAAAATAACAAGAGAGCAATATATGACAACTTTTTTCTTTTCACGTATGTATAACATCTTCCTCAAGACCTCTATTTATAGTATTACATAGGGGGACTTCAAGAGGTGTCACAAACAAGACATTAACTCATAAGGAAGTAGAGAAGAATATGGGGGAGTGGATGGTCAATGAGAAGGTAGTGGAAGTGTGGGAATTACTTCACTTAAAGAAGGAGTAATGCCTATAAGTTATGGACATTCACAATAACTTAATAATTATTTACACTACTTCCCCTTGGATATCCATTGAAAGACAATGTGCCTCGTTAAAACCTTACTAAAAAAAACCTTTGGTCAAAAAATCTTTGTGAAGGAAAAAGAGTACACATATATTCTTATACGCATTGCTTTCTGCCTCGTTAAAAACCTTTCTAGGAAAATCCATTGGGATAAAACCTAGTCCAAGAGAAAAGAGTGCAACGTGTACTTTAGTCCCCCTGATACAAACATCATTTCATTTCTCGAAGATAATGCATCCCAATCTTGAATACCAGTTTCTCAAATGTTAAGGTTGGTAATGCTTTAGTGAACAAGTCTGCCAAATTATCGATCGAACGAATTTGTTGAATATCTGCCAAATTATCGATCGAACGAATTTGTTGAATATCTACTCACCTTTCTTCTCAAGATCATGAGTGAAAAAGAATTTTGGTGAAATGTGTGTTGTTCTGCCTCCTTTAATGTAACCTCCCTTTAATAACGCTATATATGCAACATTGTCTTCATACAATGTAGTTGGAATATCCTTATTCAAAGGAAATCCACACATTGCCTAAATAAGTTGAGTCATTGATCTCAACCAAACACACTCCCAGCTGCATTATTTGAAGAAGTTGTAGGTAATGTTTGCTTCATTGAACGTCGTGATAAAGTATGCCACCATATGTAAATACATAACCCATCTGAAATCGAGTCTTATGTCGACCAGACAAGTATCCTGCACCTGTACAATAAATCATTTCTGACTTGGATTCATTAAAATAAAATCATCCCAGTTCAATGGTTCCGCAAAGATATCTGAATGTATTCTTGGCACCATTCCAATGTCTTTTTGTTAGGAAAGAGCTGAATCTTGCCAAAAAATCTACTGCAAAACAAATATCTAGTCGAGTATTTTTGGCAAGATAGAATCCCAATTGCTTTAGATATAGAGTTTTATCACCAAGAAGCCTTTTATAATTTTCTTGAGGTTGAAATGAATCTTTGTTTATATCAAGCGACCTGACAACCATTGGGGCACCCAATGGATTTGATTTATCCGTGTAAAATCTCTTTAAAACTTTTCAGTATATATTACTTGATGGACAAAAATTTCATTTGTCAAATGATCAATATGTAGGTCAAGACAAAATTTTATCTTTCCCGGATCTTTTTTTTCAAATTATTTCTTCAAATACTCAACAACTTTTGAAAGCTCTTTTTGAGTGCCAGTGATAGTCAAGTAATCAACATACACAACTATTACAACAAATTTAGATCCAAACTTTCTTATAAAAATACAAGGGCAAAAAGGATTTTTTGTACCCTTCTTAAGCAAATATTTGCTAAGATGATTGTACCACATCAGACCTAATTATCTTAAACCATATAAGGATTTTTGAAGTTTTATTGAGCAAGTTTCTTGAAAACTTTTATATGCTTCAGTGATACAAGCCAAATTACCTCTGAACCTTTTGATTGGATATGTATGATACTGGAGGTGCTTGACAAAAGTGCTATTAAAAGATGTCACATGGATGGAGATTACCATTATGGAGGGTCAAAGGACTTTGATGAGGTCGAAGGAATGCAAAATGGGTCTCAAAAGTCCCTTTGAAGGGACATACACCCAAGGGGCTTTAGATCCATCTTTGATCCGTTCTAGCATTTCAAAAGCGGGTCAAAACAGCCCTTATTCATACTTTCTTGCATTTGAGTCACTTCTGGACCCTAATTGTGTAATAATTGGCCTAACTTTAAATACTTGGGAGCTAGCTTATTTCCTTAATTTTTTTTATGATGATGAATGTTAGAAAACTCTTGAGAGAGTAATTGAGAGCTTGGAAAAATGTTTGTTGACATTTCTTTAGAAATGGTGGTTGTAAGGGTGTTTCTCTTCCTTTGTGGTCAACATAAGAGATTAAGGCTTTGTTTAGTTTAATTAATTGAGGATTAAGGGTTTAATATATCTTTTGTTGCTTTCAATTCCTTTCATTGTGTCAATATATATCTTTTTATCCTATTACTTTCATATTTCAGTTTTGTTGTTTCTTTAGTTTGTGTTATTTGTTTTGTCTTTTATATTTTGATCATTATAATTTGGTTTCATAGCCAGGCTTTATTTCGTTCCTATAAAGTCAATCGTAGGTATGGTTGTCTTAGTAAATCAAAAAAACACAAAACAGTTACTATTTATATTTTAGGTCTTAGATCACATTTTGAGCTTTTGATTTTTGACTTTTCTTGTGTTTCTAGTATTTTATTTTTATTCCCTAAAATTATTTGAGTCCATATATTAAATTTGAGTCTAATCGGAGCTTATTTGAGTGTTCTATCCTTGTTGGAAACTTGAGTTTTGAAAAAGTTTAAAGTGGATTGAAGATTTTAAAGTTGGTTGCAAGATTTAAAGTGTTGGGTGAGGAATTTGACCAAAATAATATGTGGAATGTGTTTAGAATGATGAAAAGTTCATAAGTTCAAAATTTCAACTCATTTCGAGCTAAGGTTTTCTTGGTGTGTTCCTTAGGATATTGTTATATTCATATTGAAAGTTCATCCAAAAGAGGGTGTTTGATCCAAGAAGAAGGGAAAAAAGAGTGAAAAGTCTTTGAACTAGGGTATCTATACAGATTACAAGTATATTCCAAGAAAAGTGGACACAAAGATTCATTTGAGGGGTATTTTTGTCCTTGGAACAAGTAAGGGACGGCCAACTTGCCCTTGACCTGCGCCCAAGGTGCACTGCAGATACTCCCAACCTGCTGCCACACCTCAAGGAAGAGTCTAAGGCCTCTCCTGCTGCCAACCTATGCTGGAGGTCGCTGTAACTACTTCCATATCTCAAGGTAGTGAGCAACCTTCCCCACCTACGATGGAAGTTCTCTAGAGGTGCACCTAAGGTGTGTGACACCTCCCAAATGCATATCAAGCCTCCCCAGCATCAGATTCAAGTTCCAAATGCATTCTAACACTCCTAAACTCCAATTTGTTCAGGTTTAATTCTTTATTTTCACTTTTTGATTCCTAAATTCATCTCTTGATTCTTAAACTATCAACAACTAGTAATTCACCTACTAAGTTGGTTGATTAGTTCTTGAGTCAGAATTCTTTTATCATCCTATTTCTTTTGAGCTTTTATAGTTTTTATTTTGTCATAACTTTTTGATTTATGTTTTTAAGTAGTTTTTATTTCGTTGAGTCATTCAAATAAGAAACCACTCAGACCACAAGTAGAGATTGACACCTTATGTACCACCGGAGTATAAGCAACTTTCAACATTCGCCACTCCAATTGTGAGGACTACAAAGGTGATATTATTACAAGTGTTGGTGAGTATCATTACTACTATTTTTTTTATTCACTTTGTAAGTACAAGGTGATATAAGGAAGTATTTCTTTGATAGCCTCGGATAATTATGACTACGGCATAGAAGACTATGATTGTGGTGGAGATAGTTATGACAATGAAGAAGATGGAGATTATGAGGGTTATGAATAATGATGAATGAGAATGGGGGCTACTATTCCGAAGGAGAATGTGAGATGAATGACTATCCTAGTTCTTATAGTGTGTATCGAGATAATGAAGAGCCATGTGAGGGTTCTTATGAGGAAGATGGGGTATGCGAGAAGTATTACACTTCCCACTCCTAGCATAGAGGCAATATAAGGTATAATCTATTCTTTTAAAAATATTACGAGACTCATGGTGAGAATGTACGTGAGGATTGTAAAGTTTCATATTCCTCTTCTAGTGGTACTTCTTATTAAGGTCAAATTAATGTGAATGGCTATACTAACTATAGTAGAGGCCGCCCCATGGGAATGAAAGAATGTGCATCTCCAAAAGCCTAGGGAAACCATATCTTAAGCGTTTTGTTCTAGTGCCAGAACATATGGAGGTAGGAACCAAGGTAGATATGAAAGGTATAAGTGGAACTGAAATCTTCCTACCCTTTCTATCTTCAAAGGAGAATGGAATCCCAAAATTTATCTTGATTGGGAATGACAATGCGAAAGGATCTTCAAGGATTATGATATGGGCAATGTAGGACAAGCTACATATACCTTAAATACATTCAAGGTGTGACATCAAGATGGTGAGAACTTTCAAGAAAATCCAATCAAACATAGAGTGCCTTGAAGGAATTCATAAGGCCTATTTTTGTACAAAAGGGGTTTAGGAAGCTCTACAACTTTGATCCGGGAAGACAAGTATGCCAAGGAAGGTGGATATTTGTGGGGTCCCCGGATGCATTCTTACCCTTGATGATTGATGAATGGAAAATCTTCCACTCATTTGCATCTAATTTCGTGCACACTATGGTGAAATAATAGAATTTATGAGACTAGTTCTGTGTAAAATGCACTAAATTTTGGTGTTTGTGATCCTACCAGCAAGCATGATGAAAAAGATTTAAGACAAAGCTGGTAATGGTCAAAAGATTGACAAAGGCTAAAGAAAAAATCCAGGAAATGACCCTCAAGTGTTGCGATCACAACCTGAAGGTCGCAATCGTAATTAGTCAAAAAGTCATAGTGTGGCAGTCGCACAATGATGCCACACAATTACAAAATTGTGACTACAGCTAAGGGAGTGCGATTGTGATAAGTCTGGTAGATTTGAGGGGAAATTTTGGAATTTCCTAGAGCTGTGTGCCAACATATAAAATATTGAAGCCTCTACATATTCCTTATCCAATTTACTAGTTTTGAGAGAAAAAACTCTTTATTTTGAGTGAGAAAACAATTGTTAGTTTTATTTCAAGAGAGATTATAGTTATAGATTGAAATTGAAGCTTGGGTTTATATTTATTTGTCTTATGATGAATGAATTTCATGCCAATTTGGGTATATTTCTTTCCTTTAATTTCATGAGTAGCTAAACTTTTATCTTGGAGTTATATTTGATTATGTGGTGATTAATGTGTAGGTGTTAATTATTAATCCAAATAATTAGTTAATTGTGATGGGTTTTACTCTTACTTTATGTTTGAATTGAGATTTGTGGGTGAAAACCCCAATTTTCTTGGATCCTATATCATCCTTGAAAGAGGGATGTGGGTGAAGAGTAATTGTGAACATCAACTTAAATTAGCTTCTTTCTTTGCATCATCTTAGAAATAAAGGTGTTAGTTGAATTAGCTATTTTCTTAAGTATCATCTTAGAAATAAGGATTCTAGTTTGAGGTAATGGATTGGCAAACTTGTCATGCTCATGAGGTGTTCGAAATAATTCATGAGTGAAATTTAGTTTTTTATCAAAAGGTTAACACTAAGACCCTAAATCTAGCCTACCTAAAATCGCTAGATAAAAGTTGGACTAACTCTCGATTACCCGTACATGTATACCACCTAGGATAGCATAACCCCAAGGTTCCTCTAAACTCGGTATACCTATCAATCATTAAATCTCATATTAGTGTTATTTTACAATTGTGTTCAACAAACTTCCAAATCAAACCCCCCAATATAATTTCATGTTTTATTTAAATAGTGCATTATGGGTTAACATATAGTTAACTCTCAATACACGTAAGCTTTGAAAGATAGTTTGCACTACTCGAGGATTCGACCCCAACTCATGTTGGTATATATTGACAACGTCTGTCTTGAACTTAATTTGAAGTGTAAGTTGAGCGTTATCAAATGCCGTTGCTAGGGGTAAAATATAGTTTTTAGATGTGTAGTGTTATTAGTAACCTTGGGTTAACCATGGTGCATGAGTTTACATTGTTTGTTATGTTTGTCTTTTATTAGGTGATTTTCATAGTAATCACGACTCCATGAGACAACATGGGAGCAATGATGGCTCATTTGATGGACACCTTGAGGATGAGGATTATCTTGATAATATGAGGAATGCTAGTGACATCTGCATTCCACCAACCGGGGGAAACGGAGTATTTCATGTCATTAGTGTGACTCTCCATATGTTACAAATGAAAGGTCAATTCAGGGTCAAGCTTATGACCATGCAAACCTACATTTAAAAAACTTCATTCAAGTGTGCTCCCCATTTGATATTGCCCATATTACTCAAGAGTCTATTCAGTTGAGACTTTTTTGATTTTCTTTGATGAGTGAAGCGAGTTTGTGGTTGAGATATCTACCTACCGGGTCTATTACGTCTTGGGCCAAACTTATAGAGGCCTTTTTGGATATATATTTTCCTCCATCTAGAATGCTACAACTAAAAGATGAAATCACAATTTTTTGTCAACTTAGTGGTGAGTTTACATATGAAGTGTGGAAAAGGTTCAATGACAAAACCATGAAATTCCCCAACCATGAAGTGTTGGATAATATGTTTCTCCAAATATTTATCGAGTTTTAGACCAATTAAATAAAACCGTTGATGATAACGCATATAGAGGTCTATTGTCAAGTTATCCTATGGGGTTGTATTGACTTTTCTCGACCAAGTTACAAAACCAAATAAGGGTGGCACACCCGGGACTCCAAAATAGCCATAAGGTCTCCAGCTGCATCTTATGTCAACAAAGAGCAAAGAAAGAAAGATAAGGAAAGGGATGAAAATATGTCCAAGGTGATGACCCAATTAGATCTCCTCACTAAACAGCTCATGGGATGTAGGACCCCTCTAAATCCTAAGCTTAACTCAGTCCTTTAAAGCTTATTAAGGCGTTCCAGACTTACAAATTTTAGCTAAGTAATCAGACTTGGTGTCATTTTAGCCTTCGTAAGTTGACAACTCTATTTCACAACCTCTATGACCTTAAAATGTCAATCTTTAGGTTGATTCATGATCAAGAATGTCATTAGGTGTTCTCGAATAAGTTCTAAATATTGCGGGCCTCATTTAGATGATGTTCGAGTGACCAAAATAGTAAGTCAATATGATCTCGACGAGTCGCATTGTCCATCACATCGACAGATAAATTTTCCCTTAACTTAATGCAAATTCTAGAGAACCGACGTAGACTCGACGCAGTGCATTGACCATCATGCTGATGCCAATGACGTGGTGCATCGGTGTGCGCATTGACAGTCCAGTTTACAGTCATTAAAAAGTTGCGTCCTTAGGGTATTTTGGTCTTTTTCCTACCCCTATACAGCCCAAAAACATGATATTCAGCCCTTACTAAGTAACATGCACTTACTTTCTCTCAAATCTCTCAAGAACAAGAACCTTAGGTAATTTAATTTTAAAGCCAAGGCTCAAGATTTTTCCATTGTTCTTTAAGAATTAAAAAGCTAAGGTATGTGAAGTGTTCATCCAAGGGTTCCTTCCACCCTTGAAGTCCAAGAAACTCTTTTAAACTTCAAGTAGTTTGATTTCATGCTTTTCGTGATTTGAAATCAAAGTGTATTCATGATTATTGCGATAATTAGCTTTCTGTTTCATGATTTATTACAATATTGATGTAGAATTAATTGACATGTGTGATTTATCATGAGAATTCATGTTGAAACCCATGGAATTATGAATTTGGAATTGAATCATGATGGTCACATGTTGTTATAGTGTCTTGTGCATAGATTATGCTATCTAAGTGTTTGATGAATTGCTCATATGAATGTAATGTTAAGATTATATCATACTAGTATGTATATTATTTCATGCCATGCAAGTGTTTGATAAAATGCCTCTATAGATGCATTATGAACAAGTGTGCATTTTCATTCTATGTTATGCAAGATCATGTGAAGCTTTACTTTTCATGCTATCGAGTCCTGGGGGTATTTATACCCATAATTTTAGCTGTTTACCAAGAGCCAATGTCAGTTACAGAATAGTCTCAGTCACAACATGATCAGTAGTACTCTCGGTCAGTTACAAGACTCAGGAGAACTCAGTAGATTTAGTATTAGTCCCGTCTAGTTCAGTATTCAGTTCAGACCTCATTAAACTCAGTCAGCTAACAGAATTCAGTAGTATTCCGTCAGTCAGCAAAACTCAGTAAAAATCAATAACAATTCAGTCAAGCCTAGTATGAACTAGGAAATCAGTCCAGTGTCTATTCAGTTGAGAGTAGGATTTAGCACCGAGTTAACCCAGGGATGGGGGCATTCTTACCAGCAGAGGGTTTGGCCCTTAGTAACAATCCCTACATTACAGAACTACGTAGCTAGCGTAGGTTGAGATATCTTCCAGCCAGACTAGAGTTGATACATCCCATACGAGTTTTCTTACCAGCGAGGGTTGATGAAAGAGCTTCCTGTCAGAGAGGATTAACTCATAGTTGTGTTTAATCGTGGCATGGTACTGACACCCTTCTAACTGGGGTTACAAGTTGGACCCTAATATATTCAGAAAGGGGCATGTTGGTTAGATGATTACCTCCCACAGTCTCAGTTTTAGTTCCAGTCTCAAAATAGAACTCATTTTAGTTCTAAAGATTCAGGACTGTCATATACAGTCACTCATTTTAATACGGAACACAGTTTAGTTCCACAAGATCAAGACTGTCAGATACAATCGCTCAGTTATCATCTATATAGTATTAGTAAACTCAGATATCAGTAAATCAGTAATTCAAAACTCAATATCCAGTGTTATCACTATCTCAGTTACAGTATTGGTATTCACACATGTACTCACATTTAATTATATTCATTTCATTCAATCAATATTGTTTATGTATATGAACCCATGTATTTTAGCCTACCTCACTTAGCATACCAGTACATTTAAAGTACTGATGCACATTTTTCTCTTGCACTGTGATGTTTTATATCATAGGTTTAGATGCATGATCTCTCGAGCACCCTTAGCAGTTCAGATCTTCAACAGTCAGAATTAGTAGTGATTCCTCATAGTTCGAGGACATGATTATTTTATTCAGTATTTTGGCTTATCAGTATAGTTTTTAGTAGTTGGAGTTAGTTGGGGGATTGTCCCATCAACTCCATAATTCACACAGTAAAGCCTTTTTCATACTAGAGTATTTTCAAACAGATATTTCAGTTTTGGTATGGTTATACCGCATTCAATTTTATTTTAGTATAGAGCCTTGTGGAAAGTTTCCACCTAATTTCTGCATAATTGCAGTATTACTATTTAGTTATTGCAACAGGTACCAGTCATGGGTTATCTTCTGGTCCTTCAGTATTATGAGTACTGTGTAGCATTCGGGGTACAAACTCTGGACATTACAAACTTGGTATCAGAGCCTAAGGTTCAACAGAGTCCTAGAAAGTCTTAAAACCACATTTAGTAGAGTCTTGTGCATGGGTGTGTAGTGCTCCATACTTATGGACAGGAGGCTACGAAATGTTTTAGGAAAATTTTCCTTTCTTTCAGTACTTATATTGTGCGAGTGAGCATGAGCTCTAGTTAAACCCTTTGTCTGATCCAAGTTTATCTTTCATTTACAAAATATGCCTCCAAGAGGACTAAGGGAAGAGGAATGGGAGACCAACCAGAACCCCAGCCCGTCCAGCCACATTCTCTGGATGAACATATCTTCCACATTGAGTTTAGAGCAGCTTTCACCACCCTAGCTCATTTTGTGGAAGCCCAGAATGAACGTCCAGTTGTTGTTCTGACCAACAAAGTGGCCAATACTGCTGCTGCTAGGATTTGGGATTTCACCCGAATAAACCCTCTATCTTTTACTATATTTAAATCAGATGAGGACCCCCAGGAATTTTTTGATCAGGTGCAGAAAGTTACAGATATTATGGGAGTGATTGTTGTTGAGAGTGCTGAGTTGGGCACATATCAGTTACAGGATATGGTACACTCATGTTTTAAATAGTAGAAAGTAGAAAGGGCTACAGATGCAGGGCCCATAGAATGGGAGGAGTTTGTTGTTGCTTTTCTGGATAGGTTCTTCCTGCTAGATTTAAAGGAACCAAGGTTTTGGAGTTTATAAATCTGAAGCAGGGCAACATGATGGTACAAGAGTATTCTCTTAAGTTTACTCAATTAGAAAGATATGTTCCTCATATGGTAGTAGATAGCAGCTCTAAGATGATTAAGTTTGTGTCTGACGTGTCTAATAGTATGGTCAATAAGTGTAGGACCATAATGTTGATTAAGAAGATGGACATATCCAGGCTCATGGTCCATGCTCAGAAGATAGAGGAGGCTAAGAATAAAGAGAAGGAGATGGATAACAAAAAAATGAGAATAGGTAGTTTCAACTTCGCTCAGCCTAAGTTAGAGTGTGGGAATCGTTCTCAGTTCTGCCTAAAATCCTCAGTTCCAGCTCCGTCTTCAGCCAGTGCTCCTGTACCAAAATTCAGAGACAGCAACAGAGATAGAGCTTCAGGCCCTAAACCCCAGGGTAGTATTAGCAGTGCCCGAACCAATCTCCTTTGTCAGAAGTATGGCAGAAACCACCAAGGTATCTACAGAGCTGGCAGTGATGTGTGTTTCATATGTGGCAAGCTAGGCCACGGGATTAGACAGTTTCCTCAGGTGGGTTCGCAAAGTGAACATAATCGTCCCCCAGCTCAGTCCAATCGCCTAAATCAGAAGGGTGCCGCTTCCAATGCCACTAGTTGGTAACGCCCTAACAGACTCTATACTCCTCAGTTTCGATAGGACCAGAAGAGTTCTCCAAATGTGGTCATGGGTACGTTACAAGTTTATCATTTGCATGTTTATGCTTTGCTAGATCCAGGGGCTTCTTTGTCCTTTGTTACTCTTTATGTAGCTGTTGACTTTGCAGTCAGCCCCGAAATCCTAGCAGAGCCTTTCACAGTCTCTACCCTAGTGGGTAAATCTATCATAGCCCGGTGGGTATATAGGAATTGTCCGGTTATGGGTATCTAAGAAAGTCACTTCAGCAAACTTAGTCAAATTAGAGATGACTAATTTTGATGTCATTCTCGGCATGGATTAGCTTCATTCCTTCTATACCTCAGTCGACTGTAGAAATAGAATTATCTAGTTTCAGTTTTTGAATAAACCTATTCTAGAGTGGAGGGGTAGTACTTCAACACTTAGAGGTCAGCTTGTTTCCTACCTAAGGGAAAGGAAGATGATATCTAAGGGATGTGTCTACCATTTCATTCGAGTCCAAGAATCTAGTTCAAAAACCCTTAATCTTGAATCAGTGTCAGTAACATTTGAATTCCCAGATGTGTTCCCAAATATCTCCCTGGAGTTTCTCCCGAAAAGGAAATTGACTTCTGAATAGACCTTCTTCCAGATATTCATCCCATATCTATCCCTCCATACAGAATGGCACCTGTAGAACTCACAGAATTAAAAGATCAGTTAAAGGATCTCCGAGATAAAGGATTCATCAGACCTAGTGTATCCCCATGGGGTGCCGCAGTTTTATTCGTGTGTAAGAAAGATGGTTCTCTTAGAATATGTATTGACTACTGTTAGTTAAATAAAGTCATGATCAAGAACAAGTATCCACTTCCCAAAATCGATGACTTGTTTGACCAACTTCAGGGGGCTAGTTACTTTTCTAAGATAGACCTCAGGTTAGGCTATCATCAGCTCAGAGTCAGAGAATGTGACATTCTGAAGACAGCTTTTAGAACTCGGTATGGTTACTTCGAATTCATAGTCATGTTGTTTAGTCTTACCAATACCCCAGCAGCCTTCATGGACTTGATGAATCGTGTGTTCAAGCAGTACTTGGACATGTTCGTTATAGTCTTCATAGATGATATTCTTATCTAGTCCCACAGTGAGCATGATCATCCAGACCATCTTATAATAGTATTGCGGACTCTCAAAAACCATCATCTATTTGCCAAATTCAATAAGTGCAAATTTTGGCTAAGGTCAGTAGCCTTCCTTGGCTATACCATTTTCAGTGATGGCATAAGAGTTGATCCCTAAAAGACTGTAGCGGCGTGAAAATGGACTAGACCCATATCACCATTATATATTAGGAGTTTTTTGGGGTTGGCTGGCTATTATCGATGGTTTGTTCAGGGGTTTTCATCTATTTCATCCCTTATGTCCAAATTGACTCAGAATAAAGTCAAATTCCAGTGGTCAGATTCTTATGAAAAGAGTTTTTAGGAGTTAAAGAATTGACTCACTACAGCTCCAGTTTTGACCCTACCAGATGGTCCAGATGGGTTTGTGGTATATTATGATGCCTCCATAATCAGTTTGGGGTATGCTTTAATGCAGAAAGAAAAGGTCATAGCCTACACCTCTAGACATCTTAAACTCCATGACAAAAACTATCTTACTCATGATCTTGAGTTAGTAGCAGTAGTATTTGCCTTAAAGATTTGGAGGCACTATTTGTATGGGATGCACGTTGATGTGTTCACTGACCATAAGAGCCTATAGTATGTGTTCTCTCAGAAAGATTTAAACCTACGTCAGAGAAGGTGGTTGGAGTTTTTGAAAGACTACGACATAAAAGTTATGTATCATCCGGGTAAAAACAATGTAGTAGATGATGCTCTTAGTAGGATGTCTATAGGTAGTGTTGCTCACATGGAGGATTGTAAGAAGAAGTTAGTTTAGGAAGTTCATTAGTTTTCTTGACTAGGTGTTCGCTTAGTCGATTCAGCAGAAGGTAGTGTATGGGTGTAGAGTAGTTCAGAATTATCCTTGGTTTTTTAGGTAAAGGAAAACCAGGATAGGGATCCCAGTCTAGTCAAATTAAAGGAATTAGTCAGAGATCAGAAAGTGGAGGTCTTCTCCCAAGGGGAAGATAGTGTTTTGCATTGTCAGGGTCGGCTATGTGTGCCTGGTGTAGACGACTTGAGACAGCGATTACTTGTAAAAGTTCATGGTGTGTTCTAATCTATTCATCTAGGGGCCACTAAGATGTACCGTGATTTATGGGAGATTTATTAGTGGAGTGAGATGAAGAGAGATATTGCAGAGTTTGTAACTAAGTACTCAATATGTCAGCAGGTTAAGATTGAGCATCTAAAGCCAAGTGGGTCCATGCAGGAGTTCAATATTCCCACCTGGAAATGGGAAAAGTGAACATGGACTTTGTGATGGGTTTATCTCGTACTCGTCGCCATCATGATTCAGTATGGGTCATTGTAGACAGGATGACCAAATTACCTTATTTTCTACTAATCCATACCTCTTATACAGCCGAGGATTATGCCAAACTCTATATCAAAGAGTTGGTTAGATTGCATGATGTTCTTTTGTCCATTATCTTGAATAGAGGTATCCAGTTCACCTCTCATTTTTGGAAGGCTTTCCAAAAGGGTCTTGGCACCCAAGTTCCCCTCAGTACAGCCTTTCATCCTTAGATAGATGGTCAAGAAAAAAGGACTATTCAAACTTTAGAAGATATGCTACAAGCATGTGCGATATACTTTAAAGGTAGTTGGGATGACCACTTTCGTTTGATTGAATTCGCGTATAACAACAACTATCATTCCAGCATTCAGATGTATCCATTTGAGGCACTTTATCGGAGGAGGTGTAGTTCTCCTATTGGTTTTTTTGAATTGGGTGAGGCTGCAGTGGTAGGGCCTGACTTGGTATTCTATACCTTAGAGAAAGTTTAGTTGATCAGAGAAAGGCTTAAAACAGCTCAGAGCCGACAAAAATTGTATGTAGATATACGTAGAAAGGATCTCAAGTTCAAGATTGGTGATTATGTATATTTTTAAATCTCTCCTATGAAATGAGTGAAGAGGTTTGGCAAGAAGGGGAAACTCAATCCTCGATATGTCGGCCCTTATGAAATTCTCATCCGTTTCATAGAGGTAGCTTATGAGCTTGAGTTGCCTTCAGACTTAGCTTCAATCCATCCAGTGTTCGATGTCTCTTTGCTTAAGAAATGTATAAATGACCCAATAGTTGTAGTCCCTATAGAGGGCATAGATATTTAGAACAACCTTTCTTATGATGAGATTCTAGTCAAAATCCTTGATTATCAGATTCGCAGACTGAGGAACAAAGAAGTCCCTCTAGTCAAAGTTCTTTACTGAAATCAGTCCGTTGAGGGAGCTACTTGGGAAGCAGAAGTAGACATGCGAACCAAGTATCCTCACCTGTTCTCTGCAAACTCGGGCTCATCCTAAGGTAACAATTTTCCTTTTAATTTATTCAGTCTCATATTTAGAAATAGCTACCAACTTGGTATCAATTAACGTTGCATACTCAGTCATGCATTCATGAATCAGTTCAGTTATGTACTCATGCATCAGACATGCATGTCCAATATATAAACTTAGCTTATCAGTAATCCCAGTCATGCATTCATGAATCACGTTTAACTATGTACTCATGCATCAGATATGCATGTTCAATATGATAATTCAATATATCAATAATTTTAGTCACGAAATCATGCTTCAATTGTGCATGTCCAGTGTCTAAATTTAGTCAAATACTATTCTCAACTTAAATAGTTTCATTCGAGGATGAATGTTCCCAAAGGGGAGATATTGCAAGACCCCGCAAAATCCTAAGCTTAACTCAGTCCTTTAAAGATTATTAAGGGGTCCCAGACTTAGCAAATTTTAGCTAAGTAATCTGAATTGGTGTCATTTTAGCCTTCATAAGTTGCCAATTCTATTTCACGACCTCTATGACCTTAAAATGTCAATCTTTAGGTTGATTCATAATCAGGAATATCATTAGGTGTTCTCGAATAAATTTTGGATTTTTTTCACTTTGTTTAGACTATGTTCGAGTGATCAAAATACTGAGTCGATGCGATCTCAACCCGTCGCGTTGTCCATTGCATTGACAGATAATTTTTCCCTCAGCTCAGTGCAAATTCTAGTAATCGATGTGGACTCGACGTGGTGCATTGGCCATTGCATTGATGCCAATGATGCGGTGCATCGGTCTGCGCATTGACATTCCGGTTTATAGTCATTAAAAAGTTGTGTTCTTGTATTTGGGTATTTTTTCCACCCCTATTCAGCCCTAAAACACAAGATTCATCCGTCATTAAGCAATATACACTCACTTTCTCTCAAATCTATCAAGAACAAGAACGCTAGGTGATTTAATTTCAAAGCCAAGGCTTAAGATTTCTCCATTGTTCTTCAAGAATTAAACAGCCAAGGTATGTGAAGTGTTATCCAAGGGTTCCTTCCACCCTTGGAGTCCAAGAAACTCTTTTAAACTTCAAGTAGCTTGATTTCATGCTTTCCATGATTTGAAATCAAAGTGTATTCATGATTATTGCTATAATTGAATTTCTATTTCATGATTTATTGCAAGATTGATGTAGAATTAATTGACATATGTGATTTATCATGTGAATTCATGTTGAAACCCATGGAATTGTGGATTTGGAATTGAATCATGGTCATCACATGTTGTTTTAGTGTCATGTACATAGATTATGCTATCCAAGTGTTTGACGAATTTCTCATGTGAATGTAATGATAAGATTATATCATGCTAGTATGTATACTTTTTCATGCCATGCAAGTGTTTGATAAAATGCCACTATAGATGCATTATGAACAAGTGTGCATTTTTATGCTATGTTATGCAAGATCATTTTGTAAGCTTTACTTTTCATGCTATCGAGTCTTGGGGGTATTTATACCCAACAATTTAGCTTTTTACCGAGAGCCAGTGTCAGTTATGGAATAATATCAGTCATGTCACGATCAGTAGTACTCTCAGTTAGTTACAGGACTCAGGAAAACTCAGTAGATTCAGTATTAGTCCCATCTAGTTCAGTATTCAATTCAGACCTTAGTAAACTCAATCAGCTAATAAAATTCAATAGTATTTTGTCAATCAGTAGAACTTAGTAAAAATCAGTAACAGTTCAGTCAAGCCTAGTATGAACTAGAAAATAAGTTCAGTGTCTATTCAGTTGGGAGTAGGATTCAACACTGAGTTAGCCCAGGGATGGAGGCATTCCTACCAGTAGAGGGTTTGACCCTTAGTAGTAATCCCTGAATTATAGAGTAGCAAGCGTAGATTGAGACATCTTATATGCATTTTCCTGCCAGCGAGGGTTGATGAAAGAGATTCATATTAGAGAGGGTTAACTTACAGTTTTCTTTACCTGTGGCACGGTACTTACACCCTTCCAATTGCGGTTACAGGTTGGACCTCAATTTATTCAAAAATAGGTATGTTGGTTAAATGATTACCTCCCACAATCTCAGTTTTAGTTCTAGTCTCAAAATAGAGCTCATTTCAGTTCTACAGATTCAGGACTGTCAGATAAAGTCACTCAGTTCAGTACAGAACTCAGTTTAGTTCCACAGGATCTAGATTATCAGCTACATAGTATCAGTAAACTCAGATATCAGTAAAATGATAATTCAAAACTCAGTATCCAGTGTTATCACGATCTCAGTTACAGTATATGTATTCAAGAATGTACTCACATTCAGTTATATTCATGTCATTCAGTTAGTATTGTTCATGCATATGAACCCATGTATTTCAGCCTATTGCACTTAGCATAATAGTATATTCAAAGTACTGACGCATACTTTTCTCTCGTGCTATGATGTTTTATATCATAGGTTCATACGCACGGGCTCACGAGCACCCTTAGCAGTTCAGATCTTCAGCAGTCAGAGTTAGTGATGAGTCCTTATAGTTTGAGGACATGATTATTTTCTTCAATATTTCAACTTATTAGTACAGTTTTCAGTAGTTGGAGTTAGTTGGGGGCTTATCCCATCAACTCCATGATTTCAGACAGTAGAGGCTTTTTCAAACTAGAGTATTTTCAGACAGATGTTTCAATTTTGGTATGGTTATACCGTATTCAGTTTTATTTCAGTATTGAACCTTATGGCATGTTTCCATCTAATTTCTTCATAATTGCAGTATTACTATTTAGTTATTACGGCAGGTACCAGACATGGTTTAGCTTGTGGTCCTTTGGGATTATGAGCACCATATAGCATCCGGGGTACAGACTCGGGGCATTCTATGGGAGCACCTACAAGAGCGATCAATGTTGTTGCCTCTCAAGGTATCAAAAGTTATGATGAGGTTAAAGGTAAGGCACTCATTAAAGATATAAGGTTCTTGGCAAACCATCCGGGGGGTTCCCGCCCGACCTACCAAAGGCAAGGAAGGAATCAAGGTTGGAATGATTAAGACTAGAATTTTGATTGGCTCGATAGAGAGAGAGAGAGAGAGAGAGAGAGAGAGAGACAGATGGAGATTTGAGAGACAAGGAATCAATCTCTATGGATTCAAAAAAAAATAAAGTCGAGGATATCCTTGCTTGGATTTTGATGCATATGAAAGGTACCGATGAGATGGTTTGGGAATTAAAAGGGGATTTCTCAAAACTTAACCAAATGACCATATCATATTCAGCCTCAATCAAGTAATTAGAAATGAAAGCGGGGCAAATTTTGACCCAACTCAATGCTAGGCCAAAAGGAGTCCTACTAGGTGAAACTGTGGTAAATCCTAAGTACAATACTTATGTTCTGGTCATAGTTACTAGAAGTGGTAGAAATCATGGCAAAAATATGGTTAATGTAGTTACATAATGAACAAGCAAGTTCTAAACAAAGGAGACTAGAAGAGCAACGTGTTGATTCTTCAAATTTTAAGGAAACGACTATTAAGGAATCAATTATCATTGAAGAAAAGGATGGTGATGGGGGAGATCCTAAAATGATATATAGGGATGAACAAAAGATTAATGAACCTCAAAGTGTTCCATTGCCCCCAATGCAAATTCCTTTACCCTTCCCATAAAGGCTTAAAAAAAATGATAATGCCAAGTTCAAAAAGTATTTTGCAAAACTTATCGACCTTTCGATCAATATTCCCTTGCTAAAAGCCCTCCAAGAGATCCCGGGGTATGCTAAGTCCATGAAGAACTTAATAGAAAAGAAGCGGCTTATGGACTGTAAGTCTATTGAGGTAACTCATAATTGTAGTGATTCATGACAAGCACAATGGCGGAGAAAAAGAAAGACCCGGGTGTATTCACTATACCTTACACTATCGGGATGTACAAATTTGAAAGAGCATTGTATGATCTCAGAGCTAATATCAACTTAATGCCATATATCGTGTGTTAAAAGCTAGTCTTGGGTGCTCCCACTCCCACCACCAGAGACACTTAATGATGAACCGTTCAACTAAGAAATCGATAGGCGTGTTGTATGATGTGTTGGTCAAGTTTGACCAATTTATCCTTCTGATGGATTTTGGCGTCCTCGATTGTGAAATTCACCATGAGAAACTAATCATACTTAGGAGGTTATTTTTAGCAATAAGAAGAGCTCAGTTTATATTATGTTTAGAGAGAAAAAGTTTTCGGTGCATCATGATGAAGTCTCTTTCCATGTGTAAAAAAACAAAAAGCAACAGATGAAGTTACTAGTGGTGTCCTTGATTGACGTTGTGGATGAGGAAATGGATCTTGGGTCACTTCACCTCAAAGATCAAACTTGATGATAGATCTTGAAGATAGATAGACATAGTGTCGTGTTCTTGGCACTCTGAATGTCACGACCCAAAAATAAGGGTCATAATGGCACTTGTCGCAGCGTACCTTAAAGAGTAAGCCTGCCTATCCCCCAAAATGATAAAAAAAAAAGACAGAAAAATCCTAAGGTAAGGCTTATAGAACGAAGCCGAACCATTAAGTAATCATAACAATGCAGAAAGAACTTATCCAAAATACCAATCATGCCCAAATCCTGGTGTCAATAGTGTAGGAACTACTAATACAATCCAAGTGTCAAATAAATCAGAACTTTATTTTTGGGGTCAAAACTTTACTTTAAAGGTTTGGGGTCAAAATGGACCTCTGCAATGTATTTCTAAAAAGAAAGAGAAAAATCAAAACTTTACTTTAAAAACATGTTTTCCATATTTTTAGAAATCTACAGTTGAAAACTCAAGTCAAATAGAGTAAAAAACGAGGTTCAAATTGAATAAAAATCATTTTTAAGCTTTACTGGGTAAAATCTTTGAAATTCGGGTTAAAATGAAGAATTAGGATTATTTTAAGGGTTGAATTGATGAAAAACTAGTAATTATAAGATAAAAATATTATTCAAATGAAAAGAAGTGAAATTGGGGTTTAAAATCATGCCCTCAGATTTTTGGGGTTTTAAAAAATTAATCAAACATGCTAACACCAAACATGCTAACACCCTAAAATTGACATTCCAAATGTGTTGGCGAAGTCGGATTTTTCATCCAAGGTCGTTTTGACCAACTGTGAGTCCCACATCCATATTTTCAATTTTCCAACTTTCCGATTAATAGGTCAAAATGAGCTCAGATGCACCGGGACCCAAACTAAAGATCTACCTAGCCTAAAATCGATATTCCAGAGCTGATGGCACAATTCGTTCGGCCATACATCGCTCGGATCAAAAGATATCCTCATAAGTCTAAAATAAGACTCTCGAAGTCATCAAAAACCATAATATCGCATAAATAGTACCAAAATGCATAGAAAACCATGTCAATCACTACTATACCCAAAAAATATCACAAGGTAACTACCGGGAGGGGTAAAATAATAAAATCACTCAAAATTAGAAACTTCACATAGTTCATCAAATTTTTAGGTCGTTACGTTATCCACCACTAAAAATCTAGTTCATCCTTGAACTAAGGCAAACAAATGCCCCAATCAATAAAGAGCTGGGGATAAGAACTACGCATATCAGACTCGACCTCCCAAGTAGCCTCATCTGTAGGTTAATGTCGCCATTGGACCTTAACCACAGAGATCACTCTAGAGCGCAACCGTCTAACATCCTCAGCCAAAATGAATACATCTTCTTAAAAAATTACAACCGCCCATATAACTGAACTTACTCCCTACGACTGATTTGAGACTCATCATGAATATAGTGGTGAAGCATAAAAACATGAATAGCTAGATAAATAGCTGATAGTTCAGGAAAATCCAACTCATAATCCACATCATCAACTGTCCGAACAATCACAATTGGACCAATATACTTGGGGCTAAGCTTGCCCTTCTTCCTAAATCTCATCACACCCTTCATGGGTGAAACTTGAAGGAAAACGCGATCACCAACACGAAATCTCAAGGCACGAAATCTATGATCAGCATAGCACTTCTGCCTACTCTAAGTCACTCTAAGTCTATCCTAAATGACCCAGACTCTATCCAAAGACTCATGAATCAAGTCCGTACCCCAAGGTCTCACCTCTAAAACATAAAACCAACCCACCGGGGAGCCACAACTCCTTGAAAGGAGTCATGTCGATACTGGAATGGTAGCTATTATTATATGTAAACTCTGTTAAAGCCAAATATCGCTCCCAGTAGCCACCAAAATCCATCACACAAGCGCAGAGCATATCCTCTAAAACCTAAATAGTATACTCTGATTGACCATCAGTTTGGGGGTGAAACACCGTGCAAAGATCAACTCAAGTACCCAACTCATCCTGAAAATTCTTCCAAAAGTGAGGTATGAACACAAAACCTCAAACTGAAATAATGGACTCTTGCACACCATGAAGACGCATAGTATCACAAATGTTGATAGAGAAAACCTCTCAGCACTGAATGAGACCCGAACAAGAATAAAATAAACTAACTTGACCAATCGATCCACAATGACCCAAACACTGTCAGAACCATGAGATGTACGAGGAAAACCAGTCATAAAATCCAAGGTGATATGTTCCTACTTTTACTTGAGAATGAGTAACCTCTTAAGAAAACCACCAGGTCTCATATGCTCGACCTTCACCTACTGACAACATAGGCAACGAGCCATAGAATCTGCTATGTTTTACCTCATACCACCTACCAGTAGACTATCTCAAATCATGATATATCTTAGTCATATTTGGATGGGTGAAATATCTGGAACAATGAGCCTCTTCCAAAAGCAACCTAATCCAATCGCCAACTCTGGCGCACAAACTTGGCCCTCAATTCTCAAAAATCCATCTGTATCAAGTAAGGCTTCCTTAGCCTCCATACTCAACACCAAATCTCAAATCATCCTCATTTCAGCATCATTAAATGGTTGAGCTCAAATCTATTTTATCAAAGAAGATCTAGCCTCCATAAATGCCAAAATATGCCTAGGTGTCAAAATATCAAGTCTAACTAGCTGATTAGCTAAATACTGAACCTCCAGGGGAAAAGGGCTCTCTTGGTTCAAAAGACGTGCCAAGATACCCATGCTAGTCGACTTCTGACTCAAGGCATCCGCAACCATATTAGCCTTGCTCGAATGGCAGAGAATAGTTAAGTCATAATTATTAAGCAACTCAAGCCAACGACGTTACCTCATATTAAGATCTTGCTGGGTGAAAAAGTACTAAAAGCTACAATGATCTGAAAAGATCTCACAATACACTCCATACAAGTAGTGACTCCACAACTTGAAGGAAAACACAACTGCGCACAACTCCAAATCATGCATAGGATAATTCCTCTCATGAGACTTCAATTAATGAGATGCATACGCAATTCACCTTGCTCTCCTGCATCAACGCAGCACCAAATCCAACACCAAAAGCATCATAAAACATGGTAAAGACCATGCCCTCCTTGGGTGAAGCCAATATAGGAGCTAAAGTTAATAAGTCCTTGAGCTTTTAGAAGCTTGCCTTATAAGCATCAGACCAATAAAAGGAAATCTTCTTCTGAGTGAACTTGGTTAACGGAGCTGCAATGGAAGAGAAATCCTCAACAAAATACCAATAATCAATACACATATGCATAGATCCATCCTTTTTATTCACAAACAAGACAGGCATACCCCAAGGCGATACACTAAGTTAGATAAATCCCTTATATAATAACTTCTGTAGTTGATCCTTTAATTCCTTCAACTCTACTGGGGAATCCTATAAGGAAGAATATAAATGGGCCTAGTGTCTGGCTCAACACTAATAGCAAAAATAATATCTCAATCTGGAGGCATACCAGACAAATCCATAGAAAACACATCTAAGAAAGAAGGTGAAACAATACTAGTATTATGAATATGGGCCAAGTAAGATAAACATCCCCTCTTAACTAATTTATGAGTCTAAACATAAGATATAGTCCTCTTAGGACCCGAATGACGTGCACCCTTCCAAGTTATCCTTGGCACAACCAGTGAAGCTAAAGTCACTATCTTGGCATAATAATCAAGGGCATCATGATAAGGAGCCAACTAATCCATAGCCAAAATAACATCAAAATCAACCATATCTAACACAAGTAAATCTACCAAAGTCTCATGTCGGTAAAAGTCATAACACAAGATCAGTGCACCCGATCCACCACAAAAATAATCACCTACTAAGGTAGATATATAAATAGGGATGGCAAGAAGCCTACTAACAGAATAAAAAACCATAGCAAAATACACAAATACATAGATGAAAGTCAATCTAAGATCAAATAATACAGATGCAGAACTAAAAAAATAAGGGTGATACCTGTGATTATAGCATCTGAAGCCTCTACCTCCGGTATAACTGGTATAACATAGCACTGGCCATGACTACTAATTTCTTGGGTATCCCCACAAGCATCACTATCTTTGCCCCTCGCACCTCTGGTAGCACCCCTACCTCTCACAACTAAAATAAAGTAGCTTGAATAACCCGGTGTGGATAGTCTTAGGACAAATGGCCAACCTCACGACACACATATCACATCCTACGGCCCACTCCAACAAGAGAAGGAACCAGTAGGACCGAATGGCCACCTGCACTACTGAACCTGAAGATCCACCACCTAAACTCTATAAAGCCACTTGTACTAGCCTATCATGGTATTTATGAGAATCTCTAAAATCTCTATCTCACAAGATTTAACTCCTGAACTGACCAAAATATCATATTTTCTTGATGCCTCCTTGAGATACCCTAAGATTACCCTCTGTCATCTTAGCATGATCTATAATACTCTAAAAAAAAGCCCCAAGCATAACCATCTGAGATGTAGCCAACTGAAGACAGACTTCTACACCTTTTACAAACTTCTAAATCTTATTAGACTCGATAGAAATGCTATCGTAGGAATACCTGGATAGGGCATGGAAGCTTGGCCTATACTTAGCAACTGTCATGGAGCCTTGCTCAAATGATCAAACTCATTCTGCATATGGTATCTCATACTGAAATGCATAATCTCTCTAGGAAAGCCTAGGCGAACTGATCCTAAGTAATCTCAGGAGAATTATAGGGTCTATAAATAACAAGAGACCTCCACCAATCTCTCCCTACATCTCTCAATTGATAAGATGTATAAGTAACTCCATAAGACTCGAGCAAACCCAAATTGTCCAACTTCTCTCGATAATCAATTAGAAACTCATAGGCATCCTCATTCACTACACCACTAAATTTGGGATTACCCAACTAAGTAAATCTCTCAAACCTCTGTTGATACTCAGAAGACATCACTGCACTAGTTACATAAGGAGGCATAGTAAATTTGGCAGGCTGTAATCCCATCTGTGAAGGTAAAATGGATGACGGCTAGACTCCTAATCTCAAAACCCTATAGTCAGATATAGATGTTGAAGGTAGAATAGGACTGGGGGTCTAAGGAGTACCCAAACTAAAAGTACGTGTAACAGAAGGATCCACACTCTGAACTGGAGGAACACCCGGCATAACTAAAGGAGAACCCTCTAAATTGGTCAGCAAACGTACCAATAATCCCTTCAATACTGGGGCAGAAAAACTCTGAAGAGATAGAGTAGGACCCATACCTCTAACTTGCTCAATACAAGGTTCAGGGGAGAGTCCCCTAGCACTCCTTCTAGATGGGGATGTACCACGAGGTCGTCTCCTCCCTCGAGTTCATCCATAACTTGAGGCTCGCCCTCTAGGTAAAGGCTCTACATCACTACTCTCACGGGACCTAGTCAACACCATCTGTGCAGAAAGAGTGAAACATAACTCAAAATATGATATATGAAAGAGCTTCGCATAATAAGGAATAAAAATAAGGAAATTCTCCTAAAGACATCCTATAGCCTTTCGAAGATAGATACGGACGTCTACGTACCAACCCATGAGATTCTATTAGATATACCACTCTTACACATTTGAGACCAATGAAACCTAGATCTGATACCAATTTGTCATGACCCAAAAATGAGGATCATGATAGCACTTGTCGCAGCGTAGCTTGATCAAAAATATCTCAAGGTAAGGCTTCTAGAGCAAAGCTGAACTATATGAGTAATCATAACAATGTGGAAAGACTTATCCAAAATACCAATCATTCTTAAAATTAGGTGTCAATAGTGTAACTACTAATACAATCCAAGAGCCAAATACTTTAGAAAAATAACAACAAAGGATTAATATTTGTCTCTGAATACTTATAAAGACATAACTGCTATAAAAAGATAGAGGTGAACTTTGAACGCATGAATGTCTATATGCTACCTTGGAAGTTCCAACAATCGCCCCAAGTCAAGCAAGTTGAGGTGCACTCAAGCTAGGACCTACTTTAAAAGGGTGCAATAGGCATGAGTACGGTCCACTTGTACTCAGTAGGTATCATAGGCCGACCAAGAAAAGTAGTAAATAAAGCATACAAAATATACACTAAAGGTACATCACCTACAATCAGAAAATGTCCCACAACGGTAGCCTACACCGCTTGCACTAACTGTTCTATAATATCCATATATAATAAAACAACTCATAAGATAGGGATACAAATATACATAATATCACATACAGGTAGAACAAAAGAGGTACATGTATAATCAAGATCATCAAGTACAATTAAAGAAAGATAGAACAATTAGATGTTAACAAGTCAAGATATAGAACAAATAGATAGATGACAAGTCAATATGGCAATTCAAACACAACATAAACACAATAAAGCCAGTGTAATGTATATGATGATGATGATGATAATGCATGGTATTGGCACACAGCCTCTAGTTTGGCACACATCCTTAAGTTTGACACACAGCCTTAAGTTTGGCACACAACCTTAAGTTTGGTACACATCCTCAAGAACACCAATATTCGCAACTCTTCTCCGGCATGATCCTTTAAAAATGATCCATAAAATCCAATATCCGATACCAATATCCAGTATTCCAATGTATCCAGTAGTTTCAAAACACATACATAACATAAGATATAAATCAAGTAAACATACATGACAATAAGTATATATAAAGTAGTAAAATGAACAAGTGAAATGATGTGTATGATGACATGAGAATGACGATGCAATGTTCACAACCATTCAAAATGAGTATTTCCACAACCAATCCATATGATGTATTTTCACACCCAATCCACATGATGTATTTCTACAACTAACCACAATGTTACAATTCCACACCACGTGAGCCAATATCCACTTATTACTTCCGTTTCATCCATAATTTTCACATGTCTCATCTACCGATAAGTATGGATATATTACAATATACCAATGAAACCACATTAGGCATTTCAACAATAAAATACAATTATTCACATGTATTCAAGGCTATCAACACCACATAAGACCCCACACGGTCACACATATCACATCATATCTCAATTTCAATAATTACATCACATATAGGCCCCCACACGAGCACAAAACATAGATAGTCAATTTTCATAATTACTTCCCATCCTTAACATGTATTTTATACCATTATTTACTACTCAGCTCAGTCTGAAAGAGTTAAGTCATAACCTACCTCAAATGCCGAAATCGGTCTGCTACACTTTGACCCCACGACTTTAATTTTCACGAACAATCTCAAATTCTACTAAAAATATCAAATCTGAAATCTACACATCAAAACAAAACCAACGACATCCATATTGACTACTTTTGATTCGAGGTCAAAACAAACCCCTAGAATGAATTTTCAAAAAAAAAAGGGTAAAATAAACTTAACCTCAAAAACATGTTCTCCATATGTTTAGAAATCTACAACTGAAAATCCAAGTTAAATCGAGTCAAAAATGAGGTTCAAATTAAAGAAAAACTATTTTTAAGCTTTACCGGGTAAAATCTTTGAAATCCGATTTAAAATCAAGAATCAGAGTTGTTATAAGGGTTAAATTGATGAAAATCTAATAATCATAAGATAAAAATATTATTCAAGTAAAAAGAAGTAAAATTGGAGTTTAAAATTAAGCCCTAAGATTTTTGGGGTTTTGAAAAATTAATCAAGAAATTACTATGAAAAAGGTGAATTCTTACCTTAAATCCGTAATAAAATCAAGAAATAGATGTTAATCTAGCTTCCCAAGCTCCCAAAAACTTTACTTTTAAGCTACCACATTATTTTAGGTTTTAACTCTCAAGAGGCAAGATGAAAAAATGAGCAAAATAAGTCAAAAAGGGAGAAAATCTGTTTTATGTAGCAGAAAATCTGCTATAACAACAATTTTTTTCTTTTTAAAGTTCAACCTGCACTTCGATGGGGTATCCGGAATTCATTTGGACTCTGATATATGCAAATGAACTATACAACTACACTAAATTCAACGTTATAAACGTGTTGGAGAAGTCGGATTTTTGAAAAAACATCACTTTCACAAAGTTGACCCTCGAAATCTGAAATTGCAATTTTCCAAACTGAGGGTCGAAATGAGATTTAAAATCCATAAAATCACACCAAACATTCTAACACCCTAAAATTGACATTTTTAATCTACTGGCAAAGTCAAATTTTCCATTCGAGGTCATTTCGACCAAATGTGGATCCCACACCCATATTTTTAATTTTCCAACTTTTTGATCAATAGGTCCAAATGAGCTCAGTTGCATAGGGACCCAAACCAAAGGTCTACTTAGTCTAAAATTGATATTTCAGAGCTACTGGAGTAGTCCGTTTGGTTATCCATCGCATGGATCAAAAGATGTCTCCATATATCTAAAATAAGGCTCTCGAAGCCATCAAAAAGTACAATATCGCATAAATGGTACCAAAATGCATCAAAAATCATGTCAATCACTCCCACACCCCAGAAATACCGTAAGGCAACTACAGGAATGGGTAAAAAAATTAAATCACACAGAATCATAAATTTTACATATTTCATCAAATTTTTAGGTCATTACAGTGAAGGTGCATTTGAGCAAGTGAAATCTAATAGGTGAAGTGGAATTCAGTTAGAGGTGAAACAAGTGAAAAATTGGGGAATTGAATCTGATCTCAGGTGTCGCAATAGTGATACTCTAATCATGAATGCGATCTAAAGGCTCGGGTTTTCCCAGTCATGCCTCAGGTACCGTGATTATGGAAGATGACCGCAATTACAATCCTTGCATGGTTACTATCGCAGAGGCTAAATCACAATCATGAATATGGAAATTATAAATAGGAACCGTCTCCAAAATGGTTCCTACACTCAACTTCCTTCACATACCCAAAAATCTTTAAATTTTCATCATTGTGATCGATGTTAGAGAGCATATCATCCTTATTTACATCCAAGCATCTAGCCTTTAAAGCTGAAAAATAGCACAATATGATTAAATTTACTTCCTTACCTTTGAGTGTCAGACTTCTACTATGAGGACCTAGCTAGGAGGAAGTTTCTCCTTAAGAGAGACATATCTCTGGAACAAGTGCCTGAGAAGCTCCCGGCCTTTCATGGGAGATTGAAGGCAATAGGGTAGAGATGCTTTGCCCTAAATCCATGTCAGGCCAATGACCAATGGGTTATAGAATTCTATGCAAATCTTAGCATAGTGAAAATCTCAACCCCAATTATGAAGATTTGGGGCAAGGAAGTTTTTTTGGGGGCCGAACAGATTAATAAAGTCTACGAGCTGCCAAATGCTAATATGAGAGTGTATGAGGCCAGGTATTATGCTCTGGGAAGCAGGTTGGTTGCTCAATTATGCCCAAGAAGAGAAGTCTCATGAGCCGCTACAAAAATAGGGGTAACATTGAATGAGTTCATGGTCGAGGCTTGGATTTGGTTGACCATTATCTGTAGCCGTGTATCTCTGACCACCAACATGACACATATCCCTATTAGGTAAGCCTAGATAGTATCTTGTATCATGGACAATATTTTTTTAAATGTTGGTCACTTTGTGCTTTTGGAGATCAGATATTTCAAGAATAAAGATGGCCCTATGCTCATATTTTTATTCTTTGATCACAAAAATATACAAGAGGACTGAGGTTGAGGAATACCTCGGGGACAACTAGATATCCTCGAAGAAACTTATTTACCCATTAAAGATGAGTGACGAGGGCTCAACTTTAAAGAGAAAAAAAAAATCGATTTAGGTAAGTCGTGAATGACGATCTTGATGCTTGTACGCCATTCTCATTGAGACCATTTAAGTAGATCTCAAGTTAGATACGGATAGTGAAAGAATTGGTGTCCAAACTTCCTCAAGGGTCCGGTGAGTCTTCTACTACTCGTTTCTCCTATGTCGCCCAAAGTGATTATGAGAAATTTCTTGAGGATCAGAAGGAACAGGGGGATACCATATCCATACTTGAGCAGGCCTACTCATCCTTGGTACAATCATATCGAGAGTTGCGTGATTCTCACGATAAGATGCAGAGAAGAGAGAAAAAAAAGTTTTTCACTATATGTGGAAAGGGGTAAAGGGCTTATGGAAGATCCTGAAGCCTGGAGTGAGACCTCCCTCCCCCAGAGTAGATACTGATGATGAGATTTTGACTAGGTGGTCAGATGATGAAGAGCCAGAGTCTGATGATAGTGATAAGAAGATAGAGAGTGATAGCAGCACTTAATGTGGTTTCAGGAAGCCCCTTAAACTTATTTTATGCTTTCATGATATGCAGTAAAGACACTGTAAGCTCTTTAGTTGGGGTACCCATCTCCATATTTATTTCATATTTGATTCTTGGGTCTGTATTATTTGGATAATTATTTAGATGTTTTGTGTTTTATTTGGATGATTTAATTTTTATTTGCTATGGATAGTTTGATAATTTGGGTTGTAATATTTGGTATTCTGATGATACATATATTTATGGATTAATCATTTTTATTTTCATTTTTTTCTTTTAATATGGATGTTGGAAGAGCCTTTCCCTATGATAGATTGAGTGACAATATTTGTAAGGAAAAATAATAATGTTGAGGTATTGGAGTCATAGATGTAGGGGAAGTCTGAGTACCTGTGGCATTCCAAATTAAGATTGACATTGCAACTATAGTCAAATCTGAGTAGCCATAAGTCTGAGTACCTGGGACTTGATTGGTGCTAGCAATCAATCTTACGTGGTAAAGTACAAATGATAACCCCTCCTCTATAAATCAAGGGCATAGATTTAAATTATATTGCAACAAAGCTAGGCCTCTTTTATGACTCTAAATTCTTTAGTTGGGGGTAATGTGATAAATAACTTCTTCTGTGCTTGAGTAGAAAATGCAATCGATCCTTCTAGAATAGTTTGCATGACATGTGTAGTGAGGAATAATTTAATGATTCTTATGCGTGATTGTGTCATCTAGAACTTGTCTCGTTGTTCTTTCAAAGCTAATCTTGATTACGCGCGATTGGAGAAATGATCTTAGGCCATTTTTGTGATTGTTGAAAACCACTTTAGCCTAAAAAAAACTACCCATGTATGAATGATATCCCTAGTCACTCATTTTGATCCTATAAACCTTTCTTTTGAAACCATGTTACAAGCCTCTAACCATTTAAAAGTATCCTTCCCTTGAACCTTACCCTCCTTGAACTTAAAATTTACAACTTGAGGCTAAAAGCCTAAGTTGGGGGTGTGGTGAAACTTGGAAGAGGTGATCTTGTTCATGGTCTTGTAAATAAGTACATAAAATCAAACTAGTGATGGAAAGAAAAGAGAACAATAAAAGAAACAAAAAAATGCACGTGAGTGCAATAACAAAGGAAATCAGAAGAGAATGTATTCGAAAAATGAGTGAACCAAAGTGAAAAATATAGGCACATGAGTGAATTAGGAATAAATGGAGTGGCCAATGATCCAAGTTTGATCTAGTTAGAGTGTATGCAGAGTTCAAGGAGGGTGTAGTAACTTTTATCCCAAATGCTTATCCTATCCTTCCTCAAGCCTACGTTACAATCTTGAAAAAATCCTTTAAGATCTCCAACCAAGTTTCTTTAAGTTAGTAGCGATTGACAAAAAGGGCAAGCATATGGCATGATACTTGCTTTCATTGGAAAATTCTTTGTGAGTAAGATTGTTTGAACATTAGTCCTTTATTGCATGATTGAAATTATGGTGTGTTGGAACTTATTTCATGAGGAGGCATGTGAAGTAATATAGACTAGTAAGATTGTCATGTTTCAAAAATGAGGTGAATGAGTGTAATTGAGTCACTATTGATAGAGAGTCACCTCTTGAGAGCTAGTGGTTGTTGCTTGATTATTCTTAAAACTTCTTTGCATCCTTAAAAATGTGATTGATTTTTGAAAGGGTTGTGTAGTTAGCACTTCTTATGCTTGTTGACTAATGATTAGTGCGAATCAAGTTTGTAGTTATGATGACCATGAGATTGAATAGTGTGATCTTCAAAGTTGATTAGTCTCATTGAGTGTGAAGTAGTATTGCTTGAGGACAAACAAGCTCGTAAGTTGGGGGTGTTGATGAGTGGCAAATTTTTCACTCATTTTCATCTAATTTAGTGCACACTATGGTGAAATAATTGAATTTATGAGACTAGTTTTGTGTAAAATGCACTAAATTTTGGTGTTTGTGATCCTACAGGTAAGCAAGATAAAATAGAGTTAAGATAAAGCTGGAAAAGATTGGGAATGGTTAAAAGATTGACAAAGGCTGAAGATAAGCTCTAGGAGATGACCCTAAGGTGTTGTGATCACAACGTGAAGGTCTCGATCGCAATTAATCAAAAAGTCATAGTGTCGCGATCGCACTAAGATTCCATGCAATCGCGGAATTATGATCGCAACTAAGGGAGTGCGATCGCAATAGGTCGGGCAGATTTGAGCGGAAAAGGGGGAATTTCACAGAGTTGTGTCCCAGGATATAAAAAATTGAGCCCTCTATATGTTCCTCATCCAATTTTCTAGTTTTAGTTGAAAAATCACTTTATTTTGAGTGAGAAAACAATTGTTAGTTTTATTCCAAGAGAGATTTTGGTTATAGATTAAAATTGAAGCTTTGGCTTATATTTATTTGGCTTATGATAAATTAATTGCATGCCAATTTGGGTATATTTCTTCCCTTTAATTTCATGAGTATCTAAACTTTTATCTTGGAGTTATGTTTGATTAGGTGGTGATTAATATATGAGTGTTGATTGTTAGTCCAAATAATTAGTTAATTGTGATGGGTTTTACTCTTAGTCTATGTTTGAATTGAGAATTGCGGGTGAAAATCTCAATTGTCTTGGATCCCATATCATCCTTGAAAGAGGGATGTGTGTGAGGAGTAATTGTGAACATCAACTTAAATTATCTTCTTTCTTAGCATCATCTTAGAAATAATGGTGTTAGTTGAATTAGCTATTTTTATAAGCATCATCTTAGAAATAAGGATGCTAGTTTGAGGTAATGGATTGGTAAACTTATCATTCTCATAAGGTGTTCGAAAGAATCCATTAGTAAAATTTAGTGTTTTATCAAAAGGTTAACACTAAGACCCTAAATCTAGCCTACCCAAAACTCTTAGCTAAAACTTGGACGAACCCTCGATAACCCATGCATGTACACCACCTAGGATAGAATAACCCCAAGGTTCCTTTCAACTTGGTATACCTATCAATTGTTCAATCTCATATTAGTGTTATTTTGCGATTGTGTTCAACAAAGTTCAAAATCAAACCCAAACCCCCTAATTTACTTTCATGTTTTATTTAAATATTGCATTACGGATTAACGCATAGTTAACTCTCAACACATGTAATCTTTGAAAGCTAGTTTGCACCACTCAAAAATTTGATCCCGACCCATGTTGGGTATATATTGACAACGCCTACCTTGTACTTAATTTTCTTTCTATGGAAAATGAAAAATGCAAGTAAGTGTAAAAATATCTTTTATGTGTTTCTATGTGAGTTTTCCCAAAAACCTTATATGTATAAGCTAATTTCACATATAAGGTTTTGCATATTAATAAAATTATGATTATTTTTTTGAAATAATTTTTTAATTTATTTAAAAGCAGTATTTAACAACGAAAATTTCTAATCCAACTTGGAGGTGTATCTAAATTTAGAAAATAGCTTCCAATATTCTTTTACAACTCATTTTTCACTTTTGATGTTTTATTTAAGTAAATTCATGTATTAACATTATTAATACATACATACATACATACATACATACATACATATATACATACATAC
>JAPEIP010000005.1:46332911-46347611 GCA_026120095.1 Capsicum chinense
AAAAAAATCTACCGTTTTTTATTTTCATATAATCATCCCATTTAAATTATATTTAAAGTACCAATCATATTTTATTTATAAAAAAAAAAAAAAAAAAACTACATCTGATTTTTAAATTATTAACTCCAAATATTATGATGAAACACAACTCCAACTCTAAATCAAGAATTTTTAATAAAGTAATTATGTTTTTCATGGCCAGACGCCTACTAAATATCCATCAGTTGAATTATAAAATATACTACTTATTTTAGGGAAAAAAATATAAAATTAAACAATTTCGTGCCACCACAATTTCTTTTCTTGCTTTTGAGTTGTGTAGGACTTAAGATAGAAGTCAAAAAAGTAAAATGAGTGAAATCGGATAGAAATACATACAAAATATTTTTACAATAATTAGCATTAGCATTTTCCATTTTCTATAGAACGAAAAAGCTTTAGAATTTTTGTGAAATTTATTGTTTTTGTTGTCCAACCATACTTGTTCATGTTATTATAAAATATATATTTAACAATGTTTGTTCAGTTTAAAAATCAATAATAATTTGCTTATTTTTGCCCATTTTACTCAATTTCTTTATTAAAGAATTAAATTTATGATATTCAAAGGTGGTATAATAAAATTATCTTTATTATTTATTATTTTTTTAATGATATGTCTGTTATAAATATATTACCATATATAGTGAATGTCAAATTTACCATATATAGTGAATGTCTACTTTACCATATATAGTCAGTGTCCATTTATGGAAAAGTTAGAAATCTCAAGGTTAGTTGTCCCTTATAAATAAAGGGGTTTTCCTTCGTAGAAATTCACTCATCAAGAAATCCCTCAAAAGAAATAAGAATTACTCTTCATTCTCTCTTTACTCTTCTTCTTTATTCCTTATTATTTTATAACACGTTATCAGCACGAGACTCTACCAAAACAAGGTGAGATTATAAATCTAAAGGTAATTTCAAGGTTAATAATTCCTTATGTTATTTGTCTTTTGCTACTAATGATATAATCATTATTGGATTTGCGGAAATATAATTGGTTTAGAACCACTTATGCTTTTAATTTGTTCATGAAGAATAATAATGTTAAAAGATATGATGATGAATTAAGTCTCATCTCATTAAGAAGGTAATGCATTGGGTTACAAGTTCCAATGGACCATGATGATAAGATATTGGGTTCAAAGTCTCATAGAGTTATAGCCTAAGACGTCTTTATATGGATAAGACATTGAGTTTAAATCTCAATGCACCTTATTAATGATATTAAGATGGTTAAGGCAAAAAATAATATGTATTTGATGAAAAGTCATGAAATTTATTCATTAAATTTTCTCCAATCCATGAAGTGAATGTCACAGCAATATATGTTAAGTCTGAAAGATAACAATTTGCTCCATTATTAAAGTGAATGTGGTAGCAATATATGATATACTTTGAAAGATATGTATACCTCGATGCGCTCCTGAAGTAGCAATATCATGAAAGAGGCTATAAGCTATCAGAATTTGATACGATTAAGGCACAATTATATTCTATTTCTGGGGAATGAGAAGCTTATTAATGCAAACGTGCACTTGATTGTGATGGTATCACAATTCACCTTGGAAAGAGGCTGAATAACTGAGAAGAGTTATTTTGAAATCTACTTCTAAAGCAATAAATTTAAAATTTATTCATATAATAGTAAATCTGAAATTTACTAAAGTAAAAGGTACATGTCATGGTAAACTTGGAGTTTGCTCGAATAAAAGTTCATACATTGACATGAACGATTGCGACATCCCAAAGATGTGCATACTGAGTATTGAATATATATTGAAGAATTAAAAAATTCTTCATTACTTTTAATATTGTCTGTTCTCATGATAAGTTAGTTGGACCAACTAATGTTGAAATATGATCCCTCAAAATCTTAAAAGTATAAAAGGTGAATATAGGGTCATTCATAAGTCATGTGATCTATTAAGATGCATCGATATAAGATAATCACTTGTACATTTATTGTCAACCTGTAGTCTGACATTCATAAAGTTGCTTGCTCAATAAAATTGAGTTAAGAGCATAACTTTCAAATTGTGTAATCAAAACAATTCATCCTGATGATGATGGTTTGTCTTGAAATGCCTTTGATTAATAGCTTAACCAATACTAATGAGAAAAAAGCTTCATATGTTTGTATGAAATATGATATGTTGCATGCAATAGCACTTGTATGCATTAGACCAATAAATTATGATTATTTCTTTTCTCTCAATTGGTTCAAGGTCAGGAACTAGGTATTCCATCCAATAATTTTGATATGTGAAGTACGATTAATGAATTTACTATAACGCATAAAGATGAATTCCTCAAAGAAGATGGAGGATGTATGTTAGTTTTTCTAACATAAGGAGGATATTATAAGCAGCTATGAAATATGTTAAGAATTATCATCAAATCCTCATTTAAAAGATAATTCAAGTCAAATGTCGTACGCATCTCATATTTAAGCTGAAAATGCTTCTATTTTGTATTCATAAAGGACAAAGTCTATGCATATATGAAACGTGGTAGACCAATCGATTCCAAATTAAATGATCCTTGAAAAGGATAAGGAGTAAATAATCATAATAAGAAGTCAATGTGCTCTTGAAGAGCCTAGGACATAATACTTCATGAAACCTAATGAGAAGTTCAGGTACCTGAAAATAAAAAAGTTATGAGATCTCAAAATGTTATGTCACACTGTGAACTAATACAAAATGATATATCATCAATGATATGTTTGATACAATATTTTTGCAATATTGTGAAAGATTATGAGGATCTAAATTTTACGTCTATTAAGCATGCTGACATGGAAACATTTATCAAGTGATATGACAGGATGCATCTTGGTAAGCATAACACTTATTTAATTTGCATTTGAGACTCTAGAAGATGTCACATAGGAAATATTGGATAATGTCACTTGACAAAAATCTATATGAAAATCCCTAAAGGTTTCAAAAATCCTGAAGCATATAAAGTTTCTGGAAACTTATTTATTATCCTTATAAGGGATAAATTAATGATTTTAATATTATTGAAACTCTTGGAGAGTTTTCAAAAGCATAAAAATATTTGTTTAAATGAGAAACATGCATAATTGAATAAGAATCCATGCCGTACTAAAAGAAAAAGGAATGTGGAACTCCTTGATCCTAAAGTAAAATAACTTAGTGTAATTGGTGCACTAATGTATCTTGCAAATACTACAAGGCATGATATAACCTTTTTCAGTCAATTTGTTAGCAAGGTATAGTTTTGCTCCTGCTAGGAGACAATGGAATGGGAACAAACAAATGGATCTTATTTTATTCTAAAGATAGTAGACCTGAACTTATTGATTATGTTGATGTTGGGAATTTGTTTAACCCGCATAAATCTTGGTCTTAAATATGCAATGAGCTCATACGTGGGGATACTGCCATATCTTGGAGATATAAAAAGTAGTCTATCTAGCCACCTCATCGAACTATGATGGGATAATAGCTATTTATGAAGCAAACTGAGAATGTGTATGGTTGAGGTCTGTAGACACGTAAAATTTATTGGGTCAAATTCATATAAAAATTAGATTTGACCTATATTTTATTGGGTCAAAAATCATTTTGGGCTATAAAAATAATAAGCCCATTTTATTCCTCATCAAGGACTTCAAGGTCCATCTCACCTTGAGGCCCAAACTTATGCCACGTGTCAAGTGATGTGGCATCCCAATCAAATTAAATACCAATGAAGCAAGACCACACACATCAAATGATATGGAAATCCAAGTCAAGTTCAAGAGCCAATAAAACATCACCAAGTGTCCCAAATGACATATTTTTGGCCAATCACAAGCAACCTTGTCACATAACATTTGCCATAAGCTTGAAAATTGAATGGACCAATCAGAATGAGGCAAAAGAGGTTATTTACACTTGGACTGCCTACCCCCTACAACTATAAATAGGAGGGTTACACAATTTTCTGAGGTCATTCTGCAAGCATTGGAGGAAGCTTCTGCATTGACTACACGGTTCTTCAAAGAATTAACCAATGGAGTTCTGCCCAGAGATCAACTCGACAAGTCAAAGTGCTATCAAACAATTCCTGGAGATCCAAACGCATTTCTAGGAGGCTCAAATAATCCAAAAGTTCGAGAAACACGCTACAAAGACCCTCGAATCACAAAAAAGCTTAGGAGAGAAGAATCGAGAGAATATCATAATTGTACCCATAAAATTACTTTAAATAAAATTATTTTTTGTTTATTTTTATTTTTGCTTACAGTTAATTTTCCGCACTATGAAAATTTATTGTGAACAAATTTTGGCACGCCTAGTGGGACAAGTTCTGCTCTTCATCTCTTCTTCCTAGAAATAAAATTCAACTACTGCAATGGACTTCAGAAAAGTCAATGAGGTTTCACGCAAGAAGTCTACTACTGCCACGTCTACTAAGATCAAACTTGTTGGCCCCATCTACCGACGCAATCTCAACGTTTGTGCTTTGGATGGATCCCAATACTTTACCTTTTTGGAGATGACAAAAAGGAGAAAATCTCATATTTTGGTTGTAACTACAAACCTTGGGGGCAACTTTGCATCTATTTTATCAAATGAACCATCTAAAACTATCTACAACTTTGGAGAATCTAAAGACTTAATAAATTCTCCAACTTCAACGAAAGTTAATACCTTCATGGTTAATGCAGTTGACATAGATGAGAAGTTCACAATGATGGAACAAACCATTAAAGTTTTAATGAAATCTGTTGAGGATAAAGATCTCCAAATCGCTTAACTGATGAAAAAGTTGAAGTCCTTCGCCTATGGAGAATCAGGCCATAATCCTACTTGTCCACCCGGCTTTACTAAGAAAAATAAGAATGTTGATGAGTCACCTGTCAAGACTAAATCAAAATAAAAGTAGTCTACTTTAGTTGCGACTCTAACAGTTCAACAACTACAAGATATGATTGTAAACACTATCAAGGCACAATATGGTGGTACATCACAAAGTTTTACATGATACTCAAAGTCGTAGTCTAGGCAAATTGAGGGCTTACCAATGCCAATTGGATATTAACCGCCAAAGTTTTAATAATTTGATGGAAAGGGAAATCCAAGACAACACATCGCTCATTCTGTTGAGACTTGTAGCAGTGCTGGTACATATGATGATCTTCTTGTCAAAAAGTTTGCTCGCTCTTTGAAAGGCAATGCTTTTGAAAGGTACGCAGACTTGGAGTCTGAATCAATTGATGTTGGGAGAAACTAGAGAGTTAGTTCCTAAATTATTTCTACAGCACTCGTTATACGGTCAGCATGATAGAATTGACAAACACAAGACAAAGTAAAGATGAGCCTGTAGTGGACTACATAAATCATTGGCGAATATTGACCTTTGATTGCAAGGATCAACTTTTTGAAACTTTCGCGGTTAAAGTTTACATTCAAGGGATGCATTGGAGCCTTGTGTACATCCTCCAAGGAACTAAGCCTTAAACTTTTGAAGAATTAGCTACGCACACTCATGATATGAAATTAAGCATTGTGAGTCATAGAAAGCTGTCACCTATTTTTGATCCTAGGAAAGAAGTCACAAAATTCAATGACTCATCAGAAGATCAAATTGGGGAATCTATGGAGACAACTGTGAGTTCTAGGAAGGCCTCCACAAGACAAAAATTAAAAGAGAAAGCTCCAAAGCAACAAGTGCAAGAAGTGGAAAATTGACCAACCTTGAAAGAGTTACAAGCAAGGGTATATCCTTTTTCCGATGCTGATGTTCCTGGAATTCTAGACGAGTTGCTAGCCAAAGAAGTCATTACACTCCCTAAGTCAAAGCGACCTAAAGAATCAAATAAAGTTGATGATCCTAAGTACTGTTAATTTTACTGCATTGTTGGTCATCACACTATAAAATGCTTCATCCTGAAAAAAAAGATCACGACATTGATGCAAGAGGAAAAGATCATCAGTGATGATGGTAATACGATTGATGCAAATCACATTAGCGCCAAACTAGACCATAAAAAAATTTAAATTTCAAAAGCTCTACAACCCATGCGTTCTGTAGAATAACCAAAAGTTGAAGAAGTCATCATGCTACAGTTTGAGAGCTTTGACCCAATTAGGGTTCCAGCATTGAAGAAAATAACCAGCAAATTCATAGAAAACAACTTCTCCAATGGCAAGAAGGGTGGCACTTGGACATTGATCACTCGCAAGAGAAAAAAATGTCAAAGAGCTTCTAAACTCCGACTTTCAAAAATAGACAAAAGATTAAATGCAAATTTGCTTCAACCAAGAGAGTAATAAATTCCAAACTAAAGTGCAACAATACTTCATTACAAAGAGTTGAGGGGAAAGTTACATTACAAAAATTCTTCCCCAAGCTGCTCGATGCACGATCCTAAACTATAAGTTAAGCTACTCCTTGATGCACGAGCCTAAACTGCAAGTCAAGCTACTCTTTGATGCAGAAGCATAAACTGCAAATCAAGATGCTCCTCGTTGCACGAGCCTAAACTGTAAGTCAAAAATGCTCCTTAATTCACGAGCCTAACTGCAAGTCAAGATTATCCTCGATGCATGAGCCTAAACTGCTAGTCAAGATGTTGTTCGATGCATGAGCCTAAACTGCTAGTCAAGATGCTCTTCGATGCACGAGCCTAAACTATAAGTTAAGATGCTCTTTGATATATGAGCCTAAATTGCAAGTCAAGTCATTTCTCAACGCGTGAGCCTAAACTATAAATCAAACTGCTCCTTGATGCACGAGCCTAAATTGCAAGTCAAGATGCTCCTTAATGTACAAACCTAAATTGCAAGTCAAGATACTTCTCGATGCATGAGCCTAAACTGCAAGTCAAGATGCTCCTCGATGCACGAGCCTAAACTGCAAGTCAAGCTGCTCCTCGATGCACGAACCTAAACTACAAGTTAAGCTGCTCCTTAATGCACGATCCTAAACTGCAAGTCAAGATACTCCTCGATGCACGAGCCTAAACTGCAAGTCAAAATGATTCTCGATGTACGAGTCTAAACTGCAAGTCAAAATGCTCCTCGATAAATAAGCCTAAACTGTAAGTCAAGTTGGTCCTCGATGCATGAGCCTAAACTACAAATCAAACTACTCTTTGATGCACGATCTTAAATTGCAAGTCAAATCACTCTTGGACCACATGAGTCTAAACTGTGAACGGCTCTACAAAAAAAATAAAAGAGCAAAATAAAGAAAAGTATGGAGCTTGAATGCATATTTGGAGTCCTTTAAAGATGTCATCTTTAAAGCAAAAGGATTCTTTATTATCTCCCAAGCAATGAAGTCTTCTCGACAAGTAAAAAGACTTATGGTACTTTGAATACTGCTCTAGTCCGGCCTTTACCAAATTATAGAAGATATGTGTCCCAAAACTTGAAGTAGAAGAATAAATTCATGAAGTATCTAAATCTGATGAGAAGTAGAGTATCATGAGATTTTGAATAAACTTCGAACAAGAACCTGAGAAAATATAGAAGTTCAATAATGGTGGTTTTCATGTGAAATGTAGATCTGTGAGTTTACTTACCAATGCAAAAAAAAACACCTAAATTTGATATTTCTAAGTCGAGATATACAATTTATCGTGACGCTGCACAAAGCTAAAATAACTAGCAAACCAAGATTAGAAGTCCATCTTTGGAGTGATATCTGGGAAGATTAGGATGTAATATGATTGTGGTTTCTTCTTGAGACTTATCTGTACGAATCTAATTTCCAATACAAAAAATGTCACCTAAATTCGATACTTTCATATCAAGATATGGAATTTATCGTGACGCTGCACAAAGCTAAAATAACTAGCGAACCAAAATTAGAAGGCCGTCTTTGGAGCGATATCTAGGACGATTATTCATGAGACTTATCTCTACGAATCTAATTTTCAATGCAAAAAATTCACCTGATTCCGATACTTCCACCTCGAGATATGGAATTTATCGTGATACTGTGCAAAGCTGAAATAACTAGCGAACCAAGATTAGAAGGCCATCTTTAGAGCGATATCTGGGACGATTCAAATGCAATCTTATTGTGGTTTTCGTGTTAGACGTATCTCTAAAAATCTAATTTCCAATTCAAAAAATATCACCTAAGTCCGATACTTCCACGTCGAGATATGGAATTTATCGCGATGCTGCGCAAAGATGAAATAATTAGTGAACCAAGATTAGAAGGCCATTTTTGGAGCGATATCTGGGATGATTCAGATGAAATTTTATGTTGGTTTCCATGTAAGATATAGATCTACGAGTCCAGTTTCCGACGCAAAAAACGGCTTCAGATTTTGATGTTCCTATATCAAGATAGGAGAGTTTCGTGAGACTACACAAAACAAGTAAAAAGTGATGAACCAGAACTGAAAGTCTAATTTTGAAATGATACCTAGGTAGATCTGGAGATAAATTTTGTGTGGTTTTTGCGTATAACGTAGCCTCATATGTCTACTTTCCAATACTATAAGTCGTTCATGATTCAGACATCTTCACGATGCGTTATGAAGCTTATTCCACAGATGCTCCAAAGTGCCCGAAAGCTCAATTGTGAAAAAAGATCAAAAAGAGGAGAAGAACAGGAGTTGAATTTCTTCTCAAGCTGAATTACAATGACTTAATGGGGAGGTGATGTCCTTTTATAGACTCTGAAAGGCCCTAGTTGGATTTCGAAAATAAATTTGCTGAACAAGTTGTCTTCAAGAAGAACTGGGACATCCAAGTGTCCAAAACAAATCAAACTCCTAATCCTTTTTGAAGTGTGATAACATCATTATTTAATCCTATTGAAATTCGATATAAGACTAATACTCGAATACTATAAGGTTTGGATATATTTAGTTTTAAAAAAAATTATATTCCTAAGGAAGGGATTTACGTTATTCTACCTAGATTATGATGACTTCGAGGAGTCGGATTTCGACAAAATGCTCAAGTCTTGCAAAAAAAAATGAGGGCTCCACAAATACTTCAAATCTCATCTCTAACAGGTCTGACAAATCAAACACCTTGATAAGCTTTGAAGTAGGGGGCATCTGTAGACACGTAAAATTATTGGGTCAAATTCATATAAAAATTAGATTTGACCTATATTTTATTGGGTCTAAAATCATTTTGGGTTATAAAAATAATAAGCCCATTTTATTCTTCATCAAGGACTTCAAGGTTCATCTCACCTTGAAGCCCAAACTTATGCCACGTGTCAAGTGACGTGGCATCCCAATCAAATTAAAGACCAATGAAGCAAGACCACAAACATCAAATGATGTGGCAATCCAAGTCAAGTTCAAGAGCCAATAAAACATCGCCAAGTGTCCTAAATGACATGTTTTTGGCCAATCACAAGCAACCTTGTCACATAACATTTGTGATAAGCTTGAAAATTGAATGGACTAATCAGAATGAGGTAAAAGAGGTTATTTACACTTGGATTGCCTACCCCCTACAACTATAAATAGAAGGGTTACACAATTTTCTGAGGTCATTCTGCAAGCATTGGAGGAAGCTTATGCATTTCTAGGAGGCTCAAATCATCCAAAAGTTTGAGAATCACGCTACAAAGGCCCTCGAATCATGAAAAAGCTTAGGAGAGACGAATCGAGAGAATAATGGAATTGTACCCACAAAATTACTTTAAATAAAATTATTATTTTTGTTTATTTTTATTTTTGCTTGCAGTTAATTTTCCGCACTACGAAAATTTATTGCGAACAAGGTCCATGATACATCTTATTTGAGAAAAATATGGTTTAAAATATGATAAAGTACCCACAATTTTATATGAAGATAATGCATCATGCATAGCACAACATAAAAGAGAGGATTCACATAAGGAGATAGAACGGAGCACACTTCATCAAACATTTTCTATATACACGAGATACAAAAGAATGGTGATATTAATGTGTAATATATTCGTTCAAGTGACAATGTGATTGATTTATTCACCAAGTTTCCTCTAATTGCAACTTTCAAAAAGATGGTGTACTAGATCAGGATGCAAAAGTTCAAAGATGTTCTCATTAGGGGGAGTTAATACGCATTGTACTCTTTTTTCCTTATGATGTTTTGTTCCACTGGGTTTTTTTGTAAGTTTTTTAATAAGGCAATCGATATGCGTATTGTTAGAGATGTATACTCTTTTTCCGTCACTAGATTTCTTTTCACTGGATTTTTTCTAATAAGATTTTAGCGAGGCACATTATCTTTCAATTAGACATTCAAGGGTGAGTGTTATAAATATATTGTCATATATAGTGAATGTCATATATAGTGAATGTCAACTTTATCATATCTAGTGAATGTCTACTTTACCATATATAGTCAATGTCTATTTATGAAAAAGTTAAAAACCTCAAGATTAGTTTTCCCCTATAAATAAAGGGGTTTTCCTTCATTGTAATTCACTCATCAAGAAATCTCTAAAGAGAAATAAGAATTACTCTTTATTCTCTCTCTACTCTTCTTCTTTATCCTTTATTATTTTATAACAATTTCAAATTAATAGTGAATACATTTTTTTAGACGGAGGGGTACAAAAAAATATGAAAGAGCAAATAAAATAAAGAAGGATAGAGAGTTAGACAAAGTAAATATGGGACCCATATTTCCATTTGTCAAGCAAAGGGTGGAGACTCACTCAACTTTTTTTGGTTGAGTCTTACCCATTATAAAAATTTTCCAAATGAAGTATTATTTGTACTCCTTTCGTTTCCTTATGTTCACTTTTATGTGTTTAGCATTTTAAATATACATGTTTTATTTTACATGTCACTTTTATTAAATTTAAAAAGAACTACTATGTTTTTCTGTTTTACCTTCGATTATTATTATTTATCCCTCAAATCATTCCCCAAGACTTAAGACAATACATCAATTGATATAAAAGTTGTGATAAAATACTTACATTAATCATTATTTCTTATGAAATGTACAAAATTCAAAGTGAACGGGTAAAATCAACGAAAAAATAGTACTAGGCAGGAAAATATTTGGATATTTCTCCTTTACATTTGAGATGAAAGAGATAAAATTTTAATTGGCTTTTCGTTTTCTAAAAATAAAGGGGAGGCGAAACGAAATGCAAGCGGGGAGGGGTCATTTGCTGGTGAAAAAAAAGTGAAAATGTACTTAAAGGAAAGAACAAACAACAACAACAACAACAAGAGGAGAGAAATGATTACATTATATGATGAAATAAGCACTTCAAACATCAACATAGCTAAGTGGTGGGGGGAAAAAATGGCATCCCCATGGAAAAAGGGACAACAGATAGGCCATTTTCATTCTACAGGGAAATTAGGTCAGGGGTATAATTGAAATCCTAAAAATAAAAATATTTTATCAATGTCTTTTCTAATTTTCTCACGCTATAGTAATTAGTAGGAGGGTAAAATTTTACAACATATTTAGTGTAGTGCTATAAATTTTGAAGAAACAAGATACAAGCATGCCTTATTTCTATCTTCCAAGGATAGCAAGGTTATTTTCATTTCAATTGTGAGGAAGGACTCTTTTTTTAGTATACTGCTCCACCTGCAAGAAGTGGGAACAAATTAAGGGTGTTAAGTGGGCGAGACTGGGTCAACCCAGAATTGGCCCATGAAATTTAGCCGAGTTGTATCTAGGCCTGGTTAAACGAGCCGGTACGATTTTGGGCCCAACAGTAAAAGTTTTAAAAACAACCTTGAATCGGCCCACTTAACCCAACCCGGTCCAACCCACCTAAATGTTAGACCCCGCAAAGTTCCATCTTAGTCTGAGCCTTTAGAGCGTGTCAAGTGAAGTATAATTCCGGCCCTAAAAGATTAAGGAGTGACTTCCAAAGTGATTAGTGTTTAAACCTTGCTGAATTTTTCTAAAAATGACTTTTCATCATGTGGTAAATTGAATTATCTTTCCAACAATACCCATTTCGTCAAAATCCGACATCGAAAGAGAAAGATATGGCCATTTTACAGAAAGCAGTAAAATCGCCTAGGTGTGATGGAGAGAGCCAATAGACCGTCGAGCTTATGACGAACCGTCGAGCTTACGACGAACCGTCGTAGAGGAACCAGTGAGACCCCGTTCTGGATAAACGCAACGATAAGGTCAATGGATCGTCGAGACCTCAAAGAACCGTCACACCTATTGTCGTGGACGAGGCAGTGAATTGATTTCTGGAGCAGGTGTGACGGTCAGGACCGACGGACCATCAGGCCCTCGACGAACCATCGCACCCACCATCTCAGATCCTATTCAATAATTTTAAGTTATTTTTAAAAGGGCATTTCAGTCTTTTCCACCCTTTTCACATCTAAATATATCAGATTCAAGGCATAAACATTATATTCTTCATAGGCATCAAAAAGATTAACCCTCCAGAGTAAATCCAAATCTTCCTCCAAGAAATTCAAGAACTCACCATAGATTTTACAAATTGAGTTAAGATTCAAGGTTCCCAAGTCAAAGGCTTCAAGAACCCTCTCTCAAGAGTACGAAAAAAAGTCTCAAGCAAGCTTGTTCATCTACAAGTCATAATCTAAGGTATGTGGGGTTTGAACAAGGGTAATCCTTTCACCCTTGTGCCCAAAGGCTTATTTTTAAATTATAAGTTTTCTGCAATTTATGAGATTTTACATGAAATTGAGTTAAGGTTTTTCACCCATTATCATTAGTTGCAAGGTTTTGATACTTCCCATGAATTGAAAGTTAAATAGCATGATTTTGCATATGTTTCTATGCTTATTGATGAGACTTACAGATTTCAAGATACCTTATGAGTAATTTCATTCTTAAGCATGAATTTTGAGATGTTGACTTGAGATTTACTGTTTGGGTCAATAGATCCCCATTATAAGATTTATTGTTCAAAACTATTTGGGTCATGAGTACCCCATAACCAAGCTATTTTCAGATTTTAGTTAAAGATTTAACCCTTTAGGTCTATGGTAAGATAGGAATCCACATTTGATTATGATTTAAAGCAAAGAGGAATATATTTTAGTTTTCATTATGGACCCTTGATTTATTTTGAGGTGGATTTCCTACGAGTTCTGAGTTGAGTATGGGAGTAGTATTTAGCACCGAGTTGGGTATGATTCCAAGGTCTCATACCCTAGAACTACGTGCTACCATAGGTTTGAGATTTATGGGCCCAAGGCCGAGATAGTGATCACTAAAGATGAGGTTCTACTCTGATGGCAAGGATAGAACAGCTCTCCCCAATGTGGGCAAGACGTTGGAATTCATATAGCTCACATGGTTTATGTCGGTTAGAAGAAAATCCCGAGTTCCAAGTGTCCCGAGTATAAAAGAGTTCCAGAGTTCCCAAGTGTTAAAAGTTCCTAAAAGTTCTAAGTCCTTAAGTTTTAAAGAAGTTTTACTCTCAAAAAGATAAAAGCATGAGTTTGAAAGCATTATTTAAAGCTTCCTTTAGCCTTTAAGTACTGAGAATAAGACAAGATTATAGATTTTAAAGTTAAGTATAATGACTCACGAGATTTGTGTTACATGCTTCGCTATTCATAATTCATGAGTTTTATATTTTAGACTTATTCAAGTTGTGTGAGTCATTCCTATTTGCATGCATGATTTTATTAAAGAGTATTGATATTGTTTTATGTAAATGCATACACCCCCATATACGCAGTACATTCCCAAAGTGTTGATCCACATATACGTCTATGTGCTACATTGTCTCATAATGTAGGTTTAGGTGCTCAGTCTCAGCAGTAACCATGATTCTCGAGTACCTTCGTCTATATTCCACAGTTGGTGAGTCCTCATGGTTCGAGCACCTATATTTACAGTTTTCTCGTTATCACAGAGTTTTGAGTTTTACTTTCAGATCATTGCGAGTCAGTTGGGGGTCTGTCCCAATGGCTCTTCGGTTTGAGTAGTAGAGGCTTTGTCAGACTAGATTGTCAGTTGAAGTTGTATTCTAGACTCTCAGTATTTTTACTATCCAGACATTGATTCTAGTTATTTTGGATTATAGTTGACACAGTAAGGCATCATTGTTTAGCTTATTTATCCTAAAGTAAGTGTTAGAAGTAGTAGCAGGCTCAAAGGGTTAGCTTAGGACTACTTATAGCCTTAAGCACCGTGTGACGTCTCAGGATGAGATTTCGAGCCGTTACTCTAAATCCGGTCAAAACCGGTCAAAAAACAAAAAAAAAAGTTTTTTCTCCAATATACACTATATATACCCACCTATATACATTTTAAATACGTTAAACAATATACATACACTATATATATAGTATATACTACATTAGAATTTAAAAAATATATACACATAATACATATACACAATTACACATGTAATCGTGTATATGACTATACGTTAGTTAAATATATATACTACTCTAAATAAACATATACTACAAGATATATACTACAATATAATGATATATATAATAATTTATAAAACATATACACATGTATATGTTAAATATATACGTCTATAGAAGATATACACATATATATACGTACCACTAAATATATGTACTACTTTAAATAAAACATATACTACAATATATATATATATATACTACAATAGTACAATATATACACACACTAAATATATAGTTTATAAAACATATACACATGTATACGTTAAATATATACATCTATAGAAGATAAATACACATATATACGTACCATT
>JAPEIP010000005.1:46359016-46377290 GCA_026120095.1 Capsicum chinense
AAATTAAAACTAAATTTAATTTAATAATAAATTACAATAATGTAATTGATCTAATCAATAATAATCAAAAACTAATAATCATGCAAACAACTACTTTTACATGATTCTTTATTCACTAACTCTTATCAATAAAAATAAAATAAAATTAAAAATAATTCATTCTTCCATGTTTACGGAACCATCACCAATCAAGTGATTAATCTTTCCTTCAGGGTGCTTGTAAAAGTCTGCTACATCCAAGAATGTGATGTCAACATTTTTTTCAGAGAGAAAGTTAGCGTCGGAATTTCTCTCTTTCTTCTTTAATGATGCTTGATAAAGATCAACCAAGTGATTGAGAGCACGACAATCACGTGAATAATGTCCTTTTCCTCCAAATCGAAAATAAGTAACTGCTTTATGTTTCTCAATTTTTCTCTTTTTGTTTGATGAATGATTAACACCCGGCACAGGGTTTCTTTCTTGGTCATTGTGACCACGACCATGACCACGTCCACGACCAGGGTCGTGACCTTTTCCACGCCTAGCATGGTGAGCGTGCACATCATTAACTTCAGATAATGGTGCAGATACAGTTGGTCAGTTCTCGTGATTTTTTATCAACAAATCATTATTTTGTTCAGCCACGAGAAGATGAGAACTCAGTTCAGTATACTTCTTGAAACCCTTTTCTCGATATTGTTGCTGTAAGAGTACATTCGAGGCATGAAAAGTGGAGAGCATTTTTTCTATCATATCATTATCATTGACCGTCTCTCCACAAAGTTTCAATTGAGAAGAAATTCTGAACATGGAAAATTATATTCATGAACAGACTTGTATTCTTGAAATCTTAAATGCATCCACTCATATCGTGCTTTCGAGAAGATGACCATCTTTAAGTAGTCAAACCTTTCTTTTAGGTTATTCCACAATACGGGTGGATCCTTAGTAGTAAGGTACTTAATTTTTAGAATGTCGTCAAGATGATGACGCAAAAAAATCATAGCCTTAGCACGATTTTGACTAGATTCTGTATTTTCATTCTTTATGGCGTCTCCAAGACCCATAGCATCTAGGTGGATTTCAGCATCTAAAACCCATGAAATATAGTTCTTCCCAGAACTTTGAAGGGCAACGAACTCACACTTTGTAAGATTGATAACCATATGGAAAAAGGGAAGAAAAATAATAATACCTTAGCCTTAGCCTTCAAATTTGAGACGGTAGAGTCTCGTGCTGATAACATGTTATAAAATAAGAAAGAATAAAGAAGAAGAGTAGAGAGAATATAGAGAGTAATTCTTATTTCTTCTCTTGAGGGATGATTTACAATGAAGGAAGCCCTTCTATTTATAGGAAAAATTTGCCCCTAGTTTCACACTAAAAGACAAATACATCAAATCCTGATAGACATCAAATAGATCTTGATAGACATTTACTATAATTGATATATATCATAATAAAATGATGGGAATAATAGTATATGGATATATTGGTAGTGTCAAGTGTGTGAGTGGACTTGTCGAAGCCCGAAGGATAGCTGGATTGTGACTTCTCAATGGTGATATGTCAATTTAGGACATGTGACATATACAGCCGGAGCATGACATATACACCCGATTTTTGGCCATACTTCCTGATTGGATCATTCGGTATGCCGAATAAGTAACGATATTTCAATATTAAACTTCTAATAAAATTTATTCTTTTATTTTATTTAGTTAACTATATGAATTTATTTTGGATAAGAATAAATTCTTTCATCAATCAAATGCAATTGAAATTTTATTCCATACTTCAACAACAATAAATCTAGTAGATTCCCACATCCATACTTAATCATAGAATATCTCACATTATTCTATATCACTTGATGTTCTTTTATTCCATCTCTCGAGCTCAATAATATAAGCAATTAATAAACATATTTTTATATATAAAAAATCCTTTGATATAGAATTCTTTATAATCATAAAAATATTATCACATTCTTAAAATTATAAATTCTAAACATACTTCCTACATGCAAAAAATCTTTCTAACTTTCTTAAGTTTTGTGTCCCGTCAAATATCACCCTTGCATAAAATAGAAATTTTATATCTTAAAAAGTTTGAGTTTTCCTCTTATTTGCCCAAGAAAAAGGAGTTTGACAAATCGAAGTAAACTGCAGTTTGGGCAACAAAGGCATAAAGCATAGCACTGGTGCTTGACCTCAAAGAGGGAAAAAGAGAACGATAAACTTCAACTCTTCTTAGTTCTTACTATTACATACACCATCCATTTCAAATCATCTCGCCACCATTGTAATGATTTTTTAGTATGCGATTTGAATTAGTCGAAATGCCAATGATGACATTGGACACTGAATAAAAAATTAAAGAAAAAATGATCAACTTCAACTCTTCTTACTATTTTATATGCATCTATCTCAAACTATCTGTCATGCTTTAAAAATAATTATCTCAAATTATTTATTATTTTAAAAGATAATGAGAAATTTTATGATGTTTTCTCCTTTTTGCTAAAATGTATATTATAGCATTAGTTTTCTGATGAGTAAAATAATTTCACTACTTTATTGTTTTATTTTTTTAGCTACTCTAGGTGATTAGTTAGTGAGTAGTTACACAAGTTGTTAGGAGTAGTTATTAAAAGGTTTTAGAAGATCATGTGTGACTCATGTGAGTTTATAAATACCAAGCATGGTAGTCACATTATATAACATTTTCAGGTTATCAATGAAGCTAACTTCTTCACTTCAACACAATAACCAAAATACAATTTTTCCTTCTTCTTGACTGTAGTCAGTTTCTGTCTCTGTCGAGTTGACTCAGATGATTTTAACATGGTGTTAGAGTCATCGATTGATGGAGGTTTAGAAGATACATTGATAGAGTTTAGATCTCTATTGTGGAGAGATTCCCAATTTATATTTACTAGTAGATTTTTAAGTAATTGCCGAGAAAGTTTCAATCTCTGTTTTCAATTATTTACAGCAATTTGGTGTGTATTATTGTTGGAAAATCCAATTTCGATTCTAGTGAAATTCGATATCTACCTCAACAGTTTTCTAAGTAAGAAATGGCACCAAAAATTGATCCAAGTGATCCTTTGTTTATAGGAACATCAAATGTGTCCGACGCTACCCTAATTCCAATTAAGCTTATTAGATTAGAGAATTATGGAGTATGGAGCCGATCGATGAGGATTGCATCAACGGGGAAAAGGAAATACAATTTTGTAATAGGTGCTTGTAGTGGAAATGTATACAGAGAAGAATTGCATGAGCAATGGGAAACTTGCAATGAAATAGTGTTGTTATGGTTAGTGGGCTATGTCAGTACAGAATTATTAAGTGGTATTGTATATGTAACAAGTGCATTTAAATTTTGGAAAGATCTAAGAGAGAGGTTTGACAAGGTAAATTGCATGAGGATTTTTAAGTTACATAGAGAAATTAACTCACTATCCCAAGGAACTGATTCTATAGTAACTTATTTCAAAAAATTGAAGAGCTTATGGAGTGAATATGATACAGTAGTTCCTGCACCATCATGTGTTTGTCCAAGGTCCAAAGACTATATCGGTCACCTATCTGAATTGAGACTAATACATCTTTTAGAAGGCTTGAACGGTTCTTATGATTAGGCTAGAAGACAAATTTTGTTAAAGGGAGTTACACTTATACTTAATTAGGCCTATGTTATGATTGTAGAAGATGAAATTCAGCATTTGTCTTGTGCAACTACCACAAATGAAAAGACAGATCCAATTACAATGCATGTGAATAAAAGCTCAGAAAGCACTCATGGATCCCAAAATCACAAAAGGAAGTAATATGACTATTGCCACTTCACTGGGCATACTAAAGAAACTTGCTACAAATTAATAGGCTATCCTAATGATTGGAAGCATAAAAGAGATGGAGGTTACAATGGTAATTCAAGAGGATATAGAGGAAACAACAATCATACTTATGGAAGGTCTGATGGATATGAAGGTTAAGGATATCAGTTTTCTGGTCAAGATAATAATCAGTTCTCTTCCCATAATTTCACTAGACATCAGTCAACTGATGATGCAGGACAGTCAACTCCATCTAGCAGTCAAGGAAATAAAGACATCAATAATGTTTTTTTGGCCAAGGGGCAGAGCTTCTCAGATTAAAAGTATAAGGAGATTGTAGCCATGTTGAACAAAGATAAGAATGATTTCAAATAGGTTAACATGTCAGGTAGAGCTACTTTCTTGGTATCTCATGTTAGTTCACATGACTGGATAATAGATTTTGGTGCCATACAACATGTTGCAGCGCATAAATATATTTTTTCTCAATTTCATAAAATAGATACCACTAATCAAGATAAAGTAAATCGTCCTACTGATGTTAAAGTAAACATTACACATATTGGAGATGTACAAGTCCTTAAAGCTGAAGTTATGGGGGATGTATTATTTATTCTTGACTTTAAGCTAAACTTGTTATCGGTATCCAAATTAACCAAACAACTCTCATGCTTTGTATCATTCTATCTTCATTTTTATATATTTCAAGACCTTCAAAGTGGGAAGGTGAAGGGTATTGGTAAGGAAAGAGGAGGTTTATATATCCTCAAGAATATTTGTAGAGTAGATGAGATACATAGATATAGTCAAAAGTTGGTTGTAGAAGTGAGTATACAAGATTGTAATTTGTGGCATAGGAGGCTTGGGCATCCTTCTACTCAAGCTCTGAAGTCACTAAACTTGTTGTGACACACAGAAGACATAGAGTCTTTAAATAAGTATCATATTTGTCTATTATCTAAACAAAATAGACTGATGTTTCCTACAAGTAGTTCTAAAGGTAAAAGATGTTTTGATGTTGTGCATAAGGATCTTTGGGGGCCTTATAAAATTCCAACTTTTGATAAGAAGCATTATTTCTTAACTGTTATGGATGATTGTAGTAGGTATACTTGGCTTCATTTGTTAGAACTAAAATCTGAATGTGTTGTAGTTGTTAAGAATTTTTTGAGTATGATTCGTAATCAATTTGATGCTAAGACAAAGGTTATTAGATCTGATAATGGGACAGAATTCCTCAACTCTAAGTATAGAGAGTTATTTCAGTCTTTGGTCATAATACATCAAAGTAGTTGTCCCTATACACGACAACAAAATGGTGTAGTTAAACGAAAACACAGACAGATATTGAATGTTGCTAGATCCATTAGATTTCAAGCCCAAATTCCCATCAGATTCTGGTGTCTAATTGTTGAAGCTACAGTTTATATTATTAATAGATTACCATCTTCATCTATTAGAGGTAGAAGTCCTTATGAAATAAAGTTTTCCAAGGTTCCATCTTTAACACATTTGAGAATTATTGGTTACAAATATTATATTTCAATAGTACCAAAAGCTGATAAGTTTTTAGGAAGAGCAAAGTCTGTAGTATTAATGGGGTATTCTGCTACTCAAAAGGGTTATTTACTAATGGATTTGGTCACTAACAAGCCGTTTGTTACTAAATATGTGTTCTGAGAGAATTAGTTTCCTTTTGCAGAAGCAACAACTTCAGAATCATCAGAACACTTTCTTAAGATTGATTTAAAGTATAGTAAATCATGGAAATAATGATCTTTATGCAGCTTGTCCTGAGATATCAAAATCTCAATTTCAGGTTCCTGAGTCATCAGAAGAGGATTTACATCAGTCACATATTCCAGCAAATACATTAATTAATGTACCTTCTAGTTCACCAGATGTACGTGCATCAACATCATTGTTACCTACAACTGATGCTCCAAGAATATCATCTAGAATAACTAAGAAACAAGCTTGGTTAATGGATTATACTTTACCAGGGAAGAAGAAAGGGACCAGATACCCCTTAACCAATTATCTATCCTATGCTACTACTGCTAAAGGTTACCAGTGTTTTTTCTCCAACATATTAGCACTGGTTGAACCCCAAACTTACAACCAAGCTATCAAGGATGAAAAGTGGATTGAAGTCATGTAGTTATAGATCAAAGCACTTAAAGATAATCATACCTAGAAGGTAGTTGATATACCTCAAGATAAAAACATCATAGGATCAAAATGGGTGTATAAAGTTAAATATAAAGCTAATGGAGAAGTGGAGAGATTTAAAGCAAAATTAGTAGCCAAGGGCTACAGCCAACAAGAAAGGATGGACTATCATGATACTTTTAGTCCTGTGGATAATATGGCTACTGTCAACTATATCACTGAACTAGCAGTCTCCAGGGGTGGTGTATGTACTATATGGATGTCTACAATGCCTTTATTCAAGGTGACCTTGATGAAAAAGTTCATATAGAGATGTCAGAAGGCTTTAAAGCAGGAAGAGAAAACAAAGTGTGCAGATTGATCAAGTCCTTATATGGACTTAAGTAGGCTTCAAGACAGTGGAACATCAAGCTTATTTCAGCCTTGCTTCAAGCTGGATTTAACCAGATTACATATGACTATTCTTTGTTACTTTAAAGAAGAAAGAAGGAATGGTTGTAACCCTAGTTTATATGGATGATCTTCTCATTACTGGTGTTAGTATTACTATGATAAATGAAGCAAAAGCAACCTTACATCAGTAGTTTAATCTCAAAGATTAGGAGAGATGAAATATTTCTTGGGAATAAAAGTGTTAAGATCTGTAACTAGGTCATATTAAATCAGAGAAAATATATTTTAGAACTCATTTCAGAGACTGGACTAGCTGGGGCTAAACCTGCACCTACCCCATTAGAAGTTAATGTCAAGTTGACCTCAGTTAAGTTTGATAAAACAATAGGTGCCACAGGTGATTTTGTTCTTAAGGACATTACTTCTTATCAAAGACTGGTTGGGAAGTTGATATACGCAACCATAACTAGACCTAACATTATCTATACTATGTAGACCTTAAGTAAGTATATGCAACAGCCTAAAAGGTCTCATTTGGAAGTTGCTAATAGGGTAATTAGATACTTAAAAAGAATAGTAGGCTAGGGTATTTGGCTTAACGCTTAGCCTACTGCAGATCTTGTGTGCCAGTGTGACTCATACTGGGCAACATGTCTAAATACAAGGAGATCTATCACAGGACATGTGGTACATTTTTGTGAATCATTAATATCCTGAAAGTACAAAAAGCAACATATTGTATCTAAAAGCTCAACTAAAGCAGAATATAGAATCATGGCTTCATCTCTAGTAGAAGTCACATGGTTGACAAAATTATTTGCAGAATTGAATGTGCCTGTCAATAAGCCTATCACACTCTTCAGCGATAGTAAGTCAGCAATCCAACTAATAGCCAACCCAATCTTTCATAAAAGAACAAAACATATTGAAATAGATTGCCACTTTATAAGAGACAAAATCAAGAAAGGGCTTGTGTAGACTGTGTATGTTCCCACAACTCATCAAGTTGTAGATATACTTACCAAGAGCCTAACTCAAGACCAACACTTGCATCTTCTAGGCAATATTGGCATGCTTAACATATTGCACCCTTCAACTTGAGGAGGAGTGTTAAAATGTATATTGTAGCATTAGTTTTTTGATGCAGTAAAATAGTTTTCACTGCTTTACTATTTTAGCTACTATAGGTAATTAGTTAGTGAGTTGTTACGCAAGTTGTTAGGAGTAGTTATTAGAAGGTTCTATAAGATCATGTGACTCATGTGACTATAAATACCAAGCATGGTAGTCACATTTTGTAACCTTTTTCACCTTATCAATGAAGCTAACTTCTTCACTTCAACACAAAACCAAAATACAGTTTTTCTCCTTCTTCTTGATTATAGTCAGTTTTTTTCCCTATCAAGACGACTCAGATAATTTTAACACTTTTACTTTTAGTACTCCCTCTACTCCAAAATAATTAAACTATTGGGGTATGTGATATTCCCACCTTTGATGGAATATTTTATATCTTTTTTAAGGGATAATTGAATATTTCAAGAAACTGTTGTTGTATTTTATACTGGATTTTAGCGTTTTTAGGTCAATAATTTAGATGAAGAAACTTGAAAAAGTAGCAGAAAAAAAGACACTGACGGTCAAACTGGTGGACCGTCGTCAACCAAGTAACGGATCGCTAGGGTGACCGTCAAGACTAAACAGAATAGGATAAGTGGATAACTCCTATGACAGTCTAAGTGACGGACCGATGGACCTCTGATGAACCGTTAACTTGGTCGTCAGGCTAAAATAATGAATAACATCTCAAGTGGTCAAGTGACGGTTCACGCGACAGACCGTCAGGTCAGTGACGGCCCAACAACATAACTATCGTACCTTAACCAGAAAGTAGCAGCTTGGGAGCATCAGTGAAGGTTCAAGTGATGGACCTTCAGGCTACCAATGGGCCGTCAATGTGACCGTCAACATCGACGTGGCATTAATGAGTTCGAATTTCAAATTCCAGTACCAGGGAATATATAAATACCCACTTTAGGTTTAATTTAGGTATCTTTATCATATTTTTATCTTTTAAAACTTATTGTAACGTAGTATTATCTGAGATTCAAGCTACTATTGTGGATCTAGCCATTTTATTCATATTTTATTGAAGATTCAAGAACAATTATTGAAACTTTTGTAAGTAATTCTCTAAATTTATTTATGAAGAACAGAGTGATTTCTTCTTCTCCTCTTGAGATGTGTGTCTAAACTCCCGTAACTACGGTTATGGGAGCCTTGATGTGAATAGTTCATTTGGGTTGTGAAATACTTAATTTCCATACGTAATTGAGACTGTATAAACCTTTCTTCATATTAATGACTTTTCTTGGTTACAAACTTGAAGGGTGAGCCCAAGAACATCACTTGTTTGAGTAGAAAAAAAGTTTATGTTGGGAAAAGAAGAGGTTTACATGGAATCTAAAGGCTTTAACCTTTGGGTTAAGGGTTGATGCCTTAACAAGGATTGACCCACATGAGAGACTAGTTAAATAGACTAACACATTCTTTAAGTTTGATAGAATTAAAGCGTAAACTATCCATTAAGGTTGAGAAACAAATGGGTAAATTTTAGAATTCAATTACTCTTACAATTGAAGTTATAAATTGGAAATTTAAGGTAACTCACAACCCAGTCTACTTGAACATCTCGGTGAACATAAATATAGTTTGTCTACTCTCATTGAATCACTACTTGTACTAAAACTCACTAGTTAGAACACTACTTGATACAAACACCTGAATACTATTAATAACCGTAATACTTAGTTTCCACAGTATTCCCTTTGGTATTCGACCCCAATCTAGTTAGGTTCTATATTTGACAGTGACCGCTTACACTTTCTAACGAGAGTTGCAATTTGGGCGTATAAAACTTTAGCGCCGTTGCCGGGGAATACGATTGTCAATTAAGTTTGTGATTGTTAATTGACCTTTGGTCAAGTTTCCCAAATTTTACCTTTATTTGTTATTTTTGTTCATTATAGGTTCATTGTTATTTATGCCACACACCAGAAGTTTAGGGGATCCATTATTACCCTTCAATCTTGAACCTCATTAGATTGGCAGAATGGAAGAACAACAAGAAGCTGAGAGACTAGCCACCTTAGCTAAAGCACAAGTTAATCAACAGAAAGATGGTCAGCCAACCCTTGCCCTTAATCCTAATAAAGAAGATTTGGGGGATGATGAAATGATCAACCCAGCAAATAGGAGGTGTGTTGATAACGTAGCTGTGCCAGTGAATAAAAATCGGGTAGCTAGAGGAAGAGTAAACCGCCAACCTATTATGCAGTTTGCACCTGATGAGGAAGATGATGCAGACTTGGATGAGACTGGTGTTCCCGGATAAATCATTCCACCACAACAGCACCTGGGTGAATTTTAATATCATAAGTACCATGATACAGCTGTTTAGGCTGTTTGGCGGACTTCCAAGGGATGGCCCAAATATGCACTTGGTGAACTTCATCAATATTTGCAAATCACTTGAGAACCCTAAGGTTGGACAGAATGTAATTCGTCTTCAATTATTCCAGTTGTCTTTATCTGGAGAGGCAATAATATGGCTGAATGAGTTGGCTCCTAATTCTATAATGAACTAAAGGCAATTGAAAGGCTCTTTCCTAAAAAGGTTCATTCCACTATACAGGATATTACAATTCAGGGATGAGATAAGTAACTTCAAACAGTTATCGAATAAGGCACTACACTAGACTTGGATGCAAATTCAAGAAGAAGCTTACACAGTACCCCAACAACAATATGACCAATGAGCATTTGATAGAGAAATTCTATAGAGCTTTAAACTTCATCACAAAACTAACCATAGATAATGTTGCAAGAGGAGCATTCATGGAGCTTACTTTCACCAAAGCAGCGGATATGTTGGAATGATTGGCTAAGATAAGTAGATCTTGGCATACTAGGGATTCTGTGGTAACAATCCTACTATGTCTAGTGGTATGTCTGTGAAACAACACCAAAAAGAGGAGGAGCACGAACAAGATATGGCATACATGAAACCTATATGGATTTTCTTACTAAACATTTAATATCTAGGAAGACTGAGAAGGTAAAAAATTATTGGGTCGTAAAGTAGAGCTGATTCTAGTTTTGAGAAAGAGGCCAACTATCTAAATAATCAGGTGGGTTTCTGAGGCAATAGCCAAGGGAATCAAGGTTGGAACTATTATGACAAAGCTGGTACCAAAGATAGGAAGAAAGGAAGTTAGAAAAACAAGAATCACAGAAGTGGACTGTATGTACCCCTTGGAAGTCGTGATAATGTTGCTACCAGTTCAGGAAAAATGTCCATAGAGGACATGATAGAGAAACTATTAAAAGAAGTTGAGGCGACCAATGCTGGGGTGACAACGATGAAGAGTGACTTATCCTCAATGAGTCAGCTAGTTAATTTGCATTTAATTTCTATCAAACAGTTAAAGCTGCAAATAAACCAACTTTCAGTGATATTTAATTAGAGAAAGATTGGTACATTGCCAAGTGATAAAAATCCTCAGAATGATGGCTCTTGCATGGAAGTTACCACTCGGAGTGGTAGAGTATTACCTGGCCCTTCTGTGGTCAAAGCTATGATTAATGATGTAATTGAAGAAAATGTAGAAGATGATGAAAATTGTCCAGTGGATTCTGAAAAGCTGGATGGTAATGAGAGTTTATCTAACCATCAGCAAGTTGATGAGTTAGAAAAAAAAAAGGGAACAGAGATGGAAGAAGTGGTTACTACTCTTCCAAAACCACCGTCGCCCTTTCCTCATCGATTGAAAAAGAAGGCCGATGAAAGAAAGATCAGCAAATTCATGGTAATGCTGAAGTAGCTGGAAATGAATGTGCTTTTAGTGGAGGCACAAAAGAAGATGCCTGGATACGCTAAGTTTATGAAGAACCTTGTGATGAAGAAAAGAACAATTAGCTATGAATTAATGGATAATTTTCACTATTATGGTGCCATTTCGACAAGATCCTTGGTACAAAAGAAAGTAGACCCAGGAGCATTCACCATACCTTGTACTATTGGGTCGCTTGATTTTGCTAAAGCCTTATGCAATCTCGGAACGAGTATTAACTTGATGCCACTTGTTGTTTATAAGAGGTTGGGTTTAGGGGAACCTACACCCATAAATATATGATTAGTGATGGGATAGGTTAGTGAAGCAGCCAGTGGGGATATTGTATGATGTTCTAGTAAAGGTGGTCAGCTTTATATTTTCTACAGACTTTGTTATTCTAGATTGGGAGGTGGATTTCGAGGTACCCAAAATCTTGGGTAGACCTTTCCCCGCAACTGAAAGTGTGCTTATTGATTTGTGGGATAATAAGCTACTGTTCAGGCTTAATGATGAGGTAGTTCACTTTGATGTGTGTCATTCTGTAAATCAACCTAAGGAGATGAGTGTATTCTCCATCATTGATGTTTATTATAAAGATGAGCAAGAGGTTTCAATCGAGGAGAAATTTGTTGTGGAAACTCTAGCTGCAGTCTTGATAAACTTTGATGGTAAAGGTATTAAGGAATACGAAGAGACAATGTGTTCTTTGATGGGAATGGGATCCTACTCATATGCTCCCAAGAAGATGGACTTAGATCTAAAATATTACTCAACACCATCGGTTAAGCCATCTATCAAAATGCCACCGGTGTTGGAGTTGAAGGAGTTGTCAGGACCTTTATGGTATGTGTTTCTAGGAAATGAAAACACTTTACCTGTCATTATTGCAGTGGATTTGGGTGAGCAATAGGTTAAGGCACTTATCTCCATGCTTAGAAGATATAAAAGGGCTACAGGTTGGACTATTACCGATATTATTGGTATTCCTCCTAGTATTTACACTTATAAGATTCATCTTGAGGAAGATTACACATCAACCATTGAGCACCAACGTTGCCTTAACCCACCGATGCAATAAGTGGTTAAGAAGAAGATCACTAATTGGCTTGATGCAGGAGTTGTATACCCCATCTCTGATAGTAAATGGGTAAGTCCCGTCCAATGTGTGCCCAATAAAGGGGGCATGACTGTAGTAGCAAATGAGAAAAATAAGTTGATTCCACTCAGGCCTGTGACAGGGTGGAGAGTTTTCATGGACTATCATAAACTAAACTTATAGACTCTAAAGGACCACTTCTCGATGTTTTTTATGGATCAATACTTGATCGGTTGGCGGGAAGAGATTGGTATTATTTCTTGGATGGGCATTCGGGCTACAACCAGTTTTTTATTACTCTAGAGGATTAGGAGAAGATGACATTCACTTGCCCGTATGGTACTTTCTCCTTCAAGCCGATATTGTTTGTTCTGTGTAATGCACACGCTACCTTTCAATGGTTTATGATGTCTATCTTCTCTAACATGGTGGAGGACACCTTGGAGGTGTTTATATATGACTTTTATGTGGTAGGTGACTCTTTTAAGTTGTGTCTGGTAAATCTGAGTAGGTAGTTACAAATATGCGAGGAGTTTAACTTGGTACTGAATTGGGAGAAATGCCACTTCATGGTGAATGAGGGCATTGTTCTTGGTAACAAAATTTCAGCCAAGGGAATCGAAGTTGACCAGGCAAAGTTAGAGGTTATTGAGAAATTACCTCCTCCCATTTCAGTAAAGAGAGTTTGTAGTTTTCTTGGTCATGCAGGGTTTTATCGCTAATTTATAAAGGATTTCTCCAAAATTGCAAATCCATATTGCAAGCTTTTGGAGAAGGAGGCCAAGTTCACATTTGATGATGATTGCAAGAAGGCATTTGAATGCCTTAAGGAGAAATTAGTTACTGCCTCAATCATTGTTGCACCAGATTGGTGATGCCATTTGAAATCATGTGTGATGCCAACGGAGTGGCGCTTAGGGTTGTGCTTAGACAAAATAAAGACAAGTTGTTTCACCCCATTTACTATGCAAGCAAGGCCTTGAATGGGGCCTAGAAGAATTACACTATTACTGAGCAGGAACTTCTTGTGGTGGTCTATACATTTGAGAAGTTTCATGCTTATCTATTGGGGACCTAGGTGGTGGTGCATACGGACCATGTCGCCTTGAGGTATTTGATGGAAAAGAAAGATGCTAAGCCAAGGTTAATCAGATGGGTGCTATTTATTTAAGAGTTTGACTTTGAAGTCAAAGATTGGAAAGAATGTGAGAATCAAGTTGCAGATCACCTGTCCAAACTTGAAGGAGATCAAGCAGTCGAAGATGAGCTCAAAATTGATGATACGTTTCCAAATGAGAAAATCCTGGCTTCTGCACTTGAAAGAGTACCTTGGTATGCGAACTTCGCAAATTATGTGGTAAGTGAAATTATCCCAGAGAATTTTTTTTACACCAAAGGAAGAAGTTTCTCCATGATGTTACACACTACTTTTGGGATAAGCCATATTTATTTAAGCAGCGTGCGGATAACATTATCAGGCGGTGTATCCCAGAGGTGGACATATTGAGTATCCTGGAAGCTTATCATGTTTCTCCAGTCGGGGGTCACCATACAGGTGACCATACTGCGAGGAAAGTGCTGCAGAGTGGTTATTATTGGCCGACCTTATTCAAAGATCCATATGAGTTCGTAAGGAGGTGTGACCAATACTAGAGAAAAAGGTCAATCTCAAAGGACCATGAGATGACCACGACAAAAATGATGGAAGTGGAGTTGTTAAATATCTAGGGCATTGCTTTCATGAGGCCCTTGTGAGCTCTTATGGGTTGAAATACATTTTCATTGCTGTCGATTATGTGTCAAAATAGGTTGAGGTTGTTTCCTTGGCCGATAATGAAGGAAAGAGAGTGGTTGTATCTCTTAAAAAGAATATCTTCTTTCATTTTGGGGTACCACATACCATTATAAGTGATGGTAGATCACATTTTTACAATCGAGTATTCCAGGCTGCCTTGGTGAAATACAGTGTTAAGAAACACAAGGTGGCAACTCCATATCACCCACAGACTAATGGGTAAGTGGAGATATCAAATCAGGAAATACAGGTCATTCTTGCCAAGACGATGAATGCAAGTAGACAAAATTAGTCTAGGAAGCTGGATGATGCCTAGTGGGCTTATAGAACGGCTCTCAAGACACCCAATGGCATGTCACTGTACCAATTGGTCTATAGCAAGGCATGTTACTTGCCTATTGAATTAGAGCACAAGGCACTATGGGCACTGAAAAAGCTAAATTTGAATTGGAATGAAGCAACAGAGTTGCGATTGGGGAAGCTGAATAAGATGGACGAGTTTCGTCCTAGGGCTTATGAAAGAGCAGACTTGTACAAATAAAAGATGAAGAAGTACCGTGACTGGAGGATCGAAAAGCGATACTTTAAGAAATATGATTAGGTACTCCTCTTAAATTCCAGATTAAAGATCTTTTCAGGTAAACTTAAGTCAATGTGGTCTAGCCCATTCAAAGTTAACCAAGTCTACTCATCTGGAGTAGTTGAACTTGAAAATAAGGACAGAAGTGTCTTCAAGGTTAACGAGCAATGAGTGAAGTTGTATATCAGACCAATGGACTCGGTAAAGTGCATAACTACCATCTATCTCGATGAAGTCTGAGTAATCAAGATAACTGAGTCGTGCCATGATAATAATTCAGGCACTTGTGGGAGGCAACCCACAAAGTGTTATTGTAAGCATACTTAGATTTTATTTGTTGTTTTTCTACCATTTGATGTGTTTATGAAGTGTGCAGGACCGAGAATATAGAAAGAAAGGATTTTCTCCAGTTGAGAGAGAGTGATGGGTAGGTTGACGGACCGTCAAGTTCACAATGAACCATCAATGAAACTGTCAAAGCCATAGTCAAAAAATAGATATTCTGGATAAGGCTTGATGGCCAAGGCGACGGACCGTCACGTGTCCGACTGGCCATCAATACCACCGTCAACATGAAGCCAAAATATAAAGTTTCTAGATAAGACTGATGGGATGTTCGACGAACCACCACCTTCGAGATGGACCATCAATTTAACCATCGCAACATGGAAAGATGATCATAATTCTGGTAAGGTTTGACGACTGAAGCGACAGACCATCAAATCATTGATAGACTGTCGAGTTGTCATAACTAAAACATAACAGATAAAAGGTCATGTCAGGTCGGTTCAATTTAAGCCCAATCAGTTTATTTTTATCTGATCCAAATATATTTAAACAATAAAAGGAAATGGTTACATACGTTGCCACTCTTTCAAATCCTAAAATTGCTTAACTTCTTCTGCATTCAAAGTACCAAGGTTATCTCCTCTTAGGAATCTCCTTCTTCCCTTTCTCTCCTATTTAAACAACTTCATTCTTCTCTTCCTCACATCAGAAATTAATTTAGCAATAACTGATAAAGACTTTAAGTTTTCTTTTATTCTGAGTTTGCAAGTCAGAGTAGTAAAATTATTGTAAAATCAAGGTATGATCACAACCTTACTCTTCTTTTTGAATTTCTAAACATGGGTTATGTAAGTTGTTGAGTGTTAAAAGAAATTTCATCTTATTTTTGCTTTGTGTCATTTTGATTCTAAGTCGAGCCCTTGTGTGCATTGTTCTGGGTGAAGTTTGAGTAACCATGGACCAAAAATGGCAAAATTTATGCGTAAATACTAGACTAATGCCATGATTATACGCATAATAATGCATAGCACAACAAGTGTTCGACAAAATGCCAAAGTGAAGCTTACAGTTGAAAAGTGAGGCTAACAATTATCTTGATGGACCATCGGACCCCCGATGGACCGTCAGATAGTCCGTCATAATGTTTTCTAGACTGATGCTTACCAGTTCAGCCGCGATGGATGACTTGACAAACTGTAATCACCCTGACGAACAGTCGGTTCGACCGCCATAAGGCTATGAGATGCAATACTCACTGGTTAAGGCCTGATGGTGAGGCTGACTAGCCGTCACAATCTCGACGGACCGTCAGACCTTCTGTCACACCAACTTTTCACTATTTTTGTTTTGTTCTAAATAATAAACTGATTCTTCATTTCTTTTTCAAATGATATGGCATGAAAACTTCCCCTAACTAGAGGCGGTGGTAGAACACAATGGGAAGGAGGTGAGCCGACATTAAGTGAGGAGGCTCCGGTTTTCAACACTAGGCAAAGTGATAGGATAAATCAGGCACTCTCCCAGTCTAAAGAAGAGAGTGAGAGCAGCTCCAGTAGCATAAGTTCGAGCCCTAATGAGTAAAGGGTCAATAAATCAAACCTCGGCCAAGTTAAGGCATCGGATACTGAGGATGCCAATGTGGTCAAGAGCAAAGACCCTCAAATGAGGGAAGCAATAAGGTGGCAAGTCAAAAGAGCAAAGGATAAATACCTTGATGGATTGGAACCAACTACAACCAGGCCAATCTCCAAAGAACACCAAATAGTGACGACCGAGTTGCATGAGTATCCAGAGCTTGAGTGGCAATTCAATGAATATGAGTTAGCCTGGATAAGCAAGCCTCTCAGAGCATACCAACCGAACCTTGTACGAGAGTTTTCCACCAATTATTTGGCACTGACAGAGAAAGACTGTCCCAAGGGCTCAAAAATTTTAGATTTGCCTAACAGGGAATTAGTTTCGGTTAGAGGGGTTACCGGATGTGTGAGCTAATACTAACATATTTGAGGCTTTTAACTAAGAATAATTGTGAAGTCTTAAGCAAATTTTATCATTTTTGATTAGTTTATGTTTAATTTTGCAGTAGAATCTAATATGATAGAGAACCAACAAGAATAGAAGTAAAGGAGCTGAAATCAGAAGTAGATAAAGGCAAAAGTGTGGATGATGACATTTCTGATAAGTCGTCATCCTTGTGATAAGCTATCAGATTCATCATCAGTCATAGACAGAGAATTGGCCTAAGATATAAAGTTGTGACAATATTTTGTGATAGGTCGTCAAGGATCTGATAAGCCGTCAAGAATGTCGTCAACCTAAGGCAGCACATGAGAACTGAAGAAGAAACTTGACGATATTTTGTGATAGGTCGCCAAGGAGCTGATAGGGCGTCACATTTTATTGTCAGTGGTAGGAAGCAAGCACCAAAAGCATAAAGAAAGCTGACAACATTTGTTATAAGTCGTCAGCCTCCTGATAGGCTATCACAAATGGCGTCACCTAATCCAAAAAAATTTTCAATTTTATTATTTTATTTCCATAATTAGGGTGAACTATTTAAAGCCTTGTTTAGGGTTTTTCTTAGGAGTTCCGGACCTTGATTTTTGAGCAATATACTTTGATTTTTTTTCTCTTTAACTTCTTGGCTTGAGAAAGTAATCACTTGGAAGAGATTATATTCATTATTTTGGGATTTCCTTTGTGAGTTAATCTGGGAATCTCTAGTTTCTATTTATCTTGTGCTAAGTTTATCTTTCAAAGCACGAATTCATCTAGGTGTTTTGATTATTAAATCATGAGCGGATAAATTCTTTTAACCTAAATTATGGGATCTAGGGTTGGGTCTTGATACGGTGTTGAGTGTTCAAGATTCGAAAGGTAGTAGGACTCCTTGATGATTCTGATGTTTTAATTATTGTCTGTTGGTTGCAAATAATAGATACCACCTGCTTTAATTTTCTTGATAAAGAAATCAAATATAGTAGGAAGTGAATTATCAACAGGGACTTGGAAATAAGCCATTTAATAATCAGCGTTGTAACAAGGTTGGTTAACCTGAGGTAAAATTTGGGTAGTGAATATAAATTCTCTAAGTCTGAGAGGATTGGGTAATTAAATGCTTAGGTAGGTCAAGAGACATTTAAGAATAACTTCGATAAAGATAACTTGTTGACCTACCTACCATGAGAATCTTGAACCACTAGTAGCATCTGTCAAGTACCAAAAG
>JAPEIP010000005.1:46381047-46399664 GCA_026120095.1 Capsicum chinense
AAATCAAAATCCTTTCTTCGCTTCTTCTTATGCGTGTAATCAAAGAGAAGGTCTCCATCGGGTATGCTCAAAACCTAACCTTTCTTTTCAATCGGTAAGTGGTAAGATAAGGTAAACTCAAGTTCCTAAGAATCTTGAACCAAGTCCAACTTGCAAAAAGGGCTAAAAATTGGAACTAGGGTTTGCTGTACAAGCCTAAGGCTTAAAAGTTCAGCTCAAAAACAAAACTCGAGTGGATTTTAAGAAAAAAATAGGACCAAAAATTGAGTTAAAGTTAAGTTGGGGGTTCTAATAAGAGCTGATGACATTCATGATAAGCTATCACAACTGTGATGGCTTATCAGAAATGTCGTCGAAGGTTGCTAAAAATATTGTGGCTTCTATTTAGAGCGACGATATTTGTGATAAGTTATCACATTTGTGATGACTTATCAGAAATGTCATTAGAAGTTGATAAAATCTCATGGGTTCTATTTAAGGCTGACGACATTTGTGATAAGCTATCACAACTGTGACAGTTTATTAAGAAATGTCATCACACCTAGGACCTGAAGCATTACTAAACCCTTTCAAGAGGTGTGGAATTTCAATGATCGATTTGTTTGTGTTTGTACTCTTGAGGGTCAACTAATGGTTTTTATCTTACTATAGGTCTTGAAATGGCATCCAAAGGAAAGAACTCGAAATCCACAAAGAAAGTGACCAAGGGAAGTATATCTCAGAGACTCTTCAATGAAGAGTCTAATTATAAAGAGAAAAAGCCTCTGCTCAGGAAGCAAAAGAAGAAGCAAAGCTCTAAAGACTCCACCACCCCCACTAGTTGAGGTGGAGGAGAGTGAAGAAAGTGACACTGATCTAATAACATCCGAGCATACAGTTTCTGAGTAGTCGGCCTCTAAGTAACAAGAATCTGAACATGCTGCATCTGAAGAGCATAATTCAGATCAGCCTGAGTCTGAGGAACATGAGTCTGGGCAACCTAAATCTGAGGGACCATCAACTGAGTCCCCTTATCTGATCCACAAGATGACAAAGACTCTTCAATTCGGGGAACTACGATCAAATACAAGAATCCTGAAGTCCGAGATAGCACTAGATGGCAGATTTCCAAAGCTCAGAAAATCTTCTTTGATGGGCTTCGCAGAACCAATAGAAGAGCTGTCAAGAGGACAATCTTTGAGGAGAAGAAAATCATCACTAAGGGGTTGAGCAGGTACCCAGAAGTGGAGCAGAAATTTCATGCCTATGATTTGGGATGGACTACACGATGAGGAAATTCATTTTGCCCTACACAAGTTAAGGAGTTCTATGCAAACTACCAAGCTCACTTGGAAAACATGTGTAGAGAAGGAGAGAAAGCAATTGACCAACCTTTGTTGGATAAAGTTCCGATACGGGGCGTAATGGTGAATATTTCTAAAGTAACATTTAACAGGTTCCTTCATGGCCTGAACTTCACTCCTCAAGCCACTTTATCTACTTTATATGCCCGATTGAAGCATTGGGAAAATCAGCAGAATTAGTTAGCCACACTCATAGACGATGGAGAATCGGAATGGCTAATAAGTCCAAGTGAAAGGATCTTCAAGGCCTCCCAGACTTCAGAGGCAAGATTTTGGTGGGGTATTGTACGTACGTGGTTGATGCCCATATATGGTGATAATATCCTCGGGGATGATAGATCAATATTAGTCACAAGTTTTGTAGCTAACCTTAAATTGAATTTTGGAGAGATTATTGTCGAAGAGATAAAAATTCATGTCTTGAGGTCTAATATAGCATATCCCTTCCCTTATTTAATTATTGTTTCGAGCAGCAAATGTACCAAAGATTGTAGGGCTAGAAAAAGAACTCCTTGCCAAGAAGACCCATAATCCTATCAGAAATGAGGAAAATTAGTCGAGGCTAATGTTTGACAGGGGTACAGAGATTCTCACTAACCCACCGGTCATAGTTACTAGTTCAGTGCCTAATGCAGAGATGCCTGATTCTAAAGTTTTACCTCCAATATCCAAAAAAATGGCAGAATCATCAGTGCCCAAAACTGAGACAATTCCTCCAACTGCAGTGCCTACAATAGAATTTGCCTTCAACCTTATGAATTTCAAAAGAGTAGCAAAATAGTCCAAGTGGTGTGAGGCTTAGCTTAAACTTTTTGCCAAGCAATTTGCAGTTGTAGTGGACAAGACGGTTAAGGCTGCACTCGAGCCTTATAAGGCTCTATTGAGCTAGATTGATGAATTAGAAAACTACTTTAATGCTCAATTGAGAGAGAGATATGCTCTAGAGATAACATTATTCAGATCAAACCTAGATAAAGCAAAGGTAGAGGTTAGAAAGCTACAGCATCACCATTTTATGGCATCAGTAGACCTGGTAGATGAGGATTCTGAGGGAGAAATCCTAATGCTTAATCTCACCGAGGAGACAGTGAAGAAAAAGAAAAAAAAGGTAAGAAGAAAGGCAAAGAAAAGAGAGAGAGGCCCAACAATGATGAAGAAAAAAAATAGAGAAGAGGGCAAGAAAGAAGTCTAAAAAGGAGGAGATAAAGAAGGCAAGGATTGAGTCCTTAGCGGACAATGAGAGATAGGAGGCAACTATCCGAGTGAGAGCTGTAGGTGCCTCCACCAGTAGGCCTTCAGAGAGTGATAGACCAGCTGCACCAAAACAGTTTGAGGTCCCTGATGGAGATGCAACAATAGGGTCAAGAACCCATGACTCCAGGGATTGATCCATTCCAGGTATACTCTAACCCTAAGTTTAGATTTTCTTTGATTTTAAGTTGATGGTGTAGGGTAAATTTGTTGTAAAATTTTGTAGTCAACTAGGAGAAATACTTGTACTTGAGGCAGTTGAATTGTTTTTGTGATTTTTGTACACCTATTAAAGTGGGTGACTACTTTAAACTAAGTGATTTGCATTTAAGTGTGACCACCATGCATCTTTGTATGGCATTAGTTCTAGTAATATAATAATCATTGCTAAACAGTGGCATGAACTGAATGAGTCATAGCTTGTGATATACTTGTGTGTCATGTGTGTGTGAGCAACTACTTAGTTCCCTCGGTGTGCTAAAAATAGAACTTGCCTTGTTAGTCTTACCTAGGTTGAAGGATAGGGGTTAGGAAAGGATCATAGGCCATTTTAATATTAGCTCACTTTAGTCTAAATGACCTTCCCTATGCGTATAATATCTCTTAATCCCTGTTTTGAGCCTAATTAGCCTATTTCTTTTTATGACACCTATCACCTTCCCATTTAGATCACAATGAACCTATTTTGGCACTGGTCCTCTTTGGACACTTTGCACCTTGACTTAGGCAAATGGCCTAAGTTGAGGGTGGCTATCATAGGGGTACATGATATAGAATGAGTATGAAGAAAGGTAGCATAAAAGAAAAGAATAAAAATTTGGGTGAAAAGGAAAAGAGCAAGAAAAAAAATTATGAAAAAGATTAAGTAATTGAGAAAAGACTGCACCCATCCTAAATAAGTATGACAAAGAAAAAAGAATAGCGGAAAAGGTTAACGAGTGAAACCTCAGAAAGCTAGTGTAGTGTCAAGGAGGCTTAGTCACTTTAAATATCATCAAGTATCATACCATCCCTAGCCTACATTATAAGCCTAAGAGAAGTCCTATAGTAATCCTAGCTGACCTATCTAAAGATCGGGGTAGTGAAAATAAGGGCAAGCCTATGGTACTTGGCATACACGGATTAGAACTTTGTTCTGAGAGTGAGCGTTTTGATTGTCCCCATGGTTACATATATAAATAATGAGATAATGAGGGGGATTTCTTTACTGTGAGGGCACACCAGATATGTTGCTAAGTACTAACTTATTTGAAGAGTGTAATATTGGTATATGCATGGTTAATGTAGTTGAATTAATGTCGTAGACTGATGTATGTGTGTTGCATTGGTGTTCTTCATTGTACTTGAAATGACTAACCTAGGAGATGGTGAAATTGTTTTGAGATAATGTGAATGATTGACTGCCAAATGTGCCTTGTATTTTCTTAGTTGTGTTGAGTTGCTTAAGGACAAACAATTGTTTTAAGTTGAGGGTGTTGATGTGTGAGCTAATGCTAACACATTTAAGGCTTTTAACTAAGAATAATGGCAAAGTCTTAAGCAACTTTTGTCATTTTTGATTGGTTTATGTTTGATTTTGCAGTAAAAGCTAATATGATAGAGAACCAACTAGAATGGAAGCAAAGGATTTGAAATCAGAAGTAGATAGAGGCAAAAGTGTGGCTGACAATATTTCTGATAAGTCATCAGCCTTGTGATAAGCTATCAGATTTATCATCAACCATAGACAGAGAATTAGCCTAAGATTGAAAGCTGTGACGACATTTTATGATAGGTCGTCAAGGATATGATAAGTCGTCAAGAATGCCATCAACCTAAGGCAGCACATGAGAATTGAAGAAGAGACTTGACGACATTTTGTTATCGGTTGTCAAGGAGCTGATAGGGCATCACTTTTTGTCATCAGTGGTAGGTAGCAAGCACCAAAATCATAAATAAAGCTGACGACATTTGTGATAAGTTGTCATTCTCCTGATAAGATCACAAATGGCGTCACCTAATCCGAAGAATTTCTAAATTTTATTATTTTATTTCCATAATTAGGGTGAACTATTTAAAGCCTTGTTTAGGGTTTTTCTTAGGATTTCCAGACCTTGATTTTTGAGCAATATACTTTAATTGTTTTTCTCTTTAACTTCTTGGCTTGATAAAGCAATTACTTGGAAGAGATTATATTCATTGTTTTGGGATTTCCTTTGTGAGTTAATCTGGGAATCTCTAGTTTTTATTCATCTTGTGGTAAGTTTATCTTTCAAAGCATGAATTCATCTAGGTGTTTTGATTATTACGTGATGAGCAGCTAAATTTTTTTAACCTGAATTATGGGATCTAGGGTTAGGTCTTGATAAGGTGTTGAGAGTTTAAGATTTGAAAGGTGGTAGAACTCCTTGATGATTCTAATGTTTTAATTATTGTCTGTTGGTAGCAAATGATAGATACCACCTGCTTTTATTTGCTTGAGAAATAAATCAAATATAGTAGGAAGTGAATTATCAACAGGGACTTGGAAATACTACGTTTAATTATCAGCGTTGTAACAAGGTTGGTTAACCTGAGGTAAAATCTGGGCAGTGAATATAAATTCCCTAAGTCTAAGAGGATTAGGTAATTAAATGCTTAGGTAGGTCGAGAGACATTTAAGTATAACTTTTATAAAGATAACTTGTTGACCTACCTACCTTGAGAATCTTGAATCACTAGCAGCATCTGTCAAGAACCAAAAGCCTTAGTGAACATAATTCTGGATTTTTTTTCATAAACTCTTGATTACAAACACTAAATCTAAAGTAACCAACAATTACTTGTTAAACTAAAAACCCCTTTTTTTGGAAACATCCAACTATCAGTTGATTAAATTGCAAACGACTTACGTTCACACCATATTCCCTGTGGGATTTGACCCCAACCTAGTTGGGTTTTATATTGACAACGATTGCTTACATTCTTATTAGAGAGGTGTAATTTGAGCGTTATTATTGCCATTGTTATATCGGCCCGCACACTGAACAGAATATTGTTTGGGCCTGACTATGAAACATCGGTGGTAGTTCTAGAGATGGAGCATCGTATGACCACGGAATCCACTCAAAGGCCTTAGTTGGTAAGGCTCCTTACTGATGACAGAAACCCATCCTGGGAACTCAACCAACGAGAGCACATTGCTAAATCATCTCTTAGCTTTAGAGATAATTTTTGGTGGGCCATTGTTTGATTAAGGTTAATGACAATAGAGAGATGCTAATTTGGATAGTCATAGGGCTATGTTGGTGGTTAGTCTTATTTTCGGGCTAAAAAATAATTTTGGTCAAGTTATTGCTGATGAGATATTTGTTCGGGCACACAAAGTTGCAAGCGTTTTACCGTTTCCATGTTTGATCATGGAATTATGCAGGCAAGATAATATGTCTTTGATTTGAGAAGTTGATAATGAGGTGCGCGCATCTCACAGGCAGGACATTGAAAAAATAAAGGATGATTCAAAATATGAAATACGAGTCAACAAACCTCCTACTTATCAGATGTAGTTAGCTCCATCTCCCGACACTTATGAGATTCCCACAAGTATGCCATTGCCTATCACTACTTATGTGTCGCCCGATTATGTGCCACCTAGTACTTCTACAGGATCAGCATTAATGCCGCCAATGGGTGGGACTTCAGGTACTGCATCTGTCCCACCTCAATATTTGGAGTACAGGCTAACGCTGGAAAATTTTGCTCAGTCTGTTAAGCAATAGAAAAAGTTTAAGAAGCAGTTGAGCACTTAGGCAAAACAGTTCTAGACCTTTGTTGATCACATTGCTGATGAAGTCACAAAGTCGTATAAGAAGATTCAGGAGAGAATGGATGACATGGAGGAGCACATAAACACGAGGCTGGATGCACTATCATTTCCGAATTTTTCAAAATTTATGGCAGAATTCAGGCAGACATAAGATGATATAGCCGACCTCAAGAGACAACCAATACAGCGCGCGTTTGATCCAAGTTTGGTCATCACTGATGAATACGAAGGTGTTGTTGACCTTATGGGAAACCTATAGAAAGACAAAGGCAAGCAGGTCGATAAAAGTGCGGATTAAAAAATAGCCAAAAAAAAGAAGGCGAAAAGCAATGACCCCATAAGAACAAGAAGCAAGAGATATGAGAAAGGCTACAAAAAGGTCAAATCTAGTTGAAGAGAGAAGACAAAAGAAGTTTGCAGATGAAGTTATAGGAGTTTTCACCAGTTCTGCCCTAGCTAGGGGGGCCATTTTATACTCGGCTCGAGTTGAGATACCTCTCAGGAGGAGGATATTGTGAGTACCCCTACCACCATAGGGGTCAACATTGCTACAAGTGAGGCCAAAGAAGCCTCACCACATTTAAGTGATGCCTTATCTGACTAAGAGGCTTTACAAGTATTCTCCTCCTTTTTACTTTACTTTTATGCATTGAGGACAAAGCATTTATTTTTAGTGGGGGTGGGTATACTTGTACCATAGGGATTTTTATTGCCTATGTTCTTTTCCTCCTATGTGCTATCTAGTAGAACCGGTATGTCTAGGTTCTATTTCCTTTTCTTAAGTGATTGTGATGTAAATATTTGTTTATTGATGTTATTTATGAATTATCTTCTCTTTTAGCACATTTTTGTATATATGGATGGTAAATAAATATGGCATAAGACTTTGAACATGCTTGTATGACTATTTCTCCTTGTCACTTAGTATATGTTGAACAACCATTGGTGATTCTGTGATTGGCATTAGGATGTAAAGTGTGCATGACCATGTGATGTAAATCCCAAGGGTTGGTAGAATAAGTGTTAACTCATTTGCCTTTGTGTGCAAGAATTTATTTTAGTTCTTGTATAGTGATATACCTAGAACTTTCCCGGTTCATTGATGTTGTTTTGTGGTTGATTTAATAAGATAGGATAGCAGGCCTCCTTGTACTTTTAGTCCACTTAGCTTAAATGAATGACCTACCAAAAAGATTTTTTCATTTTTTAACCCTTTTTTGAGCTTATGTTAGTTTTTCTTCATTCTTAATAACTCTGATTAATTCTCTTTAGGCTGTTAACACCTAACTTTGGCCCTGGTCCAATTTGGACATTGTGCATCTTAACTTAGGTAAAACACTGAAGTTTAGGGTGGCTACAATTGGGACGTTAGAAGTTTAATGAAAAAGTGGTCTATAGTTCAAATGAAGCATCCGGCCCTGATCTAATTAGATATTGCGCACCTCAACTGACTGCATTAGCATAAGTTGATGGTGGATGATTCTTAAAAACAAGAGAGAGGGTTTATAGAGAAAGTGTGAATGAATAATAGTGAATGTTAGTGAGCTGAAAAAAAAAAGAGGGTTTATGGCGAAAGTGTGAATAAATAATAGAGATTGTAAGTGAGCTGGAAAGCAGTAGTCTTTATGAGTAGAAATCAAAGTCAAGAAAGTAAAGTCTAAACTTTATGTCACTTTTCCAAAGAAATTTGTCCTCACCTAGCCTCGAAACCTTATTACAATCCTGAGAAAGACCTGTTTGATCTTTGTGAATCAACAGTAAGAAAGCATTAGATGATAAGGGAAAGCCTATGGGTATGTATGCTATGTTTGCAACTTCGTTGATAAGTGTGAGAGTCCTAATTTTCATCCACAAGTAAATAAATAATGAGTGGTGGACTTCATTGACTGTGAGGGCAACGTGAGTTATACTTAGCTTTGCTGATCTCTGTAGGATATTGTACCCATGTTTGTGTATATGTTGAATTATAAATAATGCCAATTGTAGATCCTGATGTGTTGAGATCATATGAGTGAGATGACAGTTGAGTGTTTGTGTGAAGTCTAGTTCAATAGTTGAATGCCCATCATTGTATTGTTCATGTATGCAATTTGGTGTTGAGTTGCTTGAGGACAAGCAATTGTCTTAAGTTGAGAGTGTTGATGTTCTGGCTTTTGAGGAAACATTTTATATCTTTTTCAAGGGATAATTGTATGTTTTCAAGCAACTATTGTTGTATTTGATACTGGATTTTAGTGTTTTTAGGTCAAGGATTTAGCTGAAGAAGAAACTTGGAAAAGTAGTAGAAAAAGGACACTAGCGGTCAAACTGGCGGATCGTCAGCCAAGTGACAGATAGCCAGGGTGACCGCCAAGACTAAACAGAATGTTCCAAGTGGATGACTCCTGTGATGGTTCAAGTGAAGGACCATCGAACCTCTGATGAACCGTTAACTTGGTCGTCAGGCTGAAATAGTGAATGACATCTCAAGTGGTCAAGCGACGGTTCATGCGACGAACCTTTAGGCTAGTGATGGCCCATCAACATAACTGTCACACCTTAACCAGAAAGTAGCATCTTGGGACCATTAGCGGCGGTTCAAGTGACGGACCATCAGGCTATCGATGGGTCGTTAATGTGATCGTTAACTTCGACGTGGCATTAATGAGTTCGAATTTCAAAACCAAGTACTTGGGAATATATAAATACCTACTTTAGGTTTAATTTAGGTATCTTTATCATATTTCTATCTCTTGAAACTTATTTTAACATAGTATTCTCTGAGATTCAAGCTATTATTGTGGATCTAGTCATTTTATTCATATTTAATTGAAGATTCAAGAACAATTATTGTAACTTTTGTAAGTAATTCTCTGAATTTATTTATAAAGAACACAATGATTTCTTCTTCTTCTCTTGAGATGTGTGGCTAAACTCTCATAACTAGGGTTATGGGAGCCTTGATGTGAATAGTTGATTGGGGTTGTGAAATACTTACTTTTCATACGTAATTAAGACTGTATAAACCCTTCTTCATATTAATGACTTTTTTTGGTTTCAAACTTGAAGGGTGAGCCCAAGCCCAAGAACATCACTTGTTTGAGTAGAAAAGTTTATATTGGGAAAAGAGGAGGTTTACATAGAATCTAAAGGTTTTAACCTTTGGGTTAAGGGTTGATCCCTTAACAAGGATTAACCCACATGTGAGACTAGTTGAATAGACCAACACATTCTTTAATTTCGAAAGAATTAAATGGTAAACTATCCATTTAGGTTGAGAAACAAATGGGTAAACTTTAGAATTCAATAACTCTTACAATTGAAGTTATAAATTGAAAATTTAAGGTAACTCACAACCCTGTTTGCTTGAACATCTCAGTGAACATAACTCTAGTTTGTCTACTCCCATTGAATCACTACTGGCACTAAAACTCACCAGTTAGAACACTATTTGTTACAAACACCTAATATTGTTAACAATTCAAAACCCCCTTTACTCTGGAACCTTCGATCAACAGTCTGTTAACAATGATAACACTTAGTTTGCACAGTATTCCTTGTGGGATTCAACCCCAACCTAGTTGGGTTCTATATTTGACAGTGACCACATGCACTTTCTAATGAGAGTTGTAATTTAGGAGTATTAGTATGACACACACCTTAAGAAAAATCTTTTAGGACATAAATTGTAGGTTACTTTCCACTATTACCCTTTTAATTGTTCTTAAATTACTCTCCTAGAAAATGTGAAGTTCTTAAGAACCTCATTAAATGAAAGGGTAAAACTGAAAGAAGTTTTCAACATGTCTCTTGAAAAATGAACAATTCATTTATTTTTGACATTGAAAAATTGTTCAATAATGTTATAAAATATAAAGCAGAGAAGAAAAATAATAGAGGGAGAAGAGAGAAGACTTTTTTTTCTCATGAGAGGTTCTTGAGAGGTTGAATTACAATGAAACCCCCCTTTATTTATAGGGGAAAACTAACCCTGGGTTTCTAACTTTTTCATTAATAGTCATTCACTATATATGATAAAGTAGGCATTCACTATATATAGTAAGCAGACATTCACTATATATGAAAATATATTTATAACACTCTCTCTTGAATGTCTAATTGATAGATAATATGCCTCGTTAAAACCTTACTAGAAAAAACCAGTGGGAAAAAAATATAGTGAAGAAAAAAGAGTACACATCTCTAACAATATGCATATAGGCTGCCTTATTAAAAAACTTACAAGGAAAAGTCAGTGGGTCAAAACCTCATAAGGGAAAAAGAGTACAACACGTATTAACTCTCTCTAATGAAAACATTCTTGAACCTTTTCATCCTGATCTTGTGCACCATCTTCTTGAAAGTTGTAATTGGAGGAGACTTAGTGAATAAGTCAGTCTCATTTTCACTTGAATGAATCTATTGCATGTTAATATAACAATTCTTTTGTAGATCATGTTTATAGAAAAGTTTTGATGAAATGTGATTCATTCTATCTCCTCGAGTCCTCCCTTAAGTTGTGTTGTGTATGCCACATTATCCTCATAAAAAATATGGGTACGTTGTCACATTTCAAACCACATTTTTCACGAATGAGATGTATCGTGGAACTCAACCACACACACTTTTGGCTTTCTTTATGAATATTTATTATCTCAGCATGGTTTGATGAAGTGGCTACAATAGACTGCTTTGAATAGCTCTAAGATATGGCAGTACCTCTATGTATGAACACATAGATTATTTAGGACTGAGCTTTATACAGGTTAGATAAGTACCCAACATCAACATAACCACAAGATCGGGACTACAATCTTTAGAATAAAATAAGTTCATATGTTTGATCTCATTCCGATGTCTTCTAGTAGAATAGAGCTATACATTGCTAACAAATTGATCGAAAGGCTATATTGGTCCTTGTAGTAGTTATAAGATATAGTAGTACACCAATTACACTAAAATATATAACCAATCTAATTCATTATATTTCTTATTCCAACAAATAATCTATTGCTTTTGAAAACTCTCCAAGAGTTCCAATAACTTTGAAGTTATAAATTTATGCAATATAAAGATTATAAATAAGTTTTTCAGAAACTTTATATACTTCATACACTTTGAATCCATAAAAAATTTTCATATAACTTTTGTCAAGTGACAATATTCAACATTTCATGTGTGACATCTTCAAGTATCTGGACTGCAAATCAAATAAGTTTTATGCTTACCAAGATTCGTCCTTTCATGTCGCTTGATAAATTTTTCTACGCCAGCATACTTAAATAAATATAGAATTAAGATCCTCGTAATCTTTTTTAATATTGCACCAATATTATTTCAAGGATATTAATGATATATCATTTCATATTAGTTCACAGTGTGACATAACTTTTTGAGATCTCATCACTTCATTATTTTCATGTACCTGAACCTCTCATAAGGTTTTATGAAGTGTTAGGTCGTAGACTCTTCAAGAGCGCACTGTCTTCTTATTATGATTATTCGCTCCTTATCCTTTTCAAGGATCATTTCATTTGGAACCGATTGGTCTACCATGCTTCATGCATGCATAGACTTTATCTTTTAGGGATACAAAATAAGAGCACTTGCAGCTTAATAAGAGATGCTTTCAGCATTTAACTTTAATTATCTTTGAATAAGGATCTGATGATAATTCCTAACATATTTTATAGTTGCTTATAATCTCCCCTTGTGTTAGAAAAACTAACATACATCCTCCATCTTCTTTGATGAATCCATCTTTGTGCATTATGATATATTCATTAATCGTATACCGCACATCAAAATTATTAGATGAACAGCATATGGTTCCTGATTCAGAATCAACTTTGAGGAAAAATTAGTCATAATTTATTGGTTTAATGAATACAAGTACTTTTGTATATAATATTTCAAACTGACACGTGAAGCCTTATTCCCATTAGCAATGGTTCAGCTATTTATCAAAGGCATTCAATGCCAAACCAACATTATCAAGATGAATTATCTTGATTACACAATCTGAAAATTATGTGCTTAACTCAATTTTATTGACCAAGCGACTTTATGAATGTCAAACTGCAGGTTGACAATAAATGTACATGTGATCATCTTCTATTGATGAATCTTAATAGATCATATGACTTGTGAACATGCCCATATTCACCTTTTATACTTTTCAGATTTTGAGGGATCAAATTCCAACATTAGTTGGTCCAACCAACTTATCATGAGAACACGCAACATTAAAAGTTAATGAAGAATTTTCTAATTCTTCAATATTTGTTCAATACTCAGTATGCACATCTTTGGGAAGTCGCAATCGTTCATGTCAATTTATGAACTTTTATTCTAGCAAACTCCAAGTTTACCATGACATGTACCTTTTACTTTAGTAAATTTGAAATTTACTATTACATGGATAAATTTTAGATTTACTACTTTAGAAGTAGATTTCAAAATAAATCTTCACAATTATTCAGCTCCTTTCGGAGGTGAGTTGTGATATCATCACAATCAAATACATATTTGCATTAATAAGCTTCCCATTTCCTAAGAATGGAATATAATCGTTCCTTAAGCCTATCAAATTATGATTGCTCACAACTTCTTGTAAGATATTGCTAATCCAAGAGCAAATCAAGGCATACATATGCTTGTAGAGAAATTTTCTCTAACATATCTTATAATCATCATAAGCGTGTGAAAATATTATCACTTTTGATGATTATTATCATATTGTATCTCCACGGTTATATTTGTACATTCAATCACTTGTCTTCTTTCAGCATATTATGCACTGTTACCACATTCTTTTCAAGAATGGAGGAAGTTGTCAACTTTCAGATTCATCATATATTGCTACCATATTCACTTCATTGAATAGAGCATATCAATGGGATATGTTTAGTGACTTTACACCAAACACCCATTATTTTGCCTTATCCATCATAATATCATCAATATGGTGTATTGAGATTCAAACTCAATATCCTATCCATATAAAAAAGGTGTCTTAGGCATAAACAAATGGGACTTAAATCCAACATCTTATATAGGTGCATTGAAACTTTTAACCCAATGTTTTACCCTCTTAATGAGATGAGACTTAAATTCATCATCATATCTTTTAACAATATTGTTCTTCATGAACAAATTTGAAGTATAAATTGCTCCAAATCAATTAATTTTTCTCAAATCCAATAGTAATTATATCATTAGTAGCAAAAGATAAATAACATAAGGAATTGCTAACCTTGAAATTACCTTTAGATTTATAATCTCACCTTGTTTGGCAGTGTCTCGTGCTGATAACATGTTATAAAATATAAAGCAGAGAAAAAAAAAATAGAGGAGGAAGAGAGAAGACTTCTTTATTTCTCATGAGAGGTTTTTGAGGGGTTGAATTACAACGAAGAAACCCCCTTTGTTTATAGGAGAAAACTAACCCTGAGGTTTCTAACTTTTTCATAAATAAACATTCACTATGTATGGTAAAGTAGACATTCACTATATATAGTAAGTAGACATTCACTATGTATGGACTATGATAATATATTTATAACAAACAATTTATTTATTTTAGAATGGTAAAAATAATTATTTCAGGAGACTGTAAGCACCTTAATTATGGAGAGGCGATACATCCTTCATTATGGAGAGGCGATACATAAATAAAGTAAAAATAATGGAACAATATCTTAAGATGTATATAAGGATAAAATAATCAAAATCCTTCCTAATAATATTTTGTTAAAGAAGTGTATAAGAGAAAAATATGGTGCATAATTTGAGATGAAAAAAAATACTATCATTCGTACTCTTGGTTCTCATTTGCAATAATACAACCATATTCTTTAATATATTCTTAGTTCTGATTTTAAATAATACAACCATATTCATTAATATTCTTGGTTCTGATCATTTCCAATAATTCAACCATTATCATTCTTATTCTTGGTTCGGATTTGTAATAATACAACCAAAAAATTCGAATTGTCTGAGAATGTCTCTTGTTTTCTTCTTTTGGGGAAATGTTTTGTGCTAAGAAATTCCATAATGGCAATAGCTTAATCAACACACACATATATGCAAATAGGCATTGGCATAGGCATATACCCAAGGATAACGGTCAGATACAACCGATAACGAAAATTTTTATTTTCAGTCAGATACAACCGGTAACGAAAATTTTTATTTTCAGTCAGATACAACCAATAAAAGTTATATGAGGGCATTGTCTATATTTGACAAGTGTGTTGTGGGGTCCATTCTCTATTTCCTCTAATTTCTTTCATCCACTTGTCGTATTTTTCTTAGGATTGGGCTCCTTTTTTTTATTATTATTTATTTTTCACCAACACTTTTTCTAATTTATCTCAAACACTTCCTCTCCATCTTTCTACATCATTTAAAAAACAATCAATTACGGAATAAAAATAGATATTCCCACTACTATAAATGAAATTTTTTATTTTATTTTAATTTTTTCTAGAATATAAGAATTGATTGTTGTTAGTTGAAGGGTATAAGTAAGTATGTTTATAATTTGATTTATATCGAATTATCATATTGAAAATTGAAAAATTTGACCTCACAATTTTAAAACTATGCATTTTTTAAGAATTTAGGATCCATTTGACCATGAATTTTTTTTCAATTTTATTCCAATAAATTAATTTGCTTTACAAATCTTTGTTTGAATTTTATGAAATATATGATATAAATACCACACGAGTAAATACAATTAGTAATTTATTCTTATAAATATCTTGAAAATTATGTAACTCTTTAGTAATTTAATAGTTATATAAAACATCATTTATTTTAAAAAGGATAAACTTAGAACTTAGAAGAATATAATTAATGAATTTTCCATTATACAGACACCATTTGTTTTGAAACAAATGAAAAGCCTAAAACACTGTTATTTAGGAAGATAGAGAATAACAACAAAAAATAATATTTTATTTTTATTCTTCTTTTTTCTCCATTAATAAATATAATTATTAATTAATTATGAAACTATTAGTACAAAACATTATTAATTCCTCCATTGTATTTTATTGTGTTACTCCCTTCGTTAATCTTTACTGTTCATTATACTAAAAATAGATGTTCAATAATAATTATTTTGTTTGGATAACTAATGAATAATTTACGCATTTATGCTTATTTTATCATTAGCATTAAATATTATCTATCATGCAATGTATTTTTTAAAATATTAAATTTATTATATTCAGAAGATAATATTGTAAAATTATTTTATTATTTATTATTTTTTAAGTTGCATATCAAGTTAATAGTGGATAAATATTATTGAATGAAGAAAACAGTATTTAAACTTGTACAGTCAAATATCTCGTTTAAACAAATCAAATATAAAAGTAATTTCACCACCATTAATCAAATTGAGATTACATGAAAGGAGCAAAGAGAAAAAATGGTGTGTGGGAGATAGGGTGGGGTGGGATGGAGGAAGGCAAGAGGGATGTGGGAATGCAGTTAAGGGTAACGAGGGGGAGGTGAGTGGTGGGGCAAAAGTGTAAGAAATAAAATGTGGGTAAGAAATAATATGTGGGACCCATAATATACACTTGTCAATTAATGAAACCTTTATACAAGTATTATGTGGCAAGTTTCACTCAAAATAAAAATGTTCAAGGATCACAACGTTTCCTACCTTAGGGTCCTAGCATGAAGGGTTGTCGGTGGTGGAGCTAAAATTTTCACAAGGGGTTCACAAGTGAACATACGAATTAATTGAACAGAATTTGACATCTACTATATATACATAAAAATAATTTTAATCATGTATATATAATATAATTTTTCATTGAAGGAGGTAATGAACCCCCTGTTCTAAGTGTAGCTCCGCCCCTGAGGTTTGCGGTGGAATTGTTAGAAATCCTTCATCTTTGATTTAATTTTGGATTTGAGTTCTGGATGTGAAAAAGATTTAGTTAAGATCTTTGTTCCAAAATGAGTCTTATAATGCGCAATCCAGATATAATTGATTTTATAGTTCTCCATATATTTATTTTTAGTTTTATACTATTTTTATTTACGTTTACCTATTCTTATATTCAAGACTAGATACTGAGGGTCCGTTCTATATGAATTATATTTGGACTCAATTTATGTGATACAAATAAAATTTAGCTAATTAATCATATTTTTAATATGTTTTTAGATATTTTAAGTTGTTAATTATTGTAACTTTTAATACTTTTTAATGTAATTTTTCAATAATATATGTTATTCTCCTTGTTCAAACTTTTGTGACATTGATAGTTAATTATATTTTTTAAATAATTTAAATTTTAAATTATCATGATTTATAATAATTTTTCTTCTATTCTACTAATTAGAAGTGACATACCTGTGAAAAAATTTAAGTGGGCTCATATAAGACGTCAAATAATTTAAAAGATCAAGAGTTAATTCATCATTTTATATCTATTTTATTTTTATTAAATATTAATAATTTTTTAATATTTAGATGACTTATAATAATTAATTATGAGAGATATAGCAAAATTAAGATTGAAGAAGGTGAAACAGTCATGTTATTAATGTATATTTTACTTATTTATTAAATAATATTATTTTCTAATACATAAATAATTTATAATAATTAATTAGGAGTAGTGATATAGTAAAAATACGGTTAAAGCAGGTGAAGCTAGCATGTCGACCATGAGCAGCCTGCTTCAGCTGCTTCATTGTCACTTATTATATAGGAGAATTACTTTAAAAAATATCTGTGAAAAAAATTTAAGAGGGTCTCATATAAGTCGTCAAGTTAATTTAAAACATCAAGAGTTAATTTTCTTTTTATGTATATTTTACTTTTTTTATTAAATATTATTAATTTTTTAATACTAAGATGACTTATAATAATTAATTAAGGGTTATATGGTAAAATTGCGATTGAAGCAGCTGAAGCAGACATGTCATAATTGTCTATTTTATTTTTTTAATTAAATATTATTAATTTTCTAATATGTAAATGACTTATAATATTTAATTAAAGATATAATAATTAATTAGGTTGATATAGTAAAATTACGGTTGAAGCAGCTGAAGCAGACATGTCATAAATGTTTATTTTATTTTTTATTAAATATTATTAATTTTTTAATACATAGATAACTTATAATAATTAATTATGAATGATATAGTAAAATAACAGTTGAAGCAGCTGAAACAGACATGTCGACCTCGTGCCTGCTTCAACACTCAAACTCCCTCTTATATATAAGTAAAATTTTGCGTGGTTATTTTTTCTACTCAAATGATAAAATCACAAAATTTTTCCACTTTAACAATAAAGTTATTGAATTTTTTTTTTCATATTAAAAGACCCACTATGCAAGAATACACTGGGTATATTGTTGTTGCAATTTTATCCATACTTACGGTAAGATTTACCCACTCTTAGAGCTATCAATATGGGTCGGTCCAGCCCATCCGAGCTATCCACATGGGTTTTGAGTTTAACGGGCCAGGACGGGCTAGCCCATCAAAATGATGGGCTAAAAAACACCAAGCACACACCATTACTCTATGGGCTACGGGCCTCACGGGCTAACCCACTTTTTTAAAAAATAATATTTTATAATTTAATTTTAGAATGTTAATAAACATAAATTTTACCATACAATATTACATAGTGTTAATACTTGTTAATCAAGTCTCCAATACCCCAAAAAATACTTTTAATAGCCAAATTAAATAACTTTTGACATGATATCCTTCGAACCAAATAAAAATACTAATAAGCAATCTAAATAGTTGTATGTATTTGACTTACGATCGGCCCATGGGCTAACCCAACCCACATTGCTCAAACCCCACGGGCAAGGAGCTTATCCGGGCCTGGCTAAAAAGTCTTGTTCTTAAATAGACTGCAAAAATTGAAGCCCAACTCCATCAAATTATAAGTTAGGCCGGGCTGACCCATATTGATGGCTCTACCCACTCTAATAACAAAATTATCCATCAAAATAACTTCTATTGGTTAAGTTTACTTGTTTAATTTTTATGTGACAAAATAGGATAAGTTTGCTCTTATTTATATGTGTAAACAACATAAATCCCCTAGACAATGAAAATAATTACTCAAAATCCCTTGTTGTTTTCTCTCTCCCTTTTTTCTGCAAACATACTCATACATTCGGTCACATATTATACATTGGTCAAATGTATGATGTAACAGCTAATCCTATATTTAAGGTAAGAGAATCTTTAATTAT
>JAPEIP010000005.1:46414728-46425716 GCA_026120095.1 Capsicum chinense
GGTATTGGTATTGTGTTCCTCCCGATCCGAGTCATCGATCGATCACTCTGAGTTGAAATGAGTTCTCATCAACTCAATGTTAGGATAGTGATAGTACCTAAGTTGATTTAGGTAGAACTAAGGATGAATGAGTGAGCTCGCAGGGTCAACTACAAATCCAATTGAGTCTTTGCAATTGCTTGGCATTGGTATAGCGTTCATCCCGACCCGAGTCATCGATTGATAACTCTGAGTTGAAATGAGTTCTCATCATGATAACGAAATCAAATCACAACACGAAAATAAGACATAAAACACAAGACAAACCGAGAACCAAAAGGGGAACAAGTCTCGGCCAACAATAATACCACAAGAACGAGATGATACAAGGTGTACTTTACACCAAAAGCAGCCAACAACAAGATGAACATGAGATGATAAAACAAGAACAATAAGATAACAACAATACATGACTTTACTAGAAGAAGATCAAAAACACGATTACAAGAAGTGTAAGGATAGGAAGTGAGACATCAACTCTCACAAGAACTAAGAACCTACGTGTATGTCACACACTAAGACCCTTAATACTTGTAATAGGCAACACCAACACTCTCACAATGTGTATTTTGTGTGTTCTAGTGTTAGATATTTGTTTCCTAACACTAGAAGAGGTGTCTAAGGTCGAAAATCTCACAAAAAGAGTTGTGTTCTTGAGTTTGGTGTTCTTGGCCAAGAAAGTTGTTGTTCTTGTTGTTGTCTTGGACGAAATTTGTTCTTTGAGTCTAGATATAGGTATATTTTATGAGTCTTGAGTGTTATTAGTGTTGGTTTGTTCTTCCCTAACACTAATAGAGTTAAGATATAAGTTGAACTCCTACTTGTGTTGTTGTTGTGCGGATTCAAAAGTTGGGCCGAATTGTTGTTGGTGTTGTTGTGGTAGATTCAAAATTTGAATGTTTAAAGATGTTTTGTTGGTATTAGGGTTGTGGATTTATGTTGAAAGAGGTGTTTTTGTTGTTGGGAGGTTCAACTTGAACCTTGGTCTTCAAATATTGTTGAAGGTTCTTGGTGTTCTTGGCCAATCTTCATGTCTTGAGACAAGAAAAAACTTCAATAAGTAGTGTTTGATCTTAAGACCAAGTGGAAGGGTGTAGTCTTCTTGTTTATCTTGAAAAAAGTTCCAAGACTTTACCAAAGTAGTAAGGGACAAAGAGGGTTTTCAAAAATATTAGTTACCAAAAGGGAGTAAGGGGACTTTTCAAGACTAACCAAAAGAAGAAAGAGCCAACCACCCTTCAAAAAGTTGTTTTGCCTAAAAGGTGAAAAGAAAGTCAACCTATTTTGAATATGGAAAAGTCTCTAAAACTTGTGTGTTTCCCCTCCAAAACCGAATTCACTTTTCCACAAGTTGGAAAAACACTAAATTTTTCAAATTTCACAACCATTCCAAGGCTTCCACGTCATTATCCGCAACCAATCAAAGGCTTCCACATCACCCCTTTGTACAACTAACTTATTTGTGTTTTTAGGTAACTTTTGGCTACAATGGATAACAATGATCTTAATGCTATTTTATCTGGGATTGAAACTCATACCCTTGAAGTGGCTAGAATGAATGCGGGTCTTGATAGATTAGGCTCGAATATGACATCATTTGGTGAGAAGTTGGATTATTTGGAGAGTCAAATAAACTCTCGTGCTTCTATTCCCAAAACTTTACATCCAACGATCAATCCTCCAAGACCACCACAAAATGCCATAAGCCAAGTTTCCAATTATCCTCAAAACCGAGACCTAAGTAGGCCACCTCCCCCACAAATTGATCAAGTCCAACAAGAAGGACTGGGAAGCCAAATTCCTCCTCCAAAACCAAATTCTCCTATCCAAGATCCAAAACCAAATTCTCTTGTCCAAGCTCCAAAATCGAACTCTCTCGTCCAAGCTCCACAACCGAAGCTTCACTTCACCAAATCAATCCTCTCAATCGAAGCTCTACTTTTCAAAAGGCAAGACATACATGTAGAGGTATATGGTAAAGAGGAATATGAAGGATATGGAGTCTATGATGAGCCTTATATGATGGAAGAAAAGTTTAAAGAAAGACATACGAATCAAAGGGGATACCGAGGGCATGGTGGAAGATTTAGTCAATGGGACCAACAAAGTACCCATCAACAAGTGGAGATATGGGAATTGAAACGGATGAGATTAAAGAAAAATCTCAAGATGGAGAGGAAGCCGAGGTTCAAAATAAATAAGTTAGCCGAGACTTGTGTTGATGAGATCTCATGTTCCTTATGTTCTTTGCGGACTATTTTGTGCCATCTCCATGTTTTGTGGACTGTTTTGAGTGATTTCCTTCAAGTGGTTAATTGTATAAAGTGAAGCCATGAATTTGTGGGCAAATTCCTCTCAAGATGGAGAGGATGATAAAAGAATAATCATGGATATGGGCTTATGAGAGTACGCGTTGGACCTGAGACTTGGTGGTGTGCAGTTGAAGAGACAAAGAGGACTTAATTATGCACCAAAAACCATCCATACACTACACTTGGACTACACTCCATAGGCGCCTTTTGTCTTTCCTTCATTAAGGGCTTGTTGGACATTTCACTTATATTGTAATAAGTCTATAAATAGGCTAGTATTAGATCTTTATTCTATAGTTGTTTATTGATATTGAAAGTTGTAACACTTGAACCAAACTCTCTCTAGTGTGAGAAGTGTACCACCTTAGTTTAGGGTTTGTAAAAGCCACCAAATCTGAAATGAGGGTGATGCTAGGGTGGAATCGCTAGTATTGCCAAACATTGTTAGAAACCTTGGTGCTAGAGTGGTTCACGCCCTCTTGTGTCATCGTAAGAACTTGGTGCTTGTTAACGTGTTTTTGTAGGGGTTTTAGAGTTTAATAAACTCTTTAGTTACTAATTTACATGTTTCCCTTGTGTCAAGTTATTTATCTTCTTTATCATTAAGCTTGTGTTTGGTTCCTTGTGTAGTTTTGTGTCTTGCTTGTTACGGGTATTTGCGGGTTACTTGTGGACTGTTTTGTGCTTATTTAGATACCACTTGTTATCATTTGGTAACAAAACTTTTTGAAATTCTTTTGGTCCTTTTCCTTTCTTGTAAGAGTCTTGGAACTTGTTTCAAGATAAACAAGAAGACTACACTCTTCCACTTGGTCTTAAGATCAAACACTACTTATGGAAGGTTCTTTTAGTCTCAAGACATGAAGATTGGCCAAGAACACCAAGAACCTTCAACAAGATTTGAAGACCAAGGTTCAAGTTGAACCTCTCCAATAACAACAACACCTCTTTCAACACAAATCCACAACCACAATACCAACAACGCACCTTTTAATGTTCAAATTTTGAATCCACCACAACAACACCAACAACAATTTGGCCCAACTTTTGAATCCGCACAACAACAACACAAGTAGGAGTTCAACTTATATCTTGACTCTATTAGTGTTAGAGAAGAACAAACCAACACTAATAACACTCAAGACTCACGAAATATATCTATATATAAACTCAAAGAACAAATCTCCACCAAGACAACAACAAGAACAACAACTTTCTCGGCCAAGAACACCAAACTCAAGAACACAACTCTTTTTGTGAGATTTTTGACCTTAGACACATCTTCTATTGTTAGGAAACAAAGATATAACACTAGAACACACAAAATACACAAAAATCACAAGAAAACTAGGCATAAATCTCGGCCCAAAAAACAACAAGACACAATTTTGGCCAAGACAACAAGAATGGATAGATTTGCTTCTTTTTGAAATTTTCAGCTTTTCAACACCTCTTTTTTTGTTTTTGATTTTTTGACTTAGAGAGCCCAAGATTGGTAGTGTAGGAACACAATAATCTGTTTGGCACAAGCACCAAGTTCTTATGTTATCAAGCACCAAGTTCTTACGATGACACAAGAGGGCGTGAACCACTCAAGCGCCAAGGTTTCTAACAATGTTTGGCAATACTAGCGATTCCACCCTAGCATCACCGTCATTTCGGATTTGGTGGATTTTCAAAGCCCTAAACTAAGGTGGTACACTCATCACACTAAAGAGAGTTTGGTTCAAGTGTTACAAATTTCAATATCAATAAACAACTAAAGAAATTAAGACCTAATACTAGCCTATTTATAGACTTCTTACAACATAAGTAAAATGTCCAAAAAGCCCTTAATAAAGGAAAGACAAAAGGCGCCTATGGAGTGTAGTCCAAGTGTAGTGTATGGATGGTTTTTGGTGCATAATTAAGTCCTCTTTGTCTCTTCAATTGCACACACCAAGTCTCAGGTTCAATGCGTACTCTCATAAGCCCATATCCGTGATTATTCTTGTATCATATCAACTCAATGTTAGGATAGTGATATTACCTAAGTTGATTTATATGGAAATAGGGATGAATTAATGAGATCGCAGGGTCAACTATAAATCCAATTGAGTCTTTGCAATTGCATAGCATTGGTATTGCGTTTATCCTGACCCGAGTCGTCGATCGATCACTCTGAGTTAAAATGAGTTATCATCAACTTAATGTTAGGATAGTGATAGTACCTAAGTTGATTTATGTGGAACTAGGAATGAATGAATAAGATCACAGGGTCAACTATAAATCCAATCGAGTCTTTGCAATTGCATGGCATTGGTATTGTGTTTATCCCGACCCGAGTCATCGATCGATCACTCTGAGTTAAAATAAGTTCTCATCAACTCAATATTGGATAATGATAGTACCTAAGTTGATTTAGGTGGAACTAGGGATGAATGAATGAACTCGTAGGGTCAACTACAAATCTAATTGAGTTTTTGCATTTGCATAGCGCTGGTATCGCAGGGTCAACTCAATGTTTTAAAAACTATATATTTTAAAATTTTTAAAATTAATTAAGATCAATTCAGACCAAATTAGCAATTTAAAAACTTGTCATTCATTTCTAAAATTACAAATCAACCCATACAAATCATCCATTTGCGCGAAAAACTTTTCATTTCAAATCTTAAGTTCTCATTCTTCTTTCTCTCTCTCGGGATGTCCTCCCCCTCTCAATAATACAAACAATACAAATAACAAATACTCAACATATTGCTTAACCCTTCTAAATAGGTCAATTTTCTTCCCATTTACGACTACATATAATTATTTTTTTTGACTTCATTTTCACTTGTATCCGTTGTTTTCTCTATCTTCGTATGTAACAGAGTTCGAGAAGAATTCTACATTTATTTTTTATTCTAAAAAATAGGGATTTTTAGTTAATGATAAAAAAAATACTTTTAGTTGTATTATCTTCGAGAATGGGTTAATAATTTTGAGTTTTAATGCTAAAAAAGTAGGAAGCACCCGAGAAAATCCTAGTTTTTCTCTCAATGTTTTGTTGACTTTCATGGTATTGTTGGATGGTGTTTGTGGTGTTTTTAGTGGCTGTTGTTGGTGGTGTTAGTATTTGTGTGTTTTGGCGGTGATGTTGGTGGTCTTGGTGTTGGTATTAGTGGTATTGGTGGTGGTCTTGGTGGCATTGGTCATGGCATTGGTTGTGGTGGTGGTGGTCCATCAGTTACAATGGGTGGAAGATCTGTTGGGAGATATTAAATAGGTCTTCAAACAGATCTATCTGTTCCAACTGATGGGTTATCCGTTGGAGTATTTTCTTATAATGTGGCAGAAAATAATTTATTAAAATTTCTCCACCTATTGCAATAGGTGGAATATCTATGGGGAGATATTAAAAGGCCTTAAAACAGATTCGGCTTCCCCATCTGTTCCAACTGATGGGTTGTCCGTTGGATTAATTTTTTTTGGTTATGTGGTAAGAATAATTTATTGAAATTTGTCTCACCTTTTTAAAAAAATTATGCAGACATCAGATACAATGTATTTTTTGTTTTTTCTTTTGTTTGTAGTTAAAAGATGTCTCCCAAAAGAAAAGAAACAGAAAGTGGAGAAAGTGGATCAACTTTCGATCACCAAAAAAAAAAAGGCTAGAGTACAGATAGATTTGGAGGAACTTCCAGAACAATCTCAGTCAGGTCAAAATGAAGCCGAGGAAAGTGATAACTCCTCCTCACCAATGGGGCGTAAACTAATATCAAAATTCCAGCATGATTCTGTCAAAACTATTAGTATTGATAAGTTTTGAGTTGCGATGCCGATGAATAACCCTAATGCAGTATTTGGTGATCTTGTACTTAAATGTCAGTTGGGGAAACCTTTTGACGAACTTAGGAGTATTATGAAGAAGGAAAACATAGATGGACCTTTTAAGAAGAGCTGCTTTGTACACTTTCTTGAGCTGTCTGGGCCCCGCCCTCTCCGTTTCCCAATGATCATGGTATATGGCCTTCTCAAGCGTAGGATCATATATGTGGGGGATGATGGAGGTCCAAAAGAGGGCAGAAATAAGATAGATAAAGTCTGGATCAACTACTGTGGCATGTTATTTGTTTTGGATTGAAAGAGTTTGCCACTGTGACGGGCTTGAGATACGGTCGTCCAGAAAAACCTTCCATCAAGAAAACACCCCACAAAGGGTCCAACAAACGCAAGGTAAAAAATATGGGTTGTTGGGCATTGTTGGACCTAGATACAAAGTGAAGGATTTGATAGCGGATCTAAAAAATAAAGACATACCAAAGTACTACAGGGAGAAATTGTGCTTAGTTTAGTTTGTCCATTCCATTTTATTGGCAAGAGACGTTAAGAAAGTCATCGAATGTGATTTTTTTGGCGCTTGCTGATGATTAAGGGAGATTCAACGATTATACCTGGGGCTACGACAGCTACTATTTGACTGTCAAATATTTACTGAAAGAGCTAAAGCCAAAGATGATCACATTATACGGCTTTCCTTAGGCTTTCATGGTAAAATTGATCACTATTTTTACTCTTTCATTAATTTATATAGAATATACTTGTGACTTTTTTTTTCTTGCTTCCTGTTTACAATTTTTAGGCTTGGACATGTGAAGCCATTCCTCCCCTCCGAAAGCATTTCACGGATTACTCGAATAAGGTTTCTCATCCAAGGATCCTTAGGTGGTTGGCTGTAGTAGAGAGTACCAAAAAAAATATTAATGAGGCTGATCTCTTTAACCCTTCAAATGATGCAGTACGTCTTTTTTCAACTAAAATAATTTACCTCAAAGAAAGATATTGAAATAGACGTTCCATCAGTTGCAAGAGATTACCCGTCAACTGTAACTGGTGCAAATGGGTAATCTGTTGCAATAGACGATCTATATTTTGCAATAGATTAACCATTTGTTGCTCTATTCTCTGAACCCTACTCAACAGATTACCCATCTACTGTAAATTATACAATATATGGGTATTCTAATGCAACATATTATCATTCTGTTTCAACATACAAATCAGCTGTTGTGGTAGCTAGATCGTTTGTTGCATAAGTTGGCTATGTTAACATAACCCGAGCCCCATGTAACCCAATCGACTATAAATTATTATTATATGATTTAAATTCCTCCTGTCGTTTTTTATAGGTTGTGCATTCTTGGATTGTGCATACCATTGATGAACTAGGGATGACTTCTTTTCTTACTCTGGGTCTTGTTAATACAAAAAAAGACCCAACGGTAGAGTTAATAAAGAAGGCATTGGATGGAGCAACATCCATAAGAAGAGCAATTAAGAAAGGTCAGTCTAATGTTGAAGCTCTTCACGACCTAAATCAAACTGCAACAGATCTGGGTGCTTCTTCTGGGGGTGTTGCTGGTGGAGTTGTTTGTAATGGTGGCAGCCATCCTGCTTCTGCTTCTGCTGCCAGTCGTGATTATGAGCATGTTGGTGCTCAGCAAAAAATAAATATGTTTGAAAACACCCCTTTCACAGGTCCTCCCTCTTACCCCTACACCGGTCCCTCCCATCCTTACAGTGGTCTCTCTCACCCCTCCTCACCCTTATGTTCTTATTGCAAATACAAAGTGCATAAGGAAAGAGAGGATAAACTACTCGACAAGCTAGAGGCTATTGCTAAAGCTGTCGAGGAGTTGAAATCTAGGAGGGGTGTCATACCATCCAACGAGGTGAGGGAGCCATGCTCTCCTATAGTGGAGGTTAGGAGGAAGAGAGTAAAAATTAGATAAATTCTCCCCGTTCTAAAATCAGCAAAAAATGTAACTTCCCCCACTCCAATAGTTGTTGAAGTTCAGGGGCCTCCAAAGAAGGTGGACATATTTGCGGCACTTGGCAAGGAGAAGAAGAAGGAACTTGAAGAATTCATCAAGATGAAGGTTAAAAAACAATACACCATGCATTCATTTGCCGCCAAAGACTTCTTGAATATGACAAATATGTGCGTGTGGTATGAGGACAAGGTACGTTTACTTTTGCTAACCTACCCTTCCAATCTACTCCATGAAGAAGAATCTTCGTAGAAGATGTGTAATCTGTTGTAACAACTTGGTATTCTATTTCAACATAATACACATCTGTTGCATAAGTTGCGTTGACTGGGTAATCTGTGAACTGATTCAGAGAACCCTCAGCATCAGATTCTTTCCACTATGTTTTTATTCTTTACAATTACTAACCTATTTAAAAATTATCTTCTTAGACCATAGTATGTTGATGAAATTCTCTACCACATGAAAGGCAGACAATTAGCGTACCCAGATACTTATGATGCTGTTGATAGGATAATGAACCTCAACTTCTACAATAATTTCAAAGATAGGTACGCTAATTTTCGTAATCTACCTAATTTTGATGGCCTGATATTTGATCAGTTAGTTTCTACGTTCCAATGGGATGAAGAAGCGATTAAATATGTTAGAAGGAAAAGGCCATATCCACACGGCAAGAGCTGGACCAAGGCAAAGAAAATCCTTGCAGTTATGAACATGGATGTCACCCATTTTCTCACTGTTGAGATATTACTATATGAGGGAAATATTAAGGTTTATGACTGCAACTTACCTGTGTTCAGCGAGAAGATGTTTTTAACCCACATGCATCCACTCTTGAAGTTGTTGCCCAAGTTGTTGACGCAGAGTAAGCTAATGAATCATTTGCCGACTGAAGTCTTGACAAAGGAATCATGGGTTTTTGAAGGTCAAAATAAGAACATCCATCTCCCAAAAAATACAAATGGTGCAGCGTGCGGGCCGTACTCGCTTGCATACATGGAGAGTTTGCTGACCGGCACATAAATGATTGGTGTGTGTAACACCATTGTGGGAAAGATGCAATGGGTCTGGGCATATGGGGTACTAACTAAATGGTTGGAGCCAGTGTATAAAGAAAAACTTGTACAAAGATAGAGACGAACACGATAACAAATTTTCATTTCAAGCCAATTCACTATACATATAGGGGCAATAATTTTTATGTCTGGCAAAGTTGAATTTTTATAATACGACAGATTTTATTTCTATCATAACAGATATAGTATCTGTTGTGATAGATTGATTATCTATTGGAATAAGTTGGTCATCTGTTACATTATGCAGATGTTCCCCGTCTGTCTGTCGCAACAGATTTATGATCTGTAGCAACATATAACTTATCTGTTGCAACTGATCGATAATCTGTTGGAGCAAATCAAAAAAGTAGGAAGACCTGCTATATAATTTCCAGCAGATGACCTACGTGTTGCATCTCATGTTGCAACATATGTCTAAATCTGTCTGATAAAATATGTCCTCTGTTGCAGCACATGTATTATCTGTTGTGATATTTGAATCTAGTACTCCATTTCAATTAACATGTTTAAAACTCCGAATTAATTATATTCATAGACAGAATAAAATAAATCAAAACCTTCGGAAATTACATGAAATAAAATAACTCAACAAATAAATAAAATGTAAAAAAATCATTATGAGTACAAACGATCTACTGTACAAATAAATCAACAAGTTAAATCAAGGAGGATAGGTTATTACATTGACGAACTTGAGGTATAAAGATCTAATCAATATGGACAAGTTTTTCTTCATCCAGTGCTATGGAATTTAGTTTTCGTCATCGTGGATCTTTAACGTCGGTTGCGTACAGCTTTGGAGCTTTCGCTTCTCCATATTTTCATTAAAGAACAACATATATTTTACGGAGTAATCTGGCATTAAGTCCATCATTTGGTACTTGTAATCCATCGCTTAAATACTCGGCATAGGTGGCAACAAAAGGACCGTAGTCCCTGCGTTATAAAAAAACAGCTAATCCATATCTTGCAGTTCATACAAGCGTTGTGAAATTTGTGAAATAAAACTAAATCATGACACTTAAACTTATAGGCTACCAATGGTTTGTTGAGCAATTCTGTCAACATATTGTACATCAAATGGATTAGTCATTTTATTATGGTATGCTTCAATCATCGACCAATCAGTACAAACCTTTTGATAAAAAAATTCACTCATATCAAAGTAAGTAGACAATATTTTGGCCAGCTTTTGTATCTCAGGCGACAGCCCAGAATGTCTCCTTCACGACATCGAGTCATAAACTCAGATGTGCCTCTCTTTTAGAATGACGACAGCCAACACCCAATGGAATTAATCACCATAATTGATTGGGATGTACACTTTGTCGACCAAATGCCAAGGTAAGCCAGTCGAAATGCTAAAACCTTTGATGATGTTTATTAAGTATTCCTTATTTCGTGAAATTTTCGACTGCTGTTGACAATACCTATCGTAGGCATTATTGATGTAAACTTTGTACAAATAATTGCCTGTTGTATATCTGTATTGTTCTTGTGTTTGTAACTTGGCCTTCTTTCAGAGGTAGTAAAAAATGACATCGATATGCTGCACATATTATCAAACATTTTGGATTGTGTGACGAAAAAATCAATATGTAGATGTAATTAAATAAAGTATTAATTAATAGTAATAGGTATGGCCTTTATACCTCATTATTCTAGCAAGTTTGGGGCCGTGACATCAAATAGAACCAATTCTTCATTTCGGGATGTATAACAACAAAGTCGAACATATCAAAACAAGACTCGATTCGTTCACT
>JAPEIP010000005.1:46430445-46441810 GCA_026120095.1 Capsicum chinense
AGAAAAATAAGTAAACTTGATCTAGCTCCATCCCTATAATCAAATCGCCTACTTTCAATTATCAGAATTTAAGAAGTAGCATACAAAAAAATTATTTACTTTGACAAATAGTGAAGCAAGACACATGTGGAGTAACTAGAGGCTTTGGGTTGTAGGTGACAAAAGACTTTTAAAATGAGGTGTGGGTGATACAAGTCTTAATTATTGAGTGGAGGTAACAATTACTTTATTATGGATTAAGAAAGTTGGAGAATTTTAAAAATAACCCATAAGTTCTTAAATTTACACTTTGATCCCAATGTTTACCTAAAATAATGGAAAACAGAGGAAAAAAGGCGTCTTTCTCTCTCTTCTCATCCATTGTTATTTTCTCTCTCTTAGCAATTTTTGTTGTTCATTATTTCTGCTGCTTTATTCATCATCTTCTGCTTTATTATCATCATCTTCTACTTCATTATCATCTTTATCTTCTTTTTGTCGACCATTTTTTGTTGTTGTTGGTGTTGGCGGTACAACACTACTGCTATGACCGATTTCTTAGGTCAAATTTTGTTTCCTATATCACTTTCTACTTTGACATTACTTCATAGGTGACTTTGGTAAGTAAAATTATGATTTTTACTCATATTAGTCATCTGGGTACATTGTCATTTTTTCAACAATGGATAGAAACCCAATCATGAATCCAATATAAGTGCCCACAATTTAAACAGATCAATCATCTGGTGTATTAGATGAGTAATCTGTTGCATCAGAAGATTTATCTGTTGCATCAGACTGTTTATCTGCTGCATCATCAGACTGTTTATCTTTTGCACCAGACTTATTATCTGTTGCATCAGACTATTTATCTATTACACCAGACTAATTATCTATTGCCACAAATGATTAATCTGTTTGGAACAACACAAATCAACTCCTGCCACAAACCCAACAGATAACCAATATATTTCAACTCTTGCTATTGCTACTAGATTCAAAATTATTCCTTGCGTCCAATTACCTGTCGCAAATTTCCTAATTTGATTTCTCATTTTACTTGTCTTTTTTTATTAATCAAGAAAAGATTAAAAAAAATTCATGTTTTACTCTTTGCATTAATCACTTTTTCTTCAAATAAAAATGGAAACATCATTTATGAAATTTCGATTGAATAGTAAACAATGGTTATTTCAAAAACATCTACTATCCCACCAACTGATCAGTGGATTATGGTAAACTAGATATGTTATTAATTATTTTTCTAAATCAGTATGGCATCTCAATTTGGGACGGGTAATTTGAGATGGGGGGAGTACAGATTAAAACGTCAAATCCAAGCAACAAACTAGTCATCTATTGAAATAGACTATTTATCTGTTGCATCAAACTGATTATCAGTTGCATCAGACTTCTTATCTGTTGCAATATATGAGTAATCTATTTTGAACAACACATCAGCCTCTGCCACAAACCCAACAATAAATCTTGCTATTGCTACTGTAGATCTAAATTATTCCTTTTTATGTCGAATTGTCGACATGTTCGTTGAGAAGATAATAAACAAAATGAAAATTAACCATGGATTAAAACGACAAAGATCAAACATATTAACTATGGTTAAAATGACAAAGATCAAACATAATTATTTTTATTAAACAAAAACAAATAAAAATACATATAATAAACTAAAAGAAATATAATAATCTAATTATTATTATTATTATTATTATTATTATTATTATTATTATTATTATTATTATTATTATTATTAACATCGTTGCCAGCCGACCAATTTTCAACCAAAAATAGCAAGGCCCCCCTCAGCCTACGTATCTCGTGGAGCATTCTTGCTCTAACTCCTCTCAGTTTCCATTGCAGGTCATAAACTTGATTCCGAAGTTCATTCACGGCGTCTTGTAGAAAAGCAACGTCCCACACTGGGTCAGCCATAATCTAGAACACATGTGAATTGACAAAAAACTTAAAATCAAAAGTAAGGATCTTAAGAATAACCAAATGTAATACAACGTAAAACTACAAACTGGCAAGAAAAAAACTTACCTTAGTCAGGAAAGAGAAAGTGGTGGAAGTGCAGGTGTAATATGAAAAATGAGATGCAATAAATAAATAGAGTGTAGTTGAATGAACGATTGAGTAAGGAGAGACCTATTTATAGAGGATTGAATTTGAATGAGAGGCAAGGCAAAAGGCGCGACTGTTCACCTCCATTCATTAATTATATTTTTGATTAAATTAAGAAAATAAATATTGTGATAAGTCATGACTTTTCAGATTATTATTATTAATTAGTTCTTTTCAAGAACCATTTTTATTAAGTTGTGACAACAGGTTCTATATCTGTTGCAGCAGATAACTCATCTCTGACAATAGATATATCACCTATTGCAACAAATATAAAACCTGTTGCATCAGATAACCTCTCTGTTGTAACATATAATCTAATTGTCCACCTCTATTTATTAATTATATTTTTTATTACTATGAAAAGTAATGACTTAATTAAATTAAGAAATATTGTGATAAGTCATGACTATTCAACTTATTATTGTTAATTAGTTCTTTCCAAGAACTGTTTTTATTAAGTTGTGACAATGGATTCTATATCGGTTGCATCAGATAACTCATCTGTGACAACAAATATATTATATGTTGCAACACCTATTGCATCAATAATATATCTGTTGCAACATATAATCTACTTTTAAAAAAACTATCATCATATCATTAATCCAAATTTGCTGACTTTTTTATTTTCTAAATTAAAAAACACCTTTTCAATTTCTTTCATAAAATAATAACCATTTTTATTTTATGACAACAGATTGTATATCTGTTGAATCTGATAAACTATCAGTTGCAACAGATATACTATATATAGCAACAAATAGACGATCTATTTTAATCTAGCTCTTTGATTTCTTCTAACAGCTGATACATCAGTCGCAACAGATGCAGAATTTAGTGCATCAGCAAACTGTTGAAAGTATGTGATGTGTTTTTGTTTTAGATAAAAAGTCACGACTCTTCACCTTTTTATAATATAAGTTAATTAATCTAATATTGTGACTTTTTTAAATTATGTAATAAATAATTTTAAAAAACAAATTCAAAAACAAAAATGGTGCAAATTCATGATCAATTATTAAAATTAAATAACTTTTATTTTATGGAAATTGCTCAATCCCCACCACCATCCGTCGACATGTTGAGAATAAGGAATAAACAAAATGATAATTAAATACTAAATAATAATTAAAAATTCAAAGTCAACCACCAAATGAAATATAGATTTTTGAATCCCTTGGATAGATCTGATATACAAAAGAAGGAAAATACATACGCTAAAATAAAAAATATTACCTAATTATTATTATTACTATTATTATTATTGTCAATCAAACATTTTTCATCCGACAGCAGCAGGGCCCTCCTCAGCCTTGCTCCAAAGTCAGCCAAATCTCTCTGGAGTTCATCAAACTTCCTTTGAAGTTCCCGCAAGGACTCGATATGAATCTTCTTGTACGATTCTGGATCATCCATATTTATAAGGAGGAACCTATTTATAAATTATTGTATCTTGAAAAGAAAAGAAAATTGCTTTAAAATAAATCTAATAGATGGGTAATCTGTTGCAAAATATATTCCTTCTGTTAGATAGCTTACAACATATTAATAATCTGTTGCAATAGATGTATATATTTGTTTGATTTCTCCAATAGATACGTCATATGTTGCAACAGGTTGATCATTTGTCGTAACATATATCTCCAATTATTTGACAATATAAACAGATATGGCATTTATTGCAACTAGCTAGTCATTTGTTTATTCAATTTAAGCCATAGATGGTCTAGGAAGAATAAGGTACGTGCATGTGTGGGAGTTAAGTATGTATTACTGATAAGGTCACCGGGACAACACACACAAAGTACAATGTTTTTGTGAATGTAGTTTTTAACCGATTAGGCACTGATCACTCAAACAAGATCTTGCATTGTACAGTTAAGTTTGATGGCGCAGACACCCTGTTACGAATTACTGACAGTTGTTTCTCGTGTTTATGCGTGTCAATTTTTGGAGAAGGGATCAATATTTGGTGTCATTACAGAGATCCAATAAGGATTGGACTTAAACTTAAGTGTGCATTGGCCTCCAAGAAGGCCTTCAAAGCCTCGCACTGCATCAAACAAGAAAAAAAAACAATAGAAATTTCCCTAACCCAAATTTATATGGAAGGGTTATTGGAGAAGATGATTATACGCTAGAAGGAGCCGAAAGAGAATGCCTGCGAGGAAATGAGGAGTTAATGAAAGACTATATCATCTGAGAGCTAATTAAGGAGGAGACATAAGGTAGCAAGGAACTTCTAGCAAATCTGACCGATGAAATTATCTTAAAGCATGAGAAATCTGAATCAAGTGAAAATATAAAAGTGTATCCGATAATATAAATCCTTCTATTATTTCTCTCTCAAAAAAATAATGTAGATGGACACTTTGCTAGGGAGCTGTGACTAGGTAGCGTGGTCGGGATTATCACCTAGATAGAAAATAGCAGAAGAGTAAGAGAGTCGTCTTAAGGGAATCGAGGTTGAAATGTTGTATTGTAAGTCTAGAAAACTTGCGCCAACATCAACTGGAGTTAAAGTAAGAAAGCTAAGCGAAGGCGGCAATTTTTAAATTTTAAATTGCATCCCATGCTTTCTTGTTTATGGTTCCGATTATGTCCACTGTTGTTGACCTGATCGGAACCACAAACAAGATTGAAAAGAAAATTAAATATCATTACTTCCTTAGAAATATGGTTATAATTGATTGTGTTTTCTTGCCTTAGCATGATTTCAACATTTCTTAGAGAAGATCATATGCTTGATGTAGTATGTGAATCCCGATAATTTTCAAGCTTGCCTCCAGCTTGCTGATTCTTTATTCAAGCTGGTCGTTGTTGTCTTTGAAATTGGTATAGAGTTCTTGATCTCTTGTGAGCTTGATCAGGAACACTACCTTAAAAATTGTGGTATTGAATAAGGACTTTAGAACACTTTCTTCAGAAGCCTTAAAGGATACATGGAGGGTCGCTGTGTTTGTTTTAGGTCAAAATATGTTGATGCACAATCAAGATGTGGTCCCAACTATTGAACAACTCACTTTTTATAGATATATCTTGGTCAACAAACCTTCAAGAGATTTGATAAATTAATAAGCAAGGAGTTACGTAACGTTTGCTCTAAACCAACTCTACAAAGCCTATCAAATGTTACGTAACTCTAGGCTCATTACCCTATCAAAAAACTTTGCCTGAGTTAGTGAAAAAATCAAAAGAGCTCAATCTCTCAGCCTTTCTATTGATTGCTCTTCTCCAATTATAGATGTCAAGATATCTGCCATGCAAAAGTCTACATCATCGCCAGAAATGCTTGCCAGGGCACAAGTCTTCAGAAGACATCAATAGTAATTTCAGTGTAGACTTCCTGGCGAGCATTTCTAGCGATGGTGTAGACTTTTTCATGACGAATATCTTGACATCTATAATTGGAGAAGAGTGATCAACATCTATAATTAGAGAAGAGAGATCAGTAGAAAGGCTAAGAGATTGAGCTCGTTTAATTTTTCCACCAACTTGGGCAAAGTTTGTTGATAGGATAATGAGCCTGGAGTTATGTAACATTTGATAGGATTTGTAGAGTTGATTTAGAGCAAACATTACATAACTCCTTGCTTATTAATTTATCAAATCCCTTGAAGGTTGGTTGACCAAGCTGCATTGAGAAACTCTCGATAAAAGTGAGTTGTTCAACTGTTGGGACCACATCTTGACTGTGCATCAACATATTTTGACCTAAAACAAACACAACGACTCTCCATGTATCCTTTAAGGCTTCTAAAGAAAGTATTCTGAAGGCCTTCTTCAATGCCACAACTTTGAAGGTAGTGTTCCTGATCGAGCTCACAAGAGATCAGGAACTCTATGCCAATTTCAAAGACGACAACGACCAACTTGAATGTAGAATCAACAAGCTAGAGGTAAGCTTGAAAATTATGGGGATTCATATACAACAGCATGCATCTGATCTTCTCCAAGGAATGTTGAAAACATGCTAAGGCAAGAAAACATAATCAATTATAACAATATTGCTAAGGAAGTAATGATACTCAATTTTTCTTTCAATCTTATTTGTGGTTCCGATTAGTTCAACAACAGTGGACATAATCGGAACCACAAACAGGAAGGCATGGGATGCAATTTAAGATTCAAAAATTGCCGCCTTCGCTTAGCTTCCTTACTTTAACTACAGTTTCTATTGGCGTAAGTTTTCTGGACTTACTATATGACATTTCAACCCTCAATTCCATTAAGGCAGTTTTCTTGCTCTTCTACTATTTTCTATCTAGGTGATAATCCCGACCACGCTACCTAGTCGCAGTTTCCTAGCAAAGTGTCCATCTACACTATTTTTCTTTGATCGAAACAACAGATGAATTTTTCATTACTGAATACACTTTCATATTTGTCCTTGATTCAGATTTCTCATGTTTTAAGATAATTTCGTTGGCAAAATTTTCTAAAAGTTCCTTGCTACCCTATGTCTCCTCCTCAATTAGCTCTCAGATGATATAGTCTTTCATTAACCACCTATTTTCCTCGAAGGTATTCTCCTACTGTACCTTTTTGTACATAATTATCACCCCAAGCAATCCAACCATATAAATTTGGGCTAGGCCAATAACTATATTGGTTTTTTGTTATTGTTAGATGCAGGTCTAGGCTTCGAAAGCCTTCTGGAAGTCCAATGTTCCCTAAAAGTTAGTCCAATCACTATTGAATCTCTTTATAATGACACCAAAAATAGATTCCTTCACAATGCTTGACAAATAAACGTGAGTAACAACCAACATTAAATCTTAATAGGGTATCCGAACCATATTCATGGTCCCTCAGCCTTATCAGCTCGGACCTACCAAATTTAACTGTAAAATTGCAGATATCTTGTTTGAATGTTCTATGACTAATCGATAAAAAATGCATTCATAAAATTAGTGTACTCTATGTGTGTATCCACGATAATATAATCAGTAATACATACCTCCCACATAGGAAGTGGTTCCATCTGCATGCAACTTATTTCTCCGAACCCATCTTTACTGAAGCCTCTTGTGATGGTCGGGCAAAAGTTGATCAACTTTCAATTTCTTATATCTACAAAGAAGAGTAAAAAAATTAATGTCACAGAAAGGCATTATCCATCAGTTAGAATAGATGTAGAGTCCGTTGCATCAGATGTGAAGTCTGTTACAACAGATGTGGAGTCTGTTGTGATAGATGTGGAGTCTGTTGTAACAGATGTGAAGTCTGTTGGAATACATCTAACTAGCCTTGTTGGTGGTTTGATTTGTTCCAACATTTTCTCCATCTGTTGCAACATCAACAACAACATAAACTACAAATAAAAAATATTAACAAAAAATAAACAATATTTGTTCCAACAACATCATTAATAACAAAGAAGCAACATCCTTTGTTCCAACACCATCAACAACACCACACCACAAGTTCCAACGATGCCAACCCCACCAACAATATCAATAACAACATTAATAATAAAGAAATAAATAAAATACATACAAAAAAATGATACTGCCAACAAGGCTTTTAAACTTCTCCCAACAGATAACTTTTTTTATATATTGTAATAAAAATTCTCGATTCTTTTATTCAACACTTAAATGTTTTTTCAAAATTTTTAAATAAATATGATATGGGTAAATAGTAATTAAATAAAAAAAGATATAAATAACTTGCAAAGAAAAATATGAGAATGAAAGAGCAATAATAAACCATACCTTAATGTCAAAAAGGGGATCAAAATAATAATTTCAGTCAAGGAAAGATATGGATCGGTTTAGATCCGAAAGTATATTTATGAGAAAAGAAGAGAAATGAGAGAAAAAAAGGTTGTGATAACCCTAAAGAGGAGAGAAAGAAAAAAATGAGAGTTGAATAAAATAAATTGTGGGCTGCAGCTAAAGGAAGAGAGGTGAGATAATTTCTATAGATGTATTGTGTACGTAGATATAGGGGTTTTCAATATTCATTAATTAATATTCATTAATAATTTGAGGGGCACGAGTAATACTAGTGACATTGAAAAGACAAGATAAGACTGCTCAATGAACTCACTTTTGAGTTATTCAAGAAATATTTTTTGCCACCTTTAGTAGTAAGTACTACTTTATCTACTCAGACAGAAGCTTGCTTTAAAATTTAAAAAAAATTTCAAACAGATATTCCATCTGTTGCAACAAATATAAATATCTGTTTAAAAATCCTAACAGCTCAGTCATCTATTATAACATATATAAATATTTGTTTAAAAATCCCAACAACTCAGTCATCTGTGACAACAGATGTAAATATCCATTTGATAATTAATTAAATCAGATATGTCATCTGTTACAATAAATATAAATAATTGTTTGAAAATTTCCAACATCTCAGTCATCTTTCACAATAGATGCAAATGTCTAATTGATAATTAAATTTGATATGTCATCTATTACAACAGATATGAATATCTATTTAAAAATTTCCAACAGCTTAGTCGTTTGTTGCAATAGATTTTATTGAAATTGAATTAGGTGGAGCTAGGGATGAATGAATAAGCTCACAGGGTCAACTACAAATCCAATTGAGTCTTTGTAATTGCTTGGTGTCAGTTTTACGTTCTTCCCGACCTGAGTCATCGATCAATCACTCTGAGTTGAAATGAGTTCTTATCAAATCAATGTTAAGATAGTGATAGTACCTAAATTGATTTAGGTGGAACTAGAGATGAATGAATGAGCTCACAGGGTCAACTATAAATCCAATTGAGTCTTTGCAATTGCATGGTATCGGGATTGCATTCATCCCAATCTGAGCATTGATCGATCACTCTGAGTTGAAATAAGTTCTCATCAACTCAATGTTAAGATGGTGATAGTACCTAAATTGATTTAGGTAGAACTAGGGATGAATAAATGAGCTCACAGGGTTAACTACAAATACAATTGAGTCTTTGTAATTGCATGGTGTTAGTATTGCATTTATCTCGACCCGAGTCATCGATCGATCACTCTGAGTTGAAATGAGTTCTCATCAACTCAATGTTAAGATGGTGATAGTACCTAAATTGATTTAGGTGGAACTGTGGATGAATGAATGAGCTCACAGGGTCAACTACAAATCCAATTGCATCTTTTCAATTGCATGGTGTTGATATTGCGTTCATCCCGACCCGAGTCTTCGATCGATCACTCTAAGTTGAAATGAGTTCTCATCAACTTAATATTTTAAAAACTATATCTTTTAAAATTTTTAAAACTAATTAAGATCAATTCAGACCAAATTAACAATTTCAAAACTTATCATTCTTTTCCAAAATTACAAATTAACCCATACAAATCATCCATTTGCCCAAAAAAATTTTCATTTCAAATTTGAATTTCTCGCTCTTCTCTCTCTCTCTCTCTCTCTCAATAATAAAAACAACTACTACTCAACATATTTCTCAACCCTTCAAAATAGGTCAATTTTCTGCCCATTTACGACTACATATAGTTGTCATTTTTGACTTCATTCCCTCTTATATCCATTATTTTCTCTGTCTTCATAGGTAACAGAGTTCGAGAAGAGTTCTACATTTGTTCTTTATTCTAAAAAATAGGGCTTTTTAGTTAATGATGAAAAAGAAGACTTTTATTTATATTATCTTTGAGAATGGGTTAACAATTTTGAGTTTTGATGCTAAAAAAATAGGTAGCACCCGAGAAAACCCTAGTTTTTCTCTCAGTGTTTTATTGACTATCGTGGTACTTTTGGATAGTGTTTGTGATGTTGTTGGTGGTGTCGATATTTGTGTTTTTTAGTGGAGGTGTTGGTGGTCTTAGTGTTGGTATTAGTGGCATTAGTGGTGGTCTTGGTGGTATTGGTGGTGGAATTGGTTGTGGTGGTGGTGGTCTATCTGTTGCAATGGGTGAAAGATCTGTTGGGAGATATTAAATAGGTCTTCAAACAGATTCTCTATCTGTTCCAACTGATGGGTTATCCGTTGGAGTATTTTTTTTTAATGTGGCGTAGAATAATTTATTGAAATTTTTTCATTTGTTGTAACAGGTGGGATATCTATTGGGAGATCAAACAGATTCCCCATCTATTCTAACTGATGGATTTTTCGTTGGAGTGTTTTTTTTTGTAATGTGGCATAGAATAATTTATTGAAATTTATCTTACCATTTTAAAAAAAATTATGCAGACATCAAATGCAATGTATTTTTTATTTTTATATTGCTTGTAGGTAAAAGATGTCTCCCAAAAGAATAGAAACTAAAAGTGGATCAACTTTTGATCACCCAACAAAAAAGGCTAGTACAGATAGATTCGGAGGAACTTCAAGAACAATCTCAGTCAGGCAAAATAAAGCTGAGGAAAGTGATCTCCGTCTCACCAATAGGGCATGAAATAATATCAAAATCCCAACATGATTTTGTCAAAACTATTAGTATCGATGGATTTTGAGTTGTGATGCTGATGAATAGTCCTAACATAGTATTTCGTGATGTTGTACTTATATGTCAGTTGGGGGAACCTTTTAACGAACTTAGGAGTATTATGAAGAAGGAAAACATAGATGGACTTTTTAAGAAGAGCTGCTTTGCATACTTTCTTGAGTTGTCTGAGGCTCACCCTCTCCATTTCTTAATGATCATGGTATATGGCCTTCTCAAGCTCAGGATCAAGTATGTGGGGGATGATGAAGGTTCGAAGGAGGGCGAAAAAAAGATGGATGAAGTCTGGATCAACTACTATGACATGCCAATTTGTTTTGAATTGAAAGAGTTTGCCACAGTGACGGGCTTGAGATGCGATCGTCCAGAAGAACCTCTCATCAAGGAAACACCCTATAAAGGGTCCAACAAATGTAAGGTAAAAAAGATAGGTTGTTGCGCATTGTTAGACCTAGCTATAGAGTGGAGGATTTGATGGCGGATCTTGAGAATAAAAACATACCAAAGCACTACAAGGAGAAATTGCTCTTAGTTTGGTTTGTCCATTCCGTTTTATTGGCCAGAGACATTCGAAAAGTCAAAGAAGATGATTTATTGGAGCTTGCTGATGATTTTGGGAAATTCAATGATTATCCCTGGGGATATGACACTACTACTTGACTGTCGAATATTTACTAAAAAAGCAAAAGCCAAAGATGACCATATTATATGACTTTTCTTGGGCTTTCATGGTAAAATTGATCACTATTTTTACTCATTCAATAATTTATATTGAATATAGTTATTATGACTTTTTTTTTACTTGCTTCCTGTTTACA